>CM042141.1:56611788-56866788 GCA_023376005.1 Doryteuthis pealeii | reverse complement strand
AGTGACTCTATTAAAATTTAATTATCAACACTTTCAAATTTTCTTATGCGTCAACCATTTGACTTTATATTTATTTAAATTAACATTTTCTAGGAGGATGATCTGTAAATAAAAGAAATACAATTCATTGCATGAATTAACTTTGTTTATCTTTTTCTTCTTTCGTTCTCAGAGGAAGTCTGTTCGAAAAACCTAAGCAATGATTTGGAGACTTTAAAATCGACTATAATAAAGTAAATATTTATACTTTCAAGAAAATTTTCGACTTATTCATTTATCATCTTTTTACTTGGAATGTGGACAATTAAAACAAATTCCCGTTATTTGTTTTATGGATGTTTAAATTGAAAATTCATTTTGAAATTATTTAATTCTATCTAAGTGTCTGGTACTTGGTAATTTTAATGCTACAATCATCATTATCAGCATTGCAGTCTCAGATGACCATAGACCTATTGTTCCCTGCAATAACGTTTTATTACAGCGACTTATGTGACTGTGAAGGCCAATGTTTGAAAAACAGTTTCGACCAAAGATGTTGCATGTGAAGACCGGGTCTTTATAAGTACTCATTTTTTCTTTTTAAAGACATTTAAAAACTCTATTTTTCTATTTAATCCATAGATTAAATACCTAATAGGTACTACCACTCCGTGTCAGAGTGGACCTGGGAGTAATGGTGATGAAGGAGTACTCCACATTCCCCAGAAATCCAGAATTATAACTTCACTATTAGATAGTTTAAATTCGTCTCGACTGAGCGTTATAACAAGATTCCGGCTGCACATGATGAAAGCTCTTATTCAAAGCATTTAATGATCACATAATACCTTATGATGCATGTTCGTATCGACATACTTGGCAATAACCAAGGAAGGTCGAAAGTACATGTACTCTGTATACAACGCCAGTGATTTTGGATAATTATTTGCTACAGGAGTAATTCTGAAAATGTTCAGTTCTTGTTTTCTTTTTGGTTAGTGTCCTTTACTACACCTGGAATTAATACTTAATTTATCTCATGTTGCGTCAGAGCTAATGTATGGCTGCACCACTTGGATTCTAAAGGAACGCCTAGAGAAAAAGCTAGATGCAAACTGTACAAGGATACTGCATGCTGTTTTGAACAAATCTTGGATGCAACACCCCACTTGGCTCTAAGGCTATGACACAAACCATCCAGGTAAAATGAACAAGATATGCTTGACAACAATGGCCAACTCATAAGTAACGTTCTCCTGTAGGAGCCTACACATAGACACACCGGTGTGAGTGAACATACAATAACCTACACCAATCATCTCTTGGTTCCGTGTAGAAGATATGCCTGGAGTTAATGTTCAGTTTAAACTCAACATTGCAATGTCGTTAGAAAATTAAGACTCTAATGATACAAATAAAATATGCAAATGTAAAATTATTTTTGAAGAGTTAATGATGAGGTTAAATCTAATTATAAAACCAATGCTATAAAAAATGAACTTTATAAAATTTTATAAAACTTTTTCTTCCCAAATATGTTGCATGAAGAAATAGGTTTTAATTATGCAATCAAAGGAAAAAAACATCTATCCATTTACTAAACTAATTATTAGTGGAAGGAATTTATCAAGGAATTTATTTTTGGTGGAAGTAATTTTAAAGGAAATTGACCAAATGTCCTTATATTTAAAATAGAGGTTTGATGCTTACATGAATCAAAGAATTTTACGTTTTATCCTTGAAAACATTTATTTTTACTAAATGTAAATGAAGTAAAAGGTCAGAAGTATGGAGACAACTGTGTGAATTCAATTCCCTAATCTTAGTATGCTTGACAATTACATTATGCAAATCATTTAAATTAAGATTGTCTAAGTAAAGACATAAGGTCAGTAGTATTCAGCCCCCAGTAAAAATTAAAAAAATATTTAATAATAGTTTATTACCTTTAAACGTAGGCTATACATTTGGTTAATAATAGCCTTGTGTTACATCATGTCCATGATGTAGAGTTTGGTAAATGCATACTAACATTATTCGCTAAAAAATTCACCTAACGAGACATTCTTAATTGACGCTATATCATCTTCACTCAAGTGTGATGGAAATTATCAGAAGTGTACGCCTGCAGAAAAATTACAATAAATATGCTACGATTTATATATATATATATATATATATATATATATATATATATATGTGTGTGTGTGTGTGTGTGTGTGTGGTGTGTATGTATGTATGTTTAGATTAAAACAAAAACGTTTTTCGAAAATACCATCACGTTTAGGAAAATTTAACTTGAAAATAAATAATAAATTTGCAAGGAATATTAGATTTTGTGCCTGATGTTTTTGTTTTTTTTGTTTTCATTTTATACGATACATAAAATAACATGCAGTGTCTCCTACATACGAGTCGTGCATTTCTTATTAAGTTTCATTGATTTCATTAAAGAAAAAATAACATTTATGCATTCATTCAAAGAAATTTCCTTATTAAGAAAAGGAATGTTGTCCAAATTTCCTGTTATTTCAAATAAAGGCTACACGCTTATTTGACTCAAAGAATTTTAAGTTTTTACCCTTGAAAACGTCTACATTGTTTGTGATGTGATTTCAAAATGTTCAGAATGGCATTATCATCAGGGAATGTAGGGGCTTTGACAATTTAATAAATGTAAAGTATATCTAAGGGCTTACAGCTAAACATGAGTCATTTATGCAGAAAATATATTAAATACATTTTGAATTTAAATTTAAACACGAAACATATTCCCTCTTTCCCCATTTTTCTTACAGCACCCCAGGGAATTTCTGCTTGATTCATCTTCATATTAAAATCTAAACATATTATCTTCCCTTGTTCATAGTTCTTTACATAATTGCATTTCTGTTGGCAATTTACGGTCATTGATTTGAGAGTTGTAGAGTGAAGAAGTCAAGATGTTGATTAGCAGCTCTCCACTTGAAACTCAGTTTTTTTTCCCCAGAGATTGGGAAGTCGGGTTAAGAAAAACCTTCCGGGTTTTATCTCAACAGACAATGGTCAGTTTTAAAGAATCTCAGAAACTGGCAGGGGATATTAAAGGTGAAGTTTCGATCAGTGAATGGTGGAACCTCTAGATATTTTTTTTGTTTTGATGAAAGGAATTTTCTTTGTTCATTGCTCAATATGCATGATTAAATTATCTGATCATTTCTCTTTAACTTAGAATTACTTAAAGATTGACTTGCTTATGATGCTCATCAGTTTTCCTGAGGGACATTTTGAAGAAATATTTTCAAGTCTTTATACGCATTTCCACCGTAAACATTTAATATATACGTGACGAACCGTGAACCCGTTTATTTTCATTGTACCAACGGTCCATGATGATAATGATGCTTCTATCTAGAAAAGAGGGAATGGTTCTAATTAGCATTTCATAGTTATTATTGCTAATCTGAATGATTAAAAAATACATTTAGCCCTCATGCAGACTTACCAAAAATAAGGATTCCATTAAAGATTGGGCTAGAATTTAATACATTATTTATGTTAGAGCATATTAAGTATATATTACTACTAATACTAATAATAATATTAATAAAAATAGATACCTGGGGTGTCCCGATTAAGATACTCTGGACCATTCATATAATGAACCAGAAAGACACACCTAAAGATAGCCCAAAAATCAAGAAAATGAATTACTACACACAAGGCATTACAGTCGGGAGATGATAGAGGTGGAGTCTATATATCAGTAAAATAAGGTGGGATTATGTAGATTATACAATGCAAACACTCGAGGAACACACAAAAACAGCAAAGAAAGATTAATTACAATGGTCAATAATAGCAAATGCAACATATAGACAAGCAGGAAAGCAAAACAAATAAAAACGAGAAAAAAAAAATGGGAAGAAAAATTAATTATATAGATACGTCAATCAACAAGTTACGGAGATTACATTCGAAAAGACCTGAACATGATTTAAAAAAATGAGAAGGCTTAAGAGACAAACTGAGTTAATCATAATTGAAGCCCAAAAGTTTTGTGCTGCATTTATTTGTGACAAAACAATGCCATGAGAATAAATTATATTATATATATATTATAGAATATTCAGAAGAGTCTTGGAGAACTGAGGAGCTTTGGAATAATCTGATGTTTTCGCTGGATTACAGTAAATACATTAATTCATACATATATATATATATATATATATATATACATATAATTCATGCATCCTATATGAAAAGTTCATATCTAATGTTGAATAATGTTGATCAATATGATCAAGTAATGATAGAATGTGTGGGCAGCAAGGTAGACTGTGTTGAAAAATGAAACTCATTCGCTACATTGAATTAATGAATCTTGACCAGACTTTGAACTTTTCAATCGATGCTTATATATATATATATATATATATATATATATATATATATATATATATATATATATATATATATATGAAAATCGACTGAAAACTTCAAAGTCTGGACACAATATGATTAATTAACGCCTGGAGAAGACATCAGAAGGCCTGAAACATGTGTCGCAAATTTAGAATAATAATTAATATTTTTTTTAAATAATCCATTTGGCGGACATTCATTTTTATAATATGTTTAATTTTCTCCCGTTGGACTCATAACACTCATATATATATATATATATATATATATATATATATATATATATATATATATATATATATAAGTGTTGTTATGAGTCCAACGGGAAAAATTAAACATATTATAAAAATGAATGTCCGCCAAATGGATTATTTAAAAAAAAAATTCCATTATTATTTTACATTTGCGACACGTGTTTCAGGCCTTCTGATATCTTCTCCAGGCGTAAATTAACCATATTGTGTCAGACTTTGAAGTTTTCCGTCGATGCTCATACGTATATATATATTATATATATATATATATATATATATATATATATATATATATATATGTGTGTAGTGTGTGTGTTGTATATATATATGTGTGTGTGTGTGTGTGTATATATATATATATTTATACATGTGTGTGTGTGTGTGTGTGTGTATATATATATATTTATACATGTGTGTGTGTGTGTGGTATATATATATATTATACGTGTGTGTGTGTGTGTGTGTGTATATATATATATATATATATTGCTTAGAATTTGAATGTTCTCTATTTCTTATGACTAAGTGTAACCGTACATTATCAAAATCACAATATAATCGAACTTCAAAAAAATTCACTAAATAAGACTTTTTAAAGTAAGTATTTCTGGAGTCTGTTTTTAGTTCTAACGACTCCTAATTAACACCACTTATATTCATTTCCGTTAATATTTTCCTCCTGAGTTCAAAGGAGATTTTAATGTAAAAAAAAGAAATAAAGTTATAAAGTAGAAATATATCAATTTTAAGCTACTTCATATAAAATATTAATATATTGGCAGTCTGGCTTAAAATAGGTTTAGTCAAAATTTAACGTACCTTTATCCATGAATTAAATTTTTATAAAACTAAATGAAACTTAAATAATTCTGTTGAATAATGAAAGGGAAGGAGTATAGAGAGTATAATGTAGACAATATTTGTTTTAAAATCTTTAAAACAGGATCATCTTATGGATAAATATCTGTATATGTCAGTATGGTGATTATTTTGGTTTTGGTTTGGTTTGTTTTGTTTTACGGCATATCAACCTCAGTGGGTCATTTAATGTCGATAAATTTTGAAATAAATCAATTCTTAATGGATAATACAATTTTTTTATAAATACATTTTTCTATTTAACCCATAGATGGGACCCTAACAGGTACTACCACTCCGGGTCAGAGTGGACCAGGGAGCAATGGTGATGAATAGGGTGCTCCACATTCCCCAAACCTCCAATAGAGTTTAACGTCATTCCCAGGGAATGTAGACCCGCAGCCACCGCCTTCTAGCACCCATATGATAAAAAGGGGTTGGGGCTTGCTATAAGGGCAATAGGGTTGGGAAAATCATATAGGTGCTAGGGCTTGACGTGACCAGCCGATTGGTCGGAGGGGGCCTCCCCGACCGCCCGTCTAGCCCAAGATAGGGCCAAAGTGGAGTATTGCATGTCATGAACTGTTCATCCACCTGGGCTCTATCCTTAAGCATCCCGGGTCGCCACCCACGGCCAACAGGTGGCCCCATTGGGGAGTCTTACCCCTCTCCAGAGGTGCAGTCGGTGCATTCTAACGCCCCTCCGACAGGGCGGGATTATTTGCCCGGTTTTCTTATTTCTTGTAGATACGCTCTTTTTAACGTGTTTCATTCCATTGTGTTAATTATTAAATTCATAGTATATATATATATATATATATATATATATATATATATATATATATATATATAATGTTGTTCTGGTTCAAACTGGAAATAATTCAATATTTTATTAAAAAAAAGAAGGTCAGCAAAATGTATTATGTTTTCAGAAAGAAAACAAAATTCTTTTTATCTTACATATGCAACACGTGTTTCAGATCTGGTATCTTCTTCAGGCTTTGATCAATAATATGATCAATAATATTATTATCAAAGCCCGATGAAGATACCAGATCTGAAACACGTGTTGCATATGTAAGATAAAAATAATCTTTTTTTCTGAAAACATAATACATTTTGCGGACCTTCTTTTATATATATATATATAACAACCCCACCGCACGAGATGGATGTGAAACAATGCCAATTTCTAATGCGGAACTTAACAGGCTTTAATACAGATTTTTCGTTCTCTAACACAAGTAGTCTAACCTAGATTAAAGAGCCAAGTATTTCCTACAATTTGTCCATAGCTGGAGAGATAATATTTGGATTCATATATTTCCCCATAGTACTAGAGCTATGCCAATAGCCTCGTACAGGATTTGAAGTTCGTTTTGTCCATTTCCTCCAGTTTGTTTATAAGTTAATGCTCTGTTCTTTAGGGGAAAATAAATAGGGGAAGTAAGTGACAATTTAGCATCTTCATTTTTTTAATAGGATTTTTTTTTAATGTGGGAAGTGCTGCCGTACCGAAATGTTGACCATACACATTTTAAAATCAACGAAAAATCTGCAAATGAAAAATATCAATCTTAAAAAAAAACAATGAAAGGCATCAATTTCTCTGAATGTTTGAGATGAGGCTTGAAGATTAGTATTATGTGCGTTATTCGGACTATTGTCCCCATCTTCATTGTTATTTGTACAATGTTTCGGCCGATATGCCCTCCGGCCTTCTCGAAAGCATCAATTTTTATACACCGTGCATAAATGATTGCAAATGTCTAACAGTAAAGATAATAAAACAAAGAACATTTTATACTATGGATTAAACAATTATTTATTTTCTTTTACAGCTAACCTAATCTCTACAGTCTCTTGTCCCATGTCGAATTTTATTTGTTGCTTTTTTCTTGCAAAAAAATGGATTATTATATTTAAAGATTTCAGTTTTGTTTTCTTTCTTTCTTTGCATTAACTGTTTTCCAATTCAACTTTTACTCTAATAATTCTCATTGAAAATCACTGAATAACGATATCCATTTACAATGTGATTATTTCATTATTGGAAATAATCTTCTTGATATTCTTTTTAAGAAGTCATTCTTATGAGTTTGTTAATGTAAAAGATATGCAGTTAAAAATGTCCTCAAATAATCTCATCCAAATAATGTACGTAATAATGAAAATGATTTATGTGTATGCATTAAAAAACTTGCCAGGGAATGATATGTAAAATAATCGTTACTCGGCTTCAGTGGGGAGGGGTGGTTTTCTTATATCTCTTTATTTCTTAGTAACTAACAAAGTTATATGTACCATTGCAAATATTTCCCTTGCTTAAAAAAAACGATATTTAGAACGAGGGAGACCCGTGGAATTTCCATGAAACGAAAAATGTACCATTGAAAATATATCCCTTTCTTTTTAAAAGAAACAATATTTAGAACGAGGGAAACCCGTGGAATTTCCACGAAAGAAAAAAAAAGTTTTTTAATGTATTTTTTATTTTATTTTCGAAATAATAAGTGTAATAAGTTTAAATTGTGTTAGAGGAATATCAGAATTGTCGACATTTTTATTTGTATTGTATAGGTGGTGACATTGAAAAATCAACACAGAACGAGGGAGACCCGTGGAATTTCCACGAAAGGAAAAAAAAGTTTTTTAATGTATTTTTAAAATTTTATTTTGGAAATAATAAGTGTAATAAGTTTGAAATTGTGTTAGAGGAATATCAGAATTGTCGACATTTTTATTTGTATTGTTAAGTGTGACACTGAAAAATCAACACAGACAGCGTACGGTATGAAAATTGTTTTGAAATTTGAGTTTGAGCTTTCAAAAATTCAATTGAAATTTGTACAAATTCAATCGAAAATCATATTTTAAAGAGGGGAGACATAAAATATCTACATGGATTTGTTGATAAAAATCTATGGAGAGGCGTTTAAAATATCTACATAAATTTGCAGTCAAAAAATGATAAAAATACGACTCGGAAAATATCTATGTTCGGCTGGAAATTCGCCTAACGCTGTTCGGCTAAATCATAGCGGAAATCAAGACAGTGGACCGGCACGCCATAATATCTAAATTACCAACATATATTCCGTAATTTCCAATTTCAATATTACAAATAAAATAAACATGTAACTTCTCTTTTTTTCAAAAGATTTTAATTTTACGTTGGGTATTTAAGCGAAACAAGACCATTTGGAATAGTTCCCTTTTACAATTAGGTGAGATAAAATGGGACAAATAAGAAATCTGTGATTAAGCAACACCAGATCATCTGGACATGCATTGCATCTTGAACAATTTGAACGATCTCATTTTTAAACAGAGGATTTTGCAGGATGATAACAGACGGAAAATTCAAGAACACGCGTATTAATTTATAGATACTAGCAAATATATGCACCCTCCGGGTGCATGTATTTAAGTTTTAATATAATAAAATAGCATGTTAAATTAGAAAGGCTAATGAAACTGAATAAGAATGCAGATAAAAAGATTTGGAACAGAGGGGGTATGATTGAAAAATTCAACAACTTTGAAACTAACTCTTCCATCATTTTCCATTACTCCCGTCTTTCATTGCTAAATTTTCCTAATTTAACTATTTAGTTAAAATAGGAAGTAAAGAATAAAATTATAGTTACTTCTTCTAGTTAATGGATTTCTTTTAAGATTTATCCCCGAGATTTTTGCTCATATTCAATAAGATAAAACCAAACAATTAGAAATCAATAATACTAAGCATATATTTATTAAAATCAAATTTTTAAGATTAACATGCAAATTAGCCTTCCCGTTCACACTGTAATCGGCTATTTTGCTGTATATATAAATACAATTGCATTTTATTAGTTTGTAGATATTGTCAACAGTCTTAATGATGTAAAACCATTTTATCAATAATTGAGGTTTAAATAAAAAATAAAATCATGAAGAATGTGACGTAAATATCAAAGGGAGTTGTGACTTGTATAGTAATATAGTTTCGGTTACAGACAGACAAACCCACAATCTCCATTATAATAATATATTATATATATATATATATATATATATATATATATAAAATATGAAGAATATATATACTTTCATAATAACATTGCAGAATCTACATATATTACCTCAATAGAATCTGGTTGAAATGTTATGTACAAGTGTAAATAGCAAGAATCCTCATTGTTAATGGAAAATCCCTTTGAGTGGTCATTTGCTTTAACACTATTCGATTCCTATTATCGTTTGTCTCTAAACCCTATTGTTGGCTTGTTAACATATTTAGCTTTTTTCTTAGTCCGTCGTTTCATTCCGACCCATCTCCCTGATATGTATTCGTCTGACGTCATTTTTGAGCGTCACAAAGCCTGAGTCACACGTACCCTCGGGCGTGTGACTGCAATGACATGTGCTTGCGACAGCCAACATTCCTTGAAACGTCTATGGAAGTGGGAGTAAACTAATGGGAGGGGAATTAGGAGGGAAGAAGGGAAGTGAATTCGAATTGGAAGGAAAATAGACAGAAGAGGTTGAAATAGTCGCACTGAAAGAATGGGGTGGGGAGAGGAGAAATATATCCGAAAAGATTACAGAAGAAAAAGACGAGTAGGAGAAAACAAGAGAGGGAGAGAGTGGGAGAGAAAGGGAGAGAATTATGAATCAAATAAAAAAAGTTAACATAAATAGATAACTATAATTAAAGGAACACCGCTGTAATTTCAGTATATATATATATATATATATATATATATATATGTGTGTGTGTGTGTGTGTGTGTGTGTGTGTGTGTGTGTTTATTTATTTATTATAAGGTACACTACATTTAAGGTGCGATTTTTACCATTGGTTTCACAGCAGCGTGTTAGCCACTTATCATCAAGACAATGTGCCCGTTAAGAAATGTTGGGAATATCAATTAGTTTATATATTTTGTGTTCCAATTTTTTGTATATCTCCGCCGAAGGTTGCCATAGTGATGAAAATAGTGGATCACTTTTTCATTCCCCCTTTTTTCTTCGCCTTGTGTCTCTCAAATTGTTCACCGCTTGTTTCTTGCTCACTCTTACACACGTAATCGAGCACTTTATTTTCAATTCTCTAATACTAGAAAAACTTTATATATACTAGCAAATATATGCACCCTCTGGGTGCAAGTATTTAAATTTTAATATAATAAAATATCATGTTAAATTCGAAAGGCTAATGAAACTGAATAAGAATGCAGATAAAAAGAACAGAGGGGGTATAATCGAAAAATAGAATAACTCTGAAACTAACTCTTCCATCATTTTCCATTACTCCCGTCTTTCATTGGTAAATTTTCCTAATCTATCTATTTAGTTAAAATAGGAAGAAAAGGATAATATTACAGTTATTTCTTCTTGTTAATGGATTTCTTTTAAGATTTATCCCCGAGATTTCTGCTCATTTTCAATAAGATAAAACCAAACAATTGGAAATCAATAATACTAAGCATATATTTATTAAAATCAAATTTTTCAGATCAATATGCAAATTAGCCTTCCCATTCACACTGCTATTTTGTTGTAAATATAAATACAATTGCATGTTATTAGTATGTAGATATGGTCAACAGTCTTAATGATGTAAAATAATTTTATTAATAATTGAGGTTTAAATAAAAATAAAATCAGAGAGAATGTGATGTAAATAACAAAGGGAATTGTGACTTGTATAGTAATATAGTTTCGGTTACAGACAGACAAACCCACAATCTCCATTATAATAATAATATATATATGAAGTGACATATATATATATATATATATATATATATATATATATCGGAAGTATATAGAAAATAAAAGATTGTGTAAAATTCCAAAAATCTGATTAAAAGTTGAGTAACAAAGTGGATTAACACAAACAATTTAAATCAATTGATATTTTGCCTCAGTTTATTTACGAAACTTCATCAGAAACTTTTATTTTGAAACAACGGTTCTGTATATATTGTGAAAAGATGGATAATAGGGCGGAAGAAAGGGACCCCTTTTCTCCCTCCACTCCTTTTCTCATATACAATATTCTTTTATCACACACAGACAGGCACAGACACACACCACACACAGATATATAACACTTTGAGAACAGTTGAACATTTTTCTAGAAACAAATTCTTTTATAAGACTTTTTTTCCTGACGCTGACCATAGTACGTAAGTAGTTAGGCACAATTCAAAAATAATTAACATGAAATAAATATTCCTGTTTGTCTTATCATTTTGGTTCATCTCATATATGTATAGGTACGCCGTGTAATATGTTGAGATTTTTTTTATATTTAAGGTGTGTGCCAGATGCCCAATCTTATTTATAGACTCTGCGATAATCATGTGACCATATTCTTGGCCAATCACTGGCAGTACTCTGCTGCTGATATTGATATTCATACCGGCTCTTCTGGTCATACCTACTCATAACTACTTGAACCTTCGTGGACGACGGAACATAGGATTATATCACTGGACCTTTGACAGTACGTAGGATTACATAACTCAAGACTTATTCACTTACCAAAGGATTCTATAGCTCAGGCCTTACTTATTTTAAGTCCTTTACAACTGGCCAAGGATAGCGGTCAGAAACTTAACATAATGATTAGACTAGTAGGAAATTGAGTTTAATTCCTGGACGAGGTTGTAAGCGTTTCGCCTAGCGTTAATACGTGTGGGAAAACTATGGATCCAGTTATTCTCCCCCAGCTGCGGGTAGATAGGTGGACGCACTGGACTCTTTGACATTGGGTATATAGCCACTGAAATTGGAGAGAAACTATAGATTAAAACCTGTTAAAATCTACTTAATAAATTGACCATGTGTTACATCCTGCTCGTGCAGCGGAGTTAGTAAATTCATAATTTAATAACTAAATAATAAGTAGAAAGATTAAAAATGTTATAAATTAAGACTGAAAAATCAATCGAACAACACACACACAAGTGTGTGTGTGTGTGTGTTTGTGTGTTTAGGCAACATTCTTTCATTTATGCATGTTGAATTAAACAAAAGACATCTCTTGTTTAACAATTTAATTTGTGATTTTTTCAAGTTTTTTTTTGCCAACTTTTTAATATTTGGGTGGAATTCGTGGATTAGACCACCAAAGTTCATGTCCCGAGTACTTTTGAAAAACTGGAACACATTATCCCTGATGATGGCACTTCGAAGTGCCGAAAGTACTCGTGATATGAATTTGATGGACTAATCCACGAATTCCACCCACATATTAAAAAGTTGGTCAGAAAACTTGAAAAAATCACAAATAAAATTGATAAACGGGAGATGTGTCTTTTGTTTAATTCAACAAATATATATATATATATATATATATATATATATATAGATAGATAGATAGATAGAGAGAGAGAGAGAGAGAGAGAGAGAGGGTGAAATAAAAATAGACGAAGAGACAAAGAAAGAAAGTGTTAAAGAAACATGGACATATATGGCTGTACGTTTCAGAGCGAATATCGCTGTATGAATGTATGCTCAGTACATGACCTTTCCTGTGTATTTGTGTTAAAGATGAACATTGACAGAGAAAACGTAAACTATAATTTACATATATAAATTGTATCAAATAAGATATTAGACAGCTCTATTAAGTTATGAGAAATTTCTCAAACTCCTTCAGAGTTAGCAAATCAACAATTTAGTCTGCAAAATTTGGAAGATATAAGAAATATCCAGTAGTTATCCATATGTTGATAAATGTTTGGGAAAAACTATTTTCTTGTCCGGTGTCACAGGCTGTTTTGAGGTTATTAGTTGAATGGATATTTGCCAGAAGTTATTAGGTTGTCTGCCTGCCATAAGTTAGTCCCTGTCTTAGTATATGCCAGGGTAATCAGTATTACTTGATCTTTCTGACCTTTTCTTCTTTACGTATTGCTGAAACTTACAGCTCTTTACCTTGCCTATAATTTTAACAAAGTTTACTCTTTTAACTGACTTGAATAATATGGTTATTTCGGACAGTTGGCCTCATCTAAATGTGGGAGAATAAACAAAACGTTCAGGCCGCTGTATCCCCGGACCGTTTTCAAGTGTTTCTTATAGACGGTAGAATAGAAAGCGCGTGGTGTAATGGTTAGTCATGGGAAATGGACTCGTCGCCCCGAGTTCAAATCCTGGTCGTGGTAATTGCATTTCACTTAGCGCTAATACCCTTGGGAAAGGTATGAATCCTACTCTCCCTCCAGCTATGGTTAAATAGCAGGGCAGACTGGGTTCTTTAACCATGGAAAACTCTGAATTCAAACCTGTTGAACTCCGCTTAAGAAATTGACCTTGTGACGTATCCTGCTCGTGCGGAGGAGTTGGTAAATATATATAGACGGTAGAATAATGTTCATAACAATATATTTTGAAATTATTTTTTTTTAATATGAAATGTTTCTTTTTTCTTTTCTTCATCTATCATCTAATAGAATTTGTTATGGATTTAGATGTAGCTAATATATTAATCACATTTCTGTCAATAAGTCTGGTGCCATTTTATCCTGCGTGTAGCGCCTTGAAGTAGAGGTAACGATATTAAAGCTCCTGAACCACGCTTGAACTCAACGTTATCGTCAGATACTCATTTATACTTCTGGGTTACCTGAGTGCTTATCTCTTTCATTCCATTCCTTCCCGATTGTTGTTCTTCTCTTTGAATGACTAAAATAATTTGTAATTTCTGTTTGCAATTTTGATGTTCTTATATTGTGTTTCCTATGATAATTTTGATTAATTCAGATGTCACAACAAGATTAGAACATCAAAATAACCAACGGAGATAAGAAATTCTTGAAGCCTTACACATTAAAAGTACATATTCTAACATTAATATCATTAATTCTGAATCCAGTGCTAATGTATTTAAATGTCTTTAGTAACTGGTTTTATCGAATCTCATTTCAAAAACGCTACTAGATATTACACCACATAAGGTCACTAACTTATATTAATTGTACAATATACACATTCCCTGATAATGGTTCCCAATAGGACCGAATGTACTAGGGAACACATTAGTCATGGCAAATTCTTAATTAGGGTCTGACATAATAACATACATTAAGAGGATTGAAAGTTTTACAAACAAAACCTGTCAATAAAATAGTCGGTAGAGCGTTCAGCTAGAAACCACAAGGTCCCTAGTTCGATACCGGTCCTCGCCAATTCAGCGTATGAGTAGCACAGGGATCTGTGTGGTAAAGTAAGAAGCTGATGGTAGGTGTGGTGCTCCACCTCAGATGCTAAAACAATCTTCTTGGTTTAGCGCTATTGACTCCCTCGCTGACTGGCTGATACCGACTTTAGGCCGCCCAGTCGACTTTTACTTATATGATCTAACAATATATATATATATATATATATATTAGTCAGATAAAAAAACTTATCAACATGTTAAATATATATATATATATATATATATATATATATATATTAGTCAGATAAAAAAACTTATCAACATGTTAAATATATATATATATATATATATATATATATATATATATATATATTATTAGTCAGATAAAAAAACTTATCAACATGTTAAAATATATATATATATATATATATATATATATATATATATGTGTGTGTGTGTGTGTGTGTGTGTGTGTGTGCATTAGACAAAACGTGACCCGTTTTGTCGCGCATTGAGCTCTTGGTGGATGATTGGGATTAGGGAAAAGTGAGTTTTCATTGGGAATTACATTTTAAAAAGGAATGAATACGGAAGGAGAGTTTAAAAGAACATTAAAATCATTTTGAAAGATTTCTAATAAAGGGAATGTTTGACCTAATTCAAATTATTAAGAGCCAAATTGTTGAAGCTACGGCCCAGCTGTTGATTATGAAACCTTATATACAAATACGTTTCACATTCTCCCATATCGCTCCGTGACAAACTAACATAAATAACGAAGAGATAATCAAGATATGCAGAGAGAGGGGAAGTGACATGGGTGAAATGACATGCAGAATGTGAATGAAGAAATGAGTATGTTTTTATTCAATTGCAAATTACGATTAATTAGAACTAATTTTGAATGGATTTATTTTAAACATAACTCAATTCTGAAAAATAAGGAATATTTTGGTAGGAATTTTGTGTCATCAAACCTTTAGAAAACAATCATTGACTCACTTTGATTTAGTATTATATATATATATATATATATATATATATATATATATATATATATATAGTATTTGTGGAAAAGGTGACTTACCGGTGAAAATGGTCACAATGGTTAGTTGATGCAGGTTTCACAATGATAAGACTGGGATATAACAAATATAACGTGCTCAATACGTGAGTATATATATATATATATATATATATATATATATATATATATATATATAGAGAGAGAGAGAGAGAGAGAGAGAGAGAGAGAGAGAGAGAGAGAGAGAGAGAGAGAGAGAGATCCGGTGGCTGATGAAGTTGCGTACAAAACTGGCCATCTTTTAAAAGCAAACGCAACGTGGTGGTAATCGGTTCGCCTGTCAGATTATACGGGGTCGTGGATCATATTTTACAGATATATTTGTACTCTTACAAATGCAAAACATTTCTTATAGTCAACAATTGCTTGCTAGTGCTCCGAGGCAGTTCATACGCCTATGTCATCGTATCGGAATTCGATCATCTACTGACGAACAAACAGAAAATAAATCATTAATTTTGAATCAAACCGTAATACATAAAAGTAACTACATTGATCAGATGGGTTCAATAAGCGTGATTCACTCTCGGATCAATTGGTATTACTAGCTTCGGTAAATGAGCACGTGTGTGTGGTAGGTCAGGTATTAGTATTTCAATAGCATGACAGACAGTGGCATGAAAATGCCTTTCCCTTTCGAATGCAAGAGTAAGGAATCAAAATTTATCAAGTTATATTTCTGTTATAGGTGATACATCCTATAAGACTAATGGAATGTGCCGACGGGTTACTAAAAAACAGGCAAATAGTTTGATTGTAAAAATATACTACAAAACATTACCTGGGGAGGCAACACATTGAAAAAAGAAAAAAACCAAGATAGCCGTGCCAACAGAAAATAATCGGTTGTTACTATAATACTTGGTCAAAAGAAAAGGTCAAAAGAAAAAACAATTTTTTATATATATATATATATATATATATATATATATATATATATATATATATATATATATATTTAGGAGATTATGTGTTTAATTGAAGTCATACCTAATTTGCAAATTAATTAGTTATAATTAAATGAATAAGGCGTGCATATCGGTTTAATTATAAAGGGACAATTGTGGCTTAAGAGTAAGCCAATGCGTGTCAGCTCACAATTCTATTTGTCGGACGTAATTCCCACTTCTCTGTATTGTATTTGTCTACTTTTTGTTAATACATTTTCCTACATTTGTTACCCGTCGTTCTGTTCTTATTTGACCCCTTAAAAGCTCACAACAATTTCCTACGTTGCTGGAAGCACAAGGTATACTTGTTATCGTTGTTGGAAATTGACACGCCGAGATGTGATCAAATACTGTATGAGGCTGTTTGTATTTCACATTGCTAATACCCTTCGACAAATCCCAATGGATATCCTCTATGCAGATCTTTCATCTGGTGTGAGACGGATCGATATCTGCAAGAATGATCTAAGGTGCTTTGGCATTACCATTTCCAGCTGGGAAAACTTGGATCAGGACCCCCTGCCCTTGTTGGCAACGGGCTCTCCGTAGCAGACTATTCCTGTCGGAAGACACCCTCGTGCAACACAATGAAGATAAGAGGTCCAAAAAGAAAGAGACAGCAACAAAGCACCAGCACATTGACATCTTCAGGAAACAGACTTCACATGCCACATCAGTGGTCGGGGCTGTTTTTTTTTAAACATTGGACTTCATAGTCACAGAAAGCGCTGTAACTTCAGAGACACAAGGAATATAAAGTCATCTATATATTACTGTTACTATATATCTATATATTACTGTTACTTCCATCTGACATCCTTGTTTGACCTCTATCCTGATCTATGTTGTTGTTTTCAATCTGACTTCTGTGATTGGTGTTGTAAATGTTTACGCCTGTCACTCCCAATCCAATACATTCTCATTTCACTTCTTTTGTTACCAATTTTTATTATAGACACGTCCTCCAATATAGCACCTTTGAAATATATGTGTTAGTGAGAAGATTGTTTTTATTTTCATTTTGGTAAACGGTTGAAACATAAATTGAAAAGTAATTTGATTTTATAAAGCGAAATGTGCAGGAATACTAACTTCACATATTTCTCTCTTTAAAATATCCGAGACTGCAATGCCGATGATGAATACCCTTGGGAAAGGTCTGCATCCAACTATCAACACACCAGATATGCGTGATTAGGGCAGATTGGGTTCTCTAATTCCTTAGTTAAGAAGGAAATCTAAGAATTTAAACCTATTAAATTCCGCTTAAGAAAATCGATCTCGTGTCACATACTACTTTTGCGGAAGGGATAGTAATTATGTATATACCCCCCCTCTATGTGCTGTGCATATGCATACCTTAACCGGTAGATTATTAATAAGGTTTAGTATCTCTTGACGTAATACACAAATAAATGTATTCCTTAGTAGATTGAACCCGTACCTTCCCTCTTGAAATAGATTTCTGTTAATCTATTTTATAACGGACGCTTGGACACCGACACCAGTTTGTATCTAATTTCAGTGTTTACACTTCATATTGAGTTTACAGTAATGCAATGCAGGAATTATTTTATTTGTAAAAATATAACCTCTTATTTTCGACTGACAACCAAATTACTGTGTGTACGTGTGTTCGTTTAATTCCCATTATATGCGCATGCGTGCATAGCATGCTGGGAAGACATGAATGGTCCTTCATGAATGAGATTGCCCTGTAGATCTTTGTAGACGTGTAGGCGAAAAATACAGGAAAGGGGAAGCAGAGGTGATAGTGTGTTCAGGGGTGAGACAACGTTCGGCGGGAATTGAAGTGTTGGGGTTCTTGTGAGGAGGCTGGAGATGTTGGAAAAAGAATAAGTCGGATTGAACAAAAGAAAGTGATTGAGAAGAAAATTCTAGATAGGATAAAGGAAATTAACAGGAATATAGATGTCCACATTTAAATAGAAAAGAACAGCGAATTTAATAGGAATAATAAGAAAAAAAAAGAGTGAAGAAAGAAAATAGATTCATTACATTTTGGTAAAAATGAAAAAAAAAAAGTAACTGGTTATGTAAAAGAAATAGTGAAAAAATAGGTGGAAAATATAATGAATGTATAAACTGAATTTTAAAAAAAAGTAATATAGGTAGGTATGAACATTTGTTTTATTTAGTCGACATTGTTTGGTCTAGCACATGTGTTACAAGTTTTTAAGATATGAAAGTTACAAGAACAGGAAACGGATGTAGAAAATGGTAAAATAAAGTCACATTGAAAAAAAGGAAAAAAATATGAACGAAAAGAATGAAGTAGAAATTTGTGAAAATAAAATGTTGCTGAGGAGAGGTAAGGAGAGAGGGAGAGGGTAAGGGAGAGAGGGGGTAAGGGAGAGAGATGGGGTAAGGGAGAGAGAGGGTAAGGGAGAGAGTAAGCAAGAAGAAAAAACAAAAGGTATGAATAAAAGAAAATAAATAACGAAGAGTTTTTGTGAAAATAAAATGTTGCTGAGAGAGATTGAGGGGGAGAGATAGTAAGGAGGAGAGGGGAGGAGAGAGAGAGAGAGTAAGTAAGACAAAACCAAAGGAATAAATAACGAAGAGTTTTTATGAAAATAAAATATTGCTGAGAGAAGGAGAGAGAGAGAGAGGAGAAAGGGAGAGGAGAGAAAGAGAGAGAGAGAGAGAAAGAGAGAGAGAAAGGGGGAGAGAGAAAGGGAGAGAGAGAGAAAGGAGAGAGAGAAAGGGAGAGAGAGAAAGAGAAAAGAAGAGTAAGGAAGAGAGGGGAGAGAGTGTAAGCAAGACAAAAAACCAAATTGTATTGATAAGAAATGAAGCAATATTGGCAGAAAAATCACGAAGAAAATAAAGAAAGAAAACTTGAAATGAGAAATAGAGGCACGAATAAAGAAACCAACAGGAAATAAAGAAAAATAAATCTCCTAAAAGTGAAACAGAAAATGAGACAATTAAAATCGAAAGACATCTAGAAAAAGCCACTATTATTAAGGCAAAGGGGAGGAGCTACAAATTATTAGTTATTTACTAGTATTTTGACATTTCGGTAATGTAATATTGTACCAGTACATTAAAACTAACTTCTCCATTTTAGGTAGCAATTTTGATTCAACCAATTCATAGCCACTGTTATTTTGGCAAAGAGATAGTTACTTCCAATATTTTACACTTCAGTAAAGTACGGAATGTTGTACCAGTAAATTAAAACTAATTTCTTCATGTTGGATAGTGTAGTGAGATAGCCAATGGTGTGTTATCTCATTTGCATATGTCTACAACAGCGGTAGATATATAAAGGTAGTTCTACAACATAAGGAACTGAGCTACGATAAGCGAACTACTACTACTACTACTACTACTACAAGAACGTACGAAACTACACATCACAACACATGGCGTCGCCGATAGGATGCTTAGAATGGTTAAATTAGGATTAAAAGTATTCAAGCCATCACGATGAGTTTCAGATCCTTTCCTCGTGCTGATAGAACACTAAATCCTTGTGCCTTGTTGGGAAGACAGATCAGATCTCCCATAACCATGTATTTTTCGACTAATGAACAAATGTGGTAAAGAATGAAAGGACGCGCAACCTGAAAAAGCCTATTTTATTATGCAGAAAGGGAACAACACAGCTATAATAACAACACAGGAGAGAAGTGTGCTGGCCCACACTGATCAGATAAGGAATAGATATGAAGACGTGGTTATGGAGGAATCAGAAAGACACGAGGATATAAAACAATATGATGGAGACATTATAGAACCAATGGTTGAAAGCGTGTCGGATTCCGATGTGCAGTGCGAGGGATCCAGCAGTGATGAAATGAGACTGCGATCACCAATACGAATAACACCCCCGAGGATATTTAGGAGAAGCAATAGATCAACGAGGGGAATAAAACCTCTCCGTTTCAGGGAGGTGTAGTGAGATAGCCAATGGTGTGTTATCTCATTTGCATATGTCTCCTACAGCGGTAGATATATAAAGGTAATTCTACGACTTAAGGAACTAAGCTATGATAAGCGAACTACTACTACAAGAATGTACGAAACTACACATCACAACAGATAGTAATTTTGATTCTATTATATATATATATATATATATATATATATATATAGCTACTGATATTTAGGTAAATGATGGAGCTACACATTATTAGTTGGTTGGTTGGTTTATTGATTTTAACGGCATATCAACCCGTCCGGGGTTATATTGTGCCTAACGGTTAGGGTGTAATACATATTGTGTATTCATATATATACTTTTAGTAATTGGTTTTAATGTGTTAGCATTAATGGGGATTATATTGTATGGCATTGATTTGTTTCATGTCTATATTCTATGGTATAATTTATTTCCCTCAAAACGGAGAAAATATCCTCCAGGTTGACATTTTCAAACAGATCTTTCATATTGTTTGCTTTAAAATAACGGTTTCTGATGTGCGCAAGAAACCTGCATTCCATGAATAAGTGTTTAACTGTCAGAGGTGTTTGACATGTTTCACATTGTGGTTGTTGTTCTTGTTTGAGTATATAAGAGTGTGTTAGTTTTGTATGACTAATGCATAATCGGGACATAATGACTCGTTCCTTTCTAGACTTCCTTAAAGTTGGTCTGTAGCCTCCAAAAGTGGGTTTGATTAGGAAGAGTTTATTGTGGATACAGTTATTCCAGTGTTGTTGCCATTTTGTATGAAGGAATCTATTCATTTTAGGTTTCATGTCAGTATATCGAATCTGGAACTTGTCAGGGATTAAATCTAGAGCGATTTAACTGCAGACGAAACACGTCAGTAAAAAAAAAAAAAGAAGAACGGTCAGTATTTTACCAGTAAATTAAAGATAATTTCTTCATATTTAGAAGTTATTTGTAATAAAAGAAAAAAATCAAATCTGAAATTGAGGAGAATGGCGTTCTATTAAGCTAATCATAAAAAGAGTTTTAATGAATGAATAAAACAATATTATCAAAACAGATAGAAATTAACATAAAAAAATACTAAAATAAAACCATTTTCAAAACAGACAAAATAAATATTGTCTGTACTGAATCTTATGCAAAAAAACAAATAAAGAACTGTAATGAATGATAATGGAGAACCATTTTATTGTAAATTATGATGTAATATAAAAAATAAAATTACTGGAAAATGAGTAAATATACAACTCAGTGAGATGAACCTTAGAAGAAAGAAACTATGTATTATTCAGATGATTCGGACTATTGTCCTCATCCTTATTGTTATCAACACTACATTCCGATAACCATGACTGGTTACAAGTGTTAACATGTGTTAATTATTCTATGTTACTGTCGCCGTTGACCAGGATTGAACCTGCAGCCTAGATAAAAATGTCACTTAGAACTGTATTAACTCAACGCGTATATTCACTACGCCATGTGTCCGATTGGTTAACGGAATGAGAACAATCTAACCTCATGAATTGAATAGTGTTAGGATCGATGTTCCGTGAAGGCTTCTGATTACGACATGAAGGGTCACAAGTTCCACAAGAAGGTTCGCGAGTTCGAGGAGGGGGTTCACGAGACCAAAAAGAAATACTTGAAGGCCTAAACATTGTGTAGATAACATTAAAGATGAGGATAATACTCCGAATAATACAAATATAATAATAATAATGGACTCTCCCGTCGATTTTCGACGTATGAGGGTTCATATACACAATGAACATCCACACAGGGATTTGTTTATAGTGGTGAAGGCTTGTGTTGGACAATCCACACTTTTTGGCACAGTCGATAGGAAAGAATTGGTGCATCAAGGGTTGCCACAAACCCAATCAACGACCGGCATCAGGAATTTTGAATTCAGAGTTATCCCTCTCCTAGACTGGTTACCTACCCAAGGCTGAAGAGCCCAGTCTGCCCTACTATTTAACCCATAGCTGGAGGGAGAATATATGGATTCATACTTTTCCCAAGGGTATTAGCGCTATGTGAAATGCCAACAGCTTCGTCTAGGAATTGAACTCTAATCGACAAATATATAATACAAAGTATCAATTATCTTAAAAAACATCTTAAAAAGTATCAATTATCTTAAAAAATCCAGAGAAATAAAGTAAGATGGAAGCAATATTTGGTTGTACTGTTATCATGAAGGAAATCATGCCTGAAGAACAAAATATTGCAAAGAAACGGAATATGAATGAATGAAATAAATAATCTTGAAAAAAACAAACAAATGAAATAAATAGTAAAAAAGAAATCTCATTGACAAAAGGACAAGAAAATATGAAATTATTGGAATGAAAAACAAAAAAAAAAAAGGAAATTTTGATGAACTTTTGATGTAACATACATAAATAAATACAAGAGAATAAATATCGAAGAGCAAAAAGAAAAATTAATTTAAAAGAAAAATGATAATCTCGAAAATAAAAAAAGAAAGAAGAATTTGCTAATGAAATAAAATAATAAACAACAAATATATAAAAACATAACCATAACAATAATGATGATAATAAAATAACACATGTAATAATGATGATGATAATAATAAATAATCATAATAATATACATATAGTGATATAATATAATAATATATCTAATATAATAATGATATAAATGATATAATAAACAAAATATAACAAACACAATAATAAGCAAAATAAAATAACAAAACAGTAAACAAAAATAAATAATCAGACCAGAAATAACTATGAAAATGTGAATGACCTGACAAAATAAAGAAATAATGAACAGCAGAAATAAAATAAAATAAAAACAAAGTGAAATGTATACAAATAAAGAATGAATTAAGAAACTTGGCCAAAGAAAGAAGATAAAAAGTAATAAATAAAATATGGAAATAATCATAGAAATAATTTAGATATAAATAATATAGAGAGAAAAGATATATTGATAAAGTATAGAACTGAGAAAATACAAGAGATGCATTGATAAAATATAGAACGGAGAAAATACAACAGATGCATTGATAAAATATAGAACGGAGAAAATACAAAAGATGCATTGATAAAATATAGAACGGAGAAAATACAAAAGATGCATTGATAAAATATAGAACGGAGAAATACAAAGATGCATTGATAAAATATAGAACGGAGATGCATTGATAAAATATAAACAAAAGATGATGATACAAAGATGCATTGATAAAATATAGAACGGAGAAAATACAAAAGATGCATTGATAAAATATAGAACGGAGAATATATATATATATATATATATATATATATATATATATATATATATATTCTATAATATGTAGAAAGACTGAATAAAGGAAAGAAAGTACAGAATGGATAAAAAAGGATAAATTTAATCAATATCACTTACGCATGTGTTTCGGTCAGGAGTTTATCTATGTGTACTTTATTCAAACTATTATTATTATTAAATAAACAAATGAAATGAAATAATAATGATAGAAAAAATGTAAACATATTCCGTACACAAAGAAAATTCGACCTTCGTCAGAGTGAAACTTTATTTGAACTAATATATTCAATTATATATGAAATTATCCCTTTTTATCCATTCTGTACTTCCTTTCCTTTATTCACTCTTTCTACATACCGTCGGATTCAATTCCAATTTCATTTTTACATCTATAATATATTTGTTCTACAATATATATCATACATAAAATATGATATATATATTCTTATATATAAGATATAAAGATACACATATATCTTTTTAGATATAAAATACAAAAGAAACATTCATAAAATATAGAACTGAGAAAACATACATAGATATATATATATATATATATATATATATATATATATATATATATATATATACAATAAGATAAATATATAAAGGTTTTACATATCTATTTATTAGGTGAGAAAGGAACATTCACAGCCATATTGGTTTCATGCGATGCAATAGAGAGAGATGAGAATTTAAAATAATAAAAAACAAATAGAAGAAAAAATGCAACAAAGTGACAAAAAAGCTTATAGCGAAAAGAAAACATCACCACTGAGAAATGGTGAAAAATTCTTTGAAGCAAATGAAAAAAAAATGTGTTAAGCATTTGAAATATTGACGTGGCCAGGAGAATTGAAAGTTAGTAGGTATTTTGAAATCACCACACTTTTGTCGAGGGCATTACGTGAAATAATAACAAGTCGTATAACATTAAAATTATCAGAGAAAAATAAACGATCCATTTCCTCTTAACGACATACATTGATATTGTAAATGTTATAGAAGATCAATTCGAATGTGTTAATTGTATATTAATTGTAGTATCAACTGAAAATGGTCGCTTGGGTTTAGAAGAGAGGGTTCCGCATTTAAGCCGTATTCACTACGTAGTAATTACTAATCGACCGGTTTGAAGGCGCCACGAAAATTGGCGCGCATTTCGTTTTCTCTTTCTCTTTATACTTTCCTTTGTAAATTCAGTTCAGTTCAGTAAACGTTTGTGTGCGGACGTGTGTATATATATCATCTCCCAAAATTACATCTTGTTTATTTTTACTAACACAATGAGTTGGCTAACCCCTTCGGTATCAACAGAATTTGATTCGCTATTAAACAGGTCAAGTTAAACAATATTTATAGCAAAAAAGTAAACAAAATGATAAGAATCTGTTGTAAAGAAAGCATTCAAAATATTCAGTACAAAAGAGACGATGCAAAGATGAACAGAGAACGGGCGACCAAAGGAGGCATTCATTTTTTTTCTTTTTTTAAATAGCATCGCATGAAGAATGGGTATTCTAATACGGCGAGTCGGAAGAACTGTGACAGAGAAGGAAGAATGAAACAAAGAATTTGGATGTGCTTAGGTGGAGGGTTGGGTGGGAGTGGTCTTGGTGACTGTGACAGACGTTAAAGAAGACAAGGCCGCCACAGACAAGTACCAGAGGGAGGGAATTTGTATGATATCTGCTTCCTTCGCCTGGTTGGCCGAGTAAGCAGACCGGCGGGAATTGGGAAACGTGAAAAAACTGGAGAAAATCAAGCGAAGATGGGTGTGGGGGGAGGAAGAAGTAGAAAATGGGAGAAAAAGTGTTGAAGTGAGGGGAGAGGTAGTATATTTCAAATGACGATGAAAATAGGGAAAATAGTAAAAATAAGCTCGTGGGTTGCCTAATCGTGGGATCGTGGTTCGAATCCCTTTTGTTTGTTTGGTTGGTTGGTTTTTACGACATGTCAACCCCTGTTGGGCTATTTTATACCGAAGACGTTTTTGTTTGATTCATTCTTGATGGGTATTCAATTTTTTAAAAGCATATTTTTAGACCTCTTTTTTATCTAATTGAAACATAAATTGGAGCTAACATGTACTACCATTCTGGTCAGAGATGAGCTGACAGTAATGGCAATGAAAGGGAACTCCTTATTCCTCAAATCTCAAGAATTAGAACTTCACCACTAGAAATAGATTAACGTCAAACCTAGGATACTAATATCAACATCCACCGCCTACTAGCACATATATAATAAAACGGGCTAGGGTTTGCCATAAGGGCAATAGGTTTGGGACAATCATATAGGTGCTAGGGCTGGAGGTGGTCAGCTAGTTGATCGGAGGAGACTCTCTGACAGCCGGTCTAGCCTAAGTAACGGTAGAGTGTTGCATGTCAAAGATGCCTCAGTCGCTAGGTACACAGCTTGGTTTCGAGGAATTTTCTTGTTTTTCTGAGATACTCTGTTCTTACTTTTTCTTTCATCACTGATAACTGTTTAAATGCAAAAAGATTCATATATGAGCACAGATTAACCTGCAACAAAAAAATCTGAGTAGAAAGAGTATGTTTTATGTGAGCACTGGTGTATTTTGTTGGATATAACAATATAATTATTTTAAGCAAGAATATTACTTTGTTTATTTGATGTTTAGTATGTCCACGAGCAAATGTGTCAGTATCCTTATGTGTGAGACAGAAAACAGTATTTGACCCATAGGCTTATATATGTAGAAAGTTTGTAGAAAAAACAAGGTGTTAAAAGTTTTGCTGACAGAGCGTTCTGAGCCTCGTGATTAATGATATATTTATTTCGTCTTTCCGTTTACAATGTTGCTTTGATAAAGACCTCTTCATATGGTCGAAACAGATTTCTGTCAGCAAAACTTTTAACATCTTGTTTTTCTACAAACTTTCTATACATATTGTCGGATTCATATCCAGTTTACCTTTCAGGCTTATATATGTAGACCAATAAGTAAAAGTAAAGTCGCCGGGGTGGCCTAAAGTCAGTATCATCCAGACAGCGAGGGAGTATCCCCTTTTCCCTAGCACTAGACCAAAGAGATAGTTTTGGCGTGTGAAGTTGTGCGCCACACCTACCATCGAATCCTTACTTTAACGCACAGATCCCTGTGCTACTCATACCCTGAATTGACGAAGGCCGGTATCGAACCAGGAACCATAAAGTTTCCAGCCGAACTCTCAAACTACTTAGCTAAACTGGCCCTATTGGTAGATTGTAGGTAATATGTACCATTATACTGGACTCCTGATCGTATCTTTCCTTGTCTGATAGTGATTAATGCGGTGAACCAGAAATATCAGCAACTCTGATCCAGGCGGATAAATTGTACAGGATAATGAGTTAATTATATTACTATTATGTCATTAATACATTTAATCGAGTCCCGCTGCACTACACTAACGAAATGCACTGAAATTCCATGGAATTCTGAGAGAACATAATTTACACCAAAAGATTGACCATAAAAAAGAAAATACTCATGAATAGCGGCAATATAGCCAGGAATATTACACTAACAGAAAACGCTAATTTTGACTTAACTTATAACAAGTCAATTAATCCCGTTTTGAAAGGTATTTAACTGAACATTTATATTAAAAGGAATCAGTCTATTCAACAATGTGGGGTTATTTTCGTATTTGCCTGGAGAGTTGTCTGCCCGTTTGCTTTTGCTGGTTCCCGCTAGGGGCCTGGTCTATTTAAGCGGCTGATTTGAACTTCTCTCTCTCTCTTTGCCTGCCGACCTACGAGACACTATGGGTTAGACTTAGGTCTACTCCCTTCTCGTTGGGACTTCGTCCCTTAACACTGGTCACTCACTGCTAGTAAGTCTCTTGTACGATACATGACTATGCTTTAGTCACGTATCCGTAATTACGTTTTTATGTACATTTAGGTATCTCATTGATACCTAAATATCTTGTATTTTACCATTCATGAATGTGTCATTATCTCTACTCTTGTATATGTATCTACATTCTTTATGTATCTCGTCATATCCATGTGCTGTATACCTATTAAATGTTTTGTCTATCAACCTTTGCGGAGTTTGTTTGCGTTCCAACGAGTTATGACCCTGTCATGACCTTTGAATCATACAACAACATACATTCATAAGATCTTCAACAAAATGCAAATGAATAAAATTTTCGGACCATATGACCTTTAGGCACCTCTTTTGCTTTGCTGATTCATAAGTGCATTTTTTTATTTACACCGTCAACCCCCGGTTGTTTGTTAACAGATGATTTTTAGAGGTTTTTTTAAATTATAAAACTAACCGCTAAACCTAACCCCTAACAAACAACCGGATGTTGTCGGTGTAAATGAAAAATGTACTTATGAATCAGCAAAGCAAAAGGGGTGCCTAAAGGTCATATGGTCAAAACTTTCTAGCATGTAATCTAAAATGTAAGAAAAGTATTCCCCTTTATCCACAAGATTACGTCAGGATGGAGAGAGTAATCTTATTATAATGGAGATTGTTTTTTTTCTGTCTGTAACCGAAACTATATTACTACTCAAGTAACAATTCCCTTTATTATTTACGTCACATTCTCCATGATTTTATTTTCATTTAAACCTCAATTATTAATAAAATTGTTTTTAGATTATTAATACTGTTGACCATATCTACATACTAACAATATGCAATTGTATTTATATATACAACAAAATAGCGGTTTGTAGTGTGAATGGGAAAATTAATTTGCATATTGATATTAAAAATTTGATTTTAATAAATATGTGCTTAGTATTATTGATTTCTAATTTTTTGGTTTTATCTTAATGAATATGAGCAAAAATCTCTTCAATAAATCTTATCAGAAATCCATTGACAAGAAGAAATAACTAATATTATTCTTTACTTCCTATTTTAACTAAACAGTTAAATTAGGAAAATTTAACAATGAAAGACGGGATTAAGGGAAAATGATGGAATAGTTTCAAAGTTGTTCTATTTTTCAATCATACCCCCTCTGTTCCAAATCTTTTTATCTACATTCTTATTCAGTTTCATTAGCCTTTCTAATTTAATATGATATTTTATTATATTAAAACTTAAATACTTGCACCCGGAGGGTGCATATATTTGCTAGTATATTGAATATACAATATAGGAAAAACAAAAAAAAAATGCTTCGTTGTAATAATTTATTTCAACTTTATAAATGCATCACCATCAGACATGAGCAAAATCAATGTTAATAATAAAGTGATTCACGAGAATACAGGGGGTTAAATTTTTAGATTTTTGGGCGGAGGGCGTCTCAGTTTGGGAGGGTATCTAGGAAATTTTGATGATGCTCGGGGGACTGGGAGAAGATAAGGGTATATGTTAGTTAGATAGGTGATTAATTGCCTGGAGTGGCTTAGAGCCCAGGATGGAAGTTGAAACAGTATATATATATATATATATATATATATATATATATATATATATATATAGATAGATAGATAGATAGATAGATAGATAAAGGGTGGTTTACCGTTGAATATGGGCACGATCCTTGGAGGTGCACAGAATCCAGGGGTTAAGTCCGCGATAAAACAAATACAAAGTGCTTAATACAAAGTAGAGCAAATTTATTAAAGAAATGGATACAATAGAAACCTAGTCGAGTTTCGCCGTTAGGCTCATCAGGGTTAAATCCACTGAATTAATCGAGTTACCGATTAATTGCAGCCGATCATAGGTGTGTTCATTGAATAAGATGTTACGTTACAGTAATATATATATATATATATATAAAAGCATATTTATATATCTATTAATATACTAAATCTGGGCTAATCAATGTTCGTCTCCTAAAGGCATTTCCCTGTTTAATTTAATGCCTTACAATTCATACTAAAATATTCCTTGCTTTTAGGATTGAGTTATGTTTGACAAAAATATATTTCAATTGGTTCTAATTAGTCATGCTTGGCAATTAAGTCAAAAACTGACTCGTCTCTTACTTCATATTCCATCACTTTTCCACTCTCTAGATCTTGATTACCTCCTCATTTTTATTATTATTCATGTTATTTTCTGTGTGTAAAGAGGGAGATGAAAGAGTGATTGTAAAATGGACATTTAACTTCTCACTTTATTTGTATTTTAAGATTCACCAGCAGCAACGCGCCTGTAGCTTAATAAAATTCCATGATCCATTTCTTTTTAGATTAGTTCAAACGTTTCCTATCTTTAAATGAATTTAGGTCAGACGTTTCATTTCTTTAAATAAATTTTCTGTAACTCTTTTTATCTACACTAATATATTAGATTTTTTTTTTTTTTGGTAGTCGATTATTTCTATTTTGCCCCAGGTCGAAATTTATCTGCAGTTTAATAAACTAAAAGATTGATTCTAGGTATCCATTTATCCTGGAAGACGTTACGTAAAATCTAAAAGAGTTAACATTCACACAAACACATACACGCACGCATCCCCACAAACATATGCATGTATATATGTATGTATGTATGTATAAAAAAAACACATGAATAAATGAGAACGACTGTGGATATGATATAGTTTGGGCTACATTTGTATAGCTTGCTTTCTTAACAAATCCACCGTCCAAATATCTGCATTTACGTAGGAAAAGCCGTTGCTGAATAAATTTTAAAACAGCTAACACAAGTAGATATGTGGTAGAAATGAAAGTTGACATTCACACTTCAATATCTCTCTCCCTCTCTCTCTAACAGTATCTCTCTCACCCCCTCTCTCGAACTCATTATCTCTCTCCCTCTTTCTCTCTCTCTCTATATATACACACAAATATATATTATATATATGCATATACTTGCACCGTCGCTGGTTATATATAATATATATATATATATATATATAATATATATAGCACACATTTATATACGATGATATTGATACGAAGAAAGGTAAATACATATACAATACATTAATACATATAGGTAGATATATGTATGTCTATATATATATGTGTGTGTGTGTGTGTGTGTGTGTGCGATATGTAGTAGAATTTTATACATTACGTATATATATATATATATTCAGAGAGAGAGAGAGAGGGGGGATTTATTGCGAGTAAGAGGTAGATAAATAATTGAATGTACGTGCATCCAAGCTAGGCTTGTGCAAAGTATTCTTTTTAAAAAAAATATTGAGAAAATCCATCGAATGATTAAGTCAGATCAAAGAGTACTTCTACTTCAAAGGTGAATTTTACATCACGTTAGTAATCACCAAGGCATCTGCTGTGTTTGACATTAGCTTTGCATCACTGTCCTGAAAATGATTCCGTGTCTCCAAAGAAAGAAAGATGAGTACAAAAAGAAAAAAAGAAGATGTATAGTCACCTTTTTTTTAGGAAAGAATTCATGTTAAAACAAAACGTTGATTATGTAGGTAAAATATTGAACAAAAGGAATAACCATCCCTTTCTACGTAAGAGAATAATTATTGTTAGATCGAAATTAAGGAAATATGATTACAAAAAAAAAATTCTTAGTTACTAGCGTAAATTGAAACTGAACTGCAGAAACTGATATATTATCTGGACAAAGAAGCATACTGTAAATAAACTGCTGGATTCTATTTTTTTTCTTTTCAATGCCTTAAATCATAAATTGACAAAAAAAAAGGATCAGGCCTTGCAAGAATTTTTCTAATATGTTTAAAAGCATTATGGTGTACTATATCTATTATTTCACACAGTCTTGTAGCTTTTGTATGCATATAGTGTAGGGATTAACGGCGCATGGAAACTGAGTTTACAAAACAAAAAACCTTAATACTGCAAACTGATTTGACATTCCTCTCCGACCCAAACAACTACGGAGTGAATGAGCTCTGCTGATGATTTTTGTAAAATCGAAATATTGATCAGTATCAGCTATGATTATATTATAAATTGTTTTCTTCTTTAACAGCATTGTGTGATGTTTTCATTCCACCTTTTCATACTCATATTGTTGGATTCATTTCCTTTCTTTTAACTTATATATATATATATATATATATATATATATATATATATATATATATATATATTATATATATCGTATCACGCTAGTAGCATGTATATCCATGACAATCTCTCGTCAACCGTTCCAATTATTGCCTTAAGGAGGTATTCTGTGCTGCATCCATTATCCGTACAGATCTGGTCAATATACGTCATTGAGGGACGGTCCACACTGGTATATCTCTGTGTTGGCTCCCATCACTTATGAGATCGTCCTTGCTTCTCCAGGATGTCTTGTTCGCCTTACTCAGATGGTTTGTGGGATATGTGTCAAGCGGTCGTACATCTATTTTCTCGTTGTTTCCTGGTCTTGTATAAGATTGCACGAAGCATTCTTGTAAAGCTCCAATCTAGCTTATTCTCTACGCGCTTCGTTAGGGTCCAAGTGGAGCAGCAGTAGTGTAGTACTGATACAACTTAAGAGAATTTTTTTTTTAATTATGAATATATGATTAAAAAATGCATGTATTTCTTAGTCACAAACATAATTGAAACTGAGCTACAAAAACTAATATATTCTATGGACAAAGAAACATACTCTAAATCCCTGCTGAATTCTTCATTCACTTAGGTTTGGTATCCAATTCGGGATAATGTGATCTGTCTGTATTTCAAAGTGCTAGAGATTTTGCGCGGCTCATTCTCCAAGATGGAGTATTTTGTTTATATTATTATTACTAGCAAATATATGCACCCTCCGGGTACAAGTATTTAAGTTTTAATATAATAAAATATCATGTTAAATTAGAAAGGAATAAAGAATTCAGATAAAAATATTTGGAACATAGGGGGTATGATTGAAAAATAGAATAGCTTTGAAACTAACTCTTCCATCATTTTCACTTACTCCCGTCTTTCATTGGTAAATTTTCCTAATTTAACTATTTAGTTAAAATAGGAAGTAAAGAATAATATTACAGTTATTTGTTCTTGTTAATGGATTGCTTTTAAGATTTATCCCCGAGATTTTTGCTCATATTCATTAAGATAAAACCAAACAATTAGAAATCAATAATACTAAGCATATATTTATTAAAATCAAAATTTTAAGATCAATATGCAAATTAGCTTTCCCATTCACACTATAATCCGCTATTTTGTTGTATATATAAATACAATTGCATGTTATTAGTATGTAGATATGGTCAACAGTCTTAACGATGTAAAACAATTTTATTAATAATTGAGGTATAAATAAAAATAAAATCATGGAGAATATGATGTAAATAACAAAGGGAATTGTGACTTGTATAGTAATATAGTTTCGGTTACAGACATACAAACCCACAATCTCCATTATAATAAGAGATTATTGTTACATATTTAATTTTGAGCTTTACTTACGGATTTTATAATCCTCCTTAGGGTTTTTGCCTTAACCAAGGGTGAGAACATTTTGTTTGTTGGACGATTGAATTTTTCGGCTTTCCAATGCTGTGGTTATATACCGAAGATGTTTTTTTTTATTTTTTTTTTTTTTTACTTATTCTAGTTGGATATTCAATGTAAAAGAACAAAAAAATAAATATTTTCAACACATTTAAAATAAATATTTTCTATCTAACAGAACGTAACATGTACTACCACTTTGGTCAGAGTGAAACTGAAGGAATTGGCGATGAATGGGTTCTCTGTTCTCTAGGCTTCATAGAGGTCCATAGACGGAACCTCTTCACTAGGTGTGGTTTAAGCTCATATCCAGGAAACGGAGAGAGAAGGTAGTAATTTTATACATTCTATGCATTTATGTTTTGTTTTATTTTGTTTTTAGTTTATTTCTTCCTGCCATTTTTTAATGTTACTTTTTGTAAATCATAAATTGACAGAAATGAGGACCAGGTCATTGTGGATTTTTTCATAGTTTTTATAAATATTTACGGTGGGATATTTCAATTATTTCTCGCAAACGTCTAGCTTTTGTGTGCGTATATTTACGATTATTTTTTTACACTTTATACATTCATCAGCCTTACAAACATTTTTTTAAGGCTGTACTTTTCCTTAAAATTTGTTTTCATATATAAATATGAAGTAAACGGCGTTAGGAAACAGAGTTTCTCGGTTATGTGATTTTCAAACACTGTGGTATTGTACACTTTATATATATATATAAGAGAGTTTCATAATTTGCTTGGAGCATTGTGTATGTATTGGTTAGGAGGTTGATTTAGAAAGCTATCACAATGCAGTTTGGAATAAATAAAAAATAATAATACGGTAACAATGGTGTTGTGTGTTGACCTGTATTTTTTATTATTTCTTGAATTTTCGAGGTAATACCTCTTTATCAAAAGAATTGAACTGAAACAGTACAGCTATGGCATTTCTTCCCAAATTAATTTTCTTTTGAAAATGACGTCATTTTCAAAAAAAAAAATTAATTTGGGAAGAAATGCCATAGCTGTACTGTTTCAGTTCAATTCTTTTGATAAAGAGGTATTACCTCGAAAATTCAAGAAATAATAAAAAATACAGGTCAACACACAACACCATTGTTACCGTATTATTATTTTTTATTTATTCCAAACTGCATTGTGATAGCCTTCTAAATCAACCTCCTAACCTATATATATATATATATATATATATATATATATATATATGTTACGTATATATATGATATATTAATATTTTTCGACCCGTCCACATGAACAGGATGTGACACAATTTTAATATCTTAATGGATTTTAATTCAGAGTTTTCCTTCTCCTAGAATGGCTACATATTCATAGTTAAAGAGCCTAGTCTACCATACTATTTACCCATAGCGTGGGGGCGTTGTTGTATGCATACCTTTCCCAGAGGTATTAGCACTATGGGAAATGCAAACAGCCTCGTCCGGGATTAGAACGTGGGTTGAAATGTCCATTTCCTACAAATCTATTACACCACACGCCTCCATATATATATATATATATATATATATATATATATATATATGTGTGTGTGTGTGTGTGTGTGTGTCTGTGTTTGTATGTATGTATCGTTGTCATGAGTGCTAATAAACTGGACAAGTCATGAGTTATATGGACGTCATGAGTCTTAGTTAATAGACAACTCATGACTTATATAGATGATGACATGACCCTTGAGACGAGCAAATTCATGAGGTGTGTAGATAGATGTTTTGTACCGCCGAGTGTTATCATTTCAAACATTCTATTCCACAAAGACCGTAGGATATGCGATAAACCGGCTGAATTGATTGGGCTAAAGACGTTAACTCTTTTATTGAAGGAAATCATTATATCGACTTTATATATTTCCTTCAATATTCTACAGTTTCTTTGCTAAGTAAATATATTTCCAGGTGAATATCTATTTCGATAACTTGCAGGTCTTTTTCGATAATTTCCGGACAGAATGTATATGTAGATATTATCCGTTTGAACCTGTTGCCTCAGTGCTACTGTATGGTCGAACAACATTTGCTTTAACGAAGCGCATAGAGAATAAGTTAGATGGGCGCTGCACAAGAATGTTGCGTGTGAATTAAACAAATCGTGGAAACGACACCCCACAAAGAAGCAGCTATACGACCATTTACCCCTATCACATTGACGATCTAAGCGAGACGAACATGGAATGCTGGACACTACCGCAGATGCAAGGACGAATTCATATGCGACTTCATCCTATGAAAACCAGCTCATGGACACGACAGCTCTGTGCGAATACTGCATGCTGGCCTGAGAACCTCCCGAGAACAATGGATGTTAGGGATTGTTGTATATTGTACGAGTGGAAGTAGTGTTTTCCGTTTAAGCCGAAACAAAGAAAAGACGAAAAAAAATAACAAGGACCTTTTTCCGGTAAAAGCGAACAAAGAAATTAAAAACGGAAATATATGTGTCCGCTGATAAGGATAACAAAAGAAAACGCGTAGGCTTTTGGTATAAATAAAAGGAAGTCAGTCAGACAGGAGAGGCGGACGGAGAACAAGTGAGCGGACGGAGAACAAGTGAACGACCGTCGCTACGGTCCACCGCTGCCAACGAGAAGTGTGGTTCGTCCACCCCTTCCACCTCACCATACCAGACATCCAAACAGTAGTAGTAGTCATCGTCAACCCTTGGGCAGTTCCTATTGTCAACACTCGCCACCCACAGCACGACAGAGATTAAAGAAATAAAGTCAAGGTTTTTACAATTCCCATGTGTTGTGATTTCATTAAGCAGCTACTACATATATCGTCTAGTAGTTAGAGACGATACCCGCCACGATACGTACGCCGATTTAGGGTCGTGAAGAGGTCACTACGTAACAGGATTGTTGGCGAGAGATTGTTTGGTTTGTTTTGTTTTACGGCATATCAACCTCAGTGGGTCATTTAATACCGATAAAGTTTTGAAATAAATCAATTCTTAATGGATAATACAATTTTGTTTATAAATACATTTTTCTATTTAACCCATAGATGGGACTCTAACAGGTACTACCACTCCGGGTCAGAGTGGACCAGGGAGCGATGGTGATGAAGGGGTGCTCCACATTCCCCAAACCTCCAAAATTGGAACCTCACCATCAGATAGAGTTTAACGTCATTCCCAGGAAATGTAGCCCCGCAGCCACCGCCTTCTAGCACCCATATGATACAAAGGGTTGGGGATTGCTATAAGGGCAATGGCAAGAGTTTGTCATGGACATCCGTGCTAGTAGCGTGACATGATGATGATGATCCTAAGTCAATCCAAGTTGGAACCAATTTTCAACAAAGTTGAAAAAACATATTTTAAACAAATTTATTCATCGAATACCTCTAAAGACAAATTATATCAAAATATTTTTTAAAAAGCGTTATTTGAATTTTCATGTAAAAAATCATACATAAATAAAAGGTAAATATTCTAAGCAAAATAACATATTTGTACTAATTACACCAATTATAGATATTTTCAGTTAACCAAATCTTTAGTTGAAATTGGTTTGAAACAAATTCACACCACTCTTCAGTCATCTATGTTTTAATACTCGTGTTCTCCAAGTGTCATCAACTCAGCTAAATAATGGAATATTCAGTTTTTATTAGAAAGAAAGAAAGGTAAGTAAAAGGACATGTTACACAGAAAAATATAAGAAAAGAAAGAAAAAAACAAACAAAGAGAGTAAGGAAAATAGAGAGAGGATGTGAATGCTAATCTGTTTAATTGAACATAATAAAGAATGAAATTAGGAAAGAATGGACGAAGTGTGTTTGATATATCACATAGATAAGCTGACCAAAACACATGTGTAAGTGATATTGATTAAATTCATCTTTTATTATCCATTCTGTACTTTCTTTTCTTTATTCATTCTTCCATATAACGTCGATTCAATTCCAATTCCATTTTACACACACACACACACATATATAAGAGAGAGAGAGAGAGAGAGAGAGAGAGAGAGAGAGAGAGTTAATCAAGATTATTATAATTTCTACATATTGAACTATCGCAATAGCTCTTAAGTAAACACATAAAAATGTTGCTGTGCATTAAATTATCATACGGTGGTATATCCACAGATCCCATTACTATTATTATTTTACTTATTGCGAGTTTTTTAACTGTTGATTTTTCCATGGAAATCCCAGTGACAAGAAATCTTCTCAGATCTCCAGGACTTAAGTATTCTAGATTTTCTTAACAATTTTGTGATAATTTATAGTCACTTTTTATTAGTCATCAATCAACGATAATGAGGAATAGCACTGACCGGAAAGGAATAACATTTGCGTGAAAATTGAACTCACATTTTCTTTATTCTCAAGAAAACCCACATTAAATACACCAGCTGCGATACGAGTCTGTCAATCTGTCTTTACTCTTTTATATGAGTCATTATTCAAACAAGTATATTGTAAAATGACTTCGTAACAAACCTAACAGCCGCCAAAAGTGGTTATTAAGCAAGACATTGATACGTCTACTTAAAGATATTTCACTTTGCATTAGCATGTAATAATCAATTTCTTTCTTTTTCTTTTTTTTTGGACTGCTCATTTAAGCCATGTGACTAACAGACCAATCATATTCAATTTTAGTTTACCTTATATGTTTTATATTCTATAATTATGTAAATAGGAAATCCAAAAACAGAAGGAAACAAAATATTTTTCCTAAACAAGAATAATAAAAAAAAGAAAAGAATTATTCTTTTAAACTAATAGAGAAGGATTCTACTTTTACGTTTTTACGACTGCTGCGTTTATTTAATATTCAAAAATGGTTCATATTACGTCAACACGTGAAGCTCGCCTAATGTCATTATCCATTTTATCTCTTTCAATTTTCAAGTTTTTGTTTTTTGTTTTACCTCTTCACGGTCCGAGAGTCTTAGCATTGCTGGGTCAATTAGGCTGAAGAAGAGCCGAACATTTTCTTAATACCTACTGACAGTTGATGTCATTTTGCCACTCAAAATTTTCACCAAAAAGCCGTTTCTCCTGCCAGTCTGTGTAAATTAAGCTGTCAGTTTTTTAAACGAGTGAAACTCAATGAACGTCGGCATATTTATTACACGAAGGCAATCCAGATGCTTAGAAGAAGGAAGAAGAAGAAGAAGAAAAAAGAAGAAACAATAGCATCATCATCATCATTAACAACATTTGTATTAGGATGGAAGAAAAAGAAAAAAGAAAGCGGAGGAGACGGGAATAAAAATGGAGCAGGAGTGGGAAGATGGGTGGAAGGAATAATAATAATAAGAAGAAGAAGAATAAGCAACAACATTTATATTAGGATTGAAGAAAAAAAGGAGGAGGGGCAGGAAAATAGAGCAGAAGAAGCTGCGAAGAAGAGGAAGAAACAACAGCATCATCATCAAAAACATTTATATTAGGATGGAAGAAGAAGAAAAAGAAAGCATAGGAGGAGGAGGAATGAAAATGGAGCAAGAGTGGGAAGATGTGAAAAAGGGGAACGAAGGAGAAGGAGAAGAAACAACAACATTTGTATTAGGATTGAAGAAAAAAAAGAAAGAGTAGGGGAAAATGGAACAGGAGAAGCTGTGAAGAAGAAGAAGAAGAAGAAGAAGAAGAAACATTTGTATTAGGATTGAAGAAAAATGAAAGAGGTGCGGAAAATGGAGCAGGAGAAACTGTGAAGAAGAAGAAGAAGAAATATATTTTTTTAAGTAATGGAAAGAGCAGATAACGGAAACACAGAAAAAAAAGAAAGCTTGTCAAACTAAAGTTTGTAATTATCTGAATTATTATTATTAATGATATATTTTAGACAATCATTATTATTATTAGTTTTTCACACCAGCTGATGATCTTTCACCGTAGTTTTAGTGACAACAAGTCTTTTCAGATTTCCAGGACTCTCCAGCTGATTTCAACAATTCTAGTTTCTCTAGTCTTTTTCTAAGCTTTTGGGGACTATTCCAAGTATCCCAACTACTATTGGTATAACTTTCACTTTCATATTCCACAGTTTTTTAAAATTCTCTAGAGATTTATAGGTATTTGTCTATCTTTTCGTTCTTTTTTTTCATCTTCGCCCTATAATCTGCTGGAACTGCCATAACTACCAGTCGACAAGTTCCCTATTTAGTTTATTATTATCATTATTATTATTAGTAGTATTCATAATAATATTTTTTCTGAATTTGTGTGTGTGTGTCCTTTGGACACATGACACAATGGCTATAACGTTTGAGTTAATAGTTCTAAGTGACATCCATCTGTACATTTCAGGTTTAATCGTAACCAACGGCGATAATAACAGAATACTTAACATAGCTTAACACTTGTATCCGATCATGGTTAACGGATTGAGAACAATCTACCCCCTTGGATTGAATAAAGGGTTCGGTTTGAAGTTCATTGAAGACTCTTGATTTCGACAAAAAGGCTCCTGAGTTCGACAAGAATGTTCCCGAGTTTGAAGACGAGGTTCTTAAGTTCGACAAGAAACACATGCAGAATCCCGGTGCTTATATTAGTCGAAAAGTTGGGTATATAACAATTAATATGAGTACAATAGTCTGAAAAATACAATAACAACAACAACAACTACTAATAATAATAACTGGCGGGACCTGTAAATTTTTAACAAAACGAACCAAAATCTTGAGGAGCTATTTAAGCCAGAAACGATTAATTGCAATTTCATTACATATAAATCCTACTGTTATCCTTGCAATAGATAATAAAAATAAGTGACAAAAGCACAACTCGGAAAATAAATTGGGTTGGAAATTCGCAAAAAAATAGCGTAAATTAGGGTAGGAGACCTGAACGACATTAGATCAAAATTACCAAATGTATTCCGTAATGCCCAATTTCAATATTACTAATAAAACAAACAGGTAACTTATTTTAAATCTACTTTATTTTAACTAGCAAATATATGCACATGAATATCGTATTAAATTAGAGGCAGACCGAAACTTAATCAATTGCGGAATTTTACTTATTTAACAGAATAAAATAACAGTTATTTTTTCTTGTTAATGGATTTTATTTAAGATTCGCTTATATTCATGAAAATAAAACCAAACAGTTAGAGGAAAATTAGCTCAATTGCATGTTATTTGTATGTAGATATTCTTGAGGCATTGTGATGTAAATAACTATGTTAATTGTGACTCGATTAGTTTAGTTTCTTACAGGATTTTGCGTTGGGTATTTAAGCGTCGCAAGTCTATTTGAGAAATATGTGATTAAGCGACAACATATAATCTGTATTTACAATTTGTAATGCATCTTGGACGATTTTGGGCGTTCTCATTTTAACCAGTGGATGTTGCAGGATGATAAAGGACGGAAGAGCTAAGAAAAGGGGTATTAATATCTAGATAATAATAATAATAATAATAATAATAATAATAATAATAATACAGCTAATGCTGATGTGAAAACTCAAAAGGAGTAAATAATAATAATAATAATTCTCATCTTCCAGATGGTACTTATAAAATGCATTCTCTGTCCTATTTTACTTTGGTTTCCACTTATATTGACAGAACCCTCCTAAGAAGATGAGCAGTTCCGCAAAGCGCATTTTCCTTTTATGTCAGCTTAACTGCTATGTATTCTATTAATCTTTATCTGTCACTTTTCTGATTATAACCAGCCACTACTCATATCATCATGGGGTCTTACCTTATAGCAAGTCTCCTCGGATCTCCAGGGATTTTCAAAGTATTCTACCTAAACATACCAATACTCTAGTTGTCATAGTCTCGATTAGTTACGATTCTGGGCGCCATTTTAAGCGTTAGTTCTCCTCTTGGTAAATCCAATGGTAAAAAGGGTGTAGTCACAATAGTAGATAGTATGTTGTATTCTTTGAATCCCTATGTAGACCAATCAATCAAATAACAATTACCGTTTGTGGTTTTGTGAGCAAAAACCAAACTTCATTTTTAGTACAAATAATGTTCAATATTGTTGAATAATAATGTAAAGGAAAAAAACAATTATATGTAGTGCTACATTGTGATTTTTTCACTTATCACTCTTGCATTGAAAAAAGCAGAAATCATTAATAACGTAAAAAGGGTTAATTTTTTTTATAAGATTTCTGGATTCCGCGGGCGTAAAAGCTTCTATAAACCAATTTTTAGGAGTAGGGGAGCTCTAGAACACATTTTATAGACAAAAATAAATTACAAAATGTCGCCATTTTTCTCGCATCCCTCAAATTTTTCTAGTTTAAAATCGACATAACTCGGCGAATATTTCGAATTGGAAGCTCAAATTTTGGGGATGGTCTAACTTTAATCTAGTCTACACCTGTACAAAATTTCAGAAAAATTGAAGGGGGTGGGTGACAATTTAATTTTTTTCCTGATGATTTGACATGGAATTGCCCATATATATATATATATATATATATATATATACACATGAGAAGAAAATATTTTAAAAATATGACAAACACAGGATGTTATGATTAGGGGAAACAATTTTTTTGTGTCAATACTTAAGCATTTCGGTATATTGTACCATCTTCAGGACACTGTTAAGTAATGTTTATGTGAGGGACAACATTTTTCCCCTAATCATAACATCCTGTGTTTGTTATAATTTTAAAATATTTTCTCATATTGTCGGATTAATTTCCTCACCGTCTTTCCATATATATATATCTTATTATAATGGAGATTGTGGGTTTGACTGTCTGTAACCGAAACAATATTACTATACAAGTCACAATTCCCTTTGTTATTTACACCACATTCTCCATGATTTTATTTTTTATTTGAACCTCAATTATTAGTAAAATTGTTTTACATCATTAAGACTGTTAACAATATCTACATACTAATAACATGCAATTGTATTTATATATACAACAAAATAGCGGTTCACAGTGTGAATGTGAAGGCTAATTTGCATATTGATCTTAAAAATTTGATTTTAATAAATAATGCTTAGTATTATTGATTTCTAATTGTTTGGTTTTATCTTATTGATATGAGCAAAAATCTCGGGGATAAATCTTAAAAGAAATCCATTAACAAGAAGAAATAACTGTAATATTATTCTTTAATTCCTATTTTAACTAAATAGTTAAATCAGGAAAATTTACCACTGAAAGACGGGAGTAATGGAAAATGATGGAAGTTAGTTTCAAATATTCAAGTATTTTTCGATTATACCCCCTCTGTTGCAAATATTTTTATCTGAATTCTTATTCAATTTCATTAGCCTTTCTAATTTAACATGATATTTTATTATATTAAAACTTAAATACTTGCACCCGGAGGGTGCATATATTTGCTAGTATATATAAGGGAGTATAGATAGAAATAAATGGATACTGCTGAACATGTTGATTTATTTTTATTATGCTTCAAGAAAATATCTGCTCATTTTGAAAAAAAAAAGAAAAGAATATTCGTCTTATTGAATTTCTCCTCATCGCAATATTAATGAATAGAAAAGGATTCTTTTAAGTAATGCCTCTCAATTGAAGACCTAAAACCAAATTTTAAACATTTGCAAAATTTCGTTTGAATAAGCCGGAAAAAAGGGAAAATAAGGAATGGAATGGTAAGATAATATAATCATTCATTAGAATAAAAAAAATATGGAACGGAATATGTCGCGTAAGGACGGATGCGCTTGTCTCCAAAGGAAGGACGATGAGTCTGGGAGGGGATATCCGGTTTTTTCAGGGTGAGGTCATTTAGAGAAAGTTAAAAGTGAAGCGTATATTGATTTAGCTCGCTACATGCAAATGATACTGGCAACTTAGAGAGCGTACACATTCGCCAGTTGCAGACCCAAAAGTGCCAGCGTTCATTTGCGGTTTGAAAATTGATATATCAGAGAGGCAAACATTAACATATATAAGGATTAACCATTTGGAAGCGCGTGCTATAAGGGTTAGGGTCGTAGGAAATGGACTCGTCGAACCGAGTTCAATCATGACGAGGCTATTTGCATTTAACATAGCACTAATACATATGGGAAGCATCCAAGCTCTCTCTCTCTCTCTCTCTCTCTCTCTGTATAAATTGTGGGGCAGACTGAATTCCTTAATCTTGGTAAGGAAACTAGTCTAGGAGAAGGAAAACTCTGAATTCAAATCTGTTAAACTCCGCTTAAATTGACCTTGTGTCGCATCCTAATTGTGCGGATGGATATATATATATATATATATATATATATATATATATAGGTTAACCAACGTGCACGTACACTTGTATTAAGCCAGCACATGGACAAGCCAGTATGGGCCGACCAGCAAAAACGTACATCGATCAGCTCTGTGCGGATGCAGGATGCTGCATAGAGGACCTCCCGAGAATGATGAGCGATAGGGACGGTTGGAGAGAGATCGTCAATGATATCCGCGCTGAAAGCGTGACATGATGATGATGATATATATATATATATATAGGTTAACCAACGTGCACGTACAATTGTATATATATATATATATATATATATATATATATATATATATATATATAAATGTGTGTGTGTGTGTGTGTGTGATCTACTGACACCGAGTTTCACGACTCATCAGTGTGGCTAGACACAGGAACTACCTCTAACCAGGAGCAAACCTGACTGACTTTTGTCAGCCAGATTCGTTAAACTCGGTGTTTACACTATTAAATACATACATTTGTTCATATATTTTACGATCACCTGAGAGATCCAGTCTATAAACAAAAGACGATCATTGCTTTATGCGGGCAATGAAAGTCAATTCATGTCGACCCTAGAGAGCTCTACCGGGCTTTGGGAGTATATATATATATATATATATATATATATATATATATTCCAGCATTTATAAAATAGGTCTGTCCTACGGCAACATATAGAACTATTTTAATTAATAAGACAAAAATGCTCCATACTGACAATAAATTAAAAAATTAAGAACCCTCGAAGACAAGCCCACTATTAATAGAAGTACCTATGAAACTATTGACAATATGCTAGAATGCATGATATGTAGGTTTTCTTTCTAGCTCATCAAAAATATTTAAACAATAAGCTCCTGTCGTTATTCAGCGTCACCTTACTGACAAAATCAAAAGTATATTTAAATGTTAAATAGTCTTGATAAAATTGTTTATAAACTTATAAAGAGCCTGGATAATAGATCAGAAAATAATCAAAAGTACTTGGTTTATCAATAATATCTCTTTTGGATAACTGATTAACACCTTTCACGATCATAGCAAAGAAACAAGAACAAAAAAAAAAAGGAAAAAAATTGAGAGAAAATTGAGAGAAAAAAGAAAAAAAAATTGAAAACAATAAGGATTCTATAATGTTTAACCCAATTTGTTTGTATATATATATATATATATATATATATATATATACCAAAAAAGAAAAAAAAGACTCTTCGTAGTAACAGAAAACCCTACGATTTAAAATGTTTTAAATATATTCTAAAAAATGTTCAGTATATTCATAGGGCCGAATCATTGTTCATTATTTAGCTGAGGTAACGACACACAAAAGAAATAATAATTCTGTGGATTAGCAACACCAGAAAATGAGAATGTATATTTTTGCATTTCATTGTGCACTATTTGGACGGCCTCATTCTTAATCAGAGTGTGTTGCAAGATGATAATGGTTGTACAATTAATGAACACGAATGTTAATGTATAGATAAAATTACCTGAGCCATGTAGTGCAGAAGAGACGACCATCTACAAATAACCCTTTAGTAAGCATTTTGTAATTATTGGTTTGGCAAAGAATAGTGAGATACAATATCGAAATTGTGTAGCACTTACTGAGAATCGAACATCCGATTAAAATTCTGAGAACAGACTTACTAATCATCACCAGATATCGAGGGTTTTTCTACACAATAGAAACAGACTGGCTGAAAAAAAGTACTTTTTTTCTATAAAGTGGTCCACTTAATAGTCGTTGTCATGTTGCTTTCTAAGATAATGAAAGCCAAAACCTCTGGCACATATTCAGAAATATCTCGTGTATCTGTAAGTTTTAAAGAAGCGAATAAATCTGTTATATCATTTTCAAATCAGATTACCTTAGGCGATTTGTGCCAACTATAAATTTAAACTGAAATAAGATAAAAATTGTCAGAAAATAACATTTCTGTGGAGAGAGAGAGAGAGAGAGAGAGAGAGAGAGAGAGAGAGAGAGAGAGAGAGAGAGAGAGAGAGAGAGAGAGAGAATTTACAAATATTGAAACCTCTAATTTAATACCCAGTTTTCATTTAATGAAATTTGAACGAAACATTTTTGAGTTGACGTACTTTTACGAGTGCATATTCTCGTCCATATATAATGCAATAGACATATGAGCGTTGAGTGATTAATACGGTGTCCAATCGTATATATATTTACCAACCCCTCCGCACGAACAGGATGCGACACAAGGTCAATTTCTTAAGCGGAGTTTAACAGGTTTGAATTCAGAGTTTTCCTTCTCTTAGACCGGATGCCTAACCAAGGTTAAAGAGCCCAGTCTGCCCTACTATTTACCCATAGCTGGAAGGAGAGTAGGATTCATACCTTTCCCAAGGGTATTAGCGCTAAGTGAAATGCAATGGTGTTCAATCGTATAAGCCCTGTCGACATGGACTTTCGAATACATAGACTGAATGACTGCTGAGGGGTAAGACACTGCTAAAAGGGGCCACCTGTTGACCGTGAGAGGCACCCATAATACTTAAGGATGGAACCCTGGTGGCTGAGTAGTCCATGACATACAGCACTCCACTCTTACTCAGGCTAGAGCGGCGGTCGGAAAGCCCCCCTCCAATTAATCGGCTGGTCAAGTTAGGCTTCTGTATGGTTATCCTGACCCTATTGCCCTCATGCCAAGGTTCAACCCTTATCAGATATGCGCTAGAAGGTGGTGGCCCAGGGTCTTAATGTCCTAGGTATGAAGACAAACTACACCTGATGGTGAACTTCTGGAGCTATGGGAAATGAGATGTACCACTTGATCCCCATTACTAACCTGGAGTGGTAGTACCTGTTATGGTCCTACCTATGGATAAATAGATAAATTAGAGTTTATAAAAAACTGAATACCTGTCAAGAATAATTAGGCAAGAAACGTATTCGGCATAAATAACCTAATGGGTTGACATGCCGTAAAACCAAAACCATTCAAATCAGATTACCTTAGGCAATTTGGGCCACCAATAAATTTAAACTGAAATAAGATAAAAATTGACAGAAAATAACATTTGTTCGTGGGGAGAAACAATTTATAAATATTGAAACCTCTAATTCAATACTCAGTTTTCATTTAATGAAATTCGTACAAAATATATTTGGGTTGACGTACTTTTAGAAGTGCATATGTTTTTTTTATTTATTTTTTTTTTTTTAGTTTTCATCATTATCACCTACAACTATTTTCCTTCTTCTCCTTCATCACACTTGATTCTTCTGTTCTGAAAATGCTTCCATCATCATCATCAATTACTTCTTTCTGTCTTCTTTTTGAACCCAGAATCTTCTCTCTCTCTCTCTCTCTCTCTCTCTCTCTCTGTCTGTCTCTCACTGATTTTATGTGCATATTCATGTCCATTCATAAACCTGTATACGTATAAGCATTATTTGATAAATAAGGTCTCCAATCTATATAAATAAAACATGTTTTATACGACAAATAATAATGAACCTGTTAACAAAATGTAATAAATTCATATTTCCTCAAAATTACAGGTTTATTTCTCAGAATATTTTTCCATTAGTTTAACGTATTTTCCAAACGTCTATCTAATTATCATTTCGTCTATAAAAGTAGTTTATTCTGTTGTGCACAGTAAATTCATTTTCCGTATCGTTGATGATTCAATTTTGGGAAAAATGTCTGCCTCCAAATAAATCGTTCTTTGTTTGATATGTCTAGATTTTTAAAAAAATCACGCTATATAACTTCCCTTGTTTCTTTAGAAGTAACTTATATTGTCTTAGTATTTGTTTATCAAATACATTCATGTTTTCTGGATCATTTAGTACGTCGAATAATATATTTATTCTTCTTTGAATAATAATAATATGCAACCATTATCATTACATAAAGTTTTATATATATATATGTACTTGTACCTGAACAATATGGGCTTAGGGCCAGTTTAGATCAGTCGATAGAGCGTCGAACTAGGAACAACAAGGTTCCTGGTTCGATACCGGCTTATTGCCAACTTAGCATATGAGTAGCACAGGGATCGGTGCGGTAAAGTAAGCAGCTGATTGTAGGTGGGTCGATCCATCTCAGTGTTACGTTGCAATACTCCCGGTACTAAAACGATACAAGCACCGTAGTCTCTTTTCTTTCTTGGTACTAAAACTCCGATAAAAAATCATAACACGAGAAACATGTCGTCACAACTCCCAGCCTTTATTAACGTGCTCGTCTAGTGGCTTCTACCAGGGAGGAAGGGAGGCAGAGAGAACGAGAGAGAGAGAGCACTACTAGATTACTGGGCTCTAATGAGGTCTGTCCCCTACGACGGACGCCGGCAAAAAGAGGACGAAGCCTTTCTTCCTTCCCCCACGTCACCACGTGACTTCCGGTCAACACCCGACTTCCGGTCAACACCCGACTTCCGCTTGCCCTCAATTCTTCGTTCGGGGTCACGCTACGGTCAAAACCATCGCTCTCCTCTTTTGGGTCATTACTATTTTTAAGCCTTTGTTATTTATTCCTCCCCCTTCCAATAGCAGTTCTAGCTCACAAGGGTCATATTGCAACACTCCTCCCTTACCATCATTCTAAAATTTTTACCCGTAAAAATTTTCAAAAGTATCTCTTTTTTTTTTTCAAGAATATGCGTAATTATTCATTAGATTTTTTTTTCTTCTATCCGATATATACCTTCCTCTCTCCGATAGAGCCACACGAGCATTCAATTTTACAATAATACAAAAACACATACATATATAAAGTAAAAAGAACATTTACAAATCATTAAAGCAGGTGATATTCTCCTCTTTGTTCCACAATTGTGCTCTGACCTTACTTACTTATTTGTTCATTTTTTTTTTTTTCTTTTTTCTTTTTTTCATTTTTTTTTAGGAATACTCTCTCCAGTTTGAATTTAAAAAAAATTACTCATTTATTTTTTTCATTCTTATCAATTGCAGACCTATACTGATTTATAGCTTTTTTTCAAGCAACGGCGTTATCGTCGCCTTCTTCAGCTGGTCAATAATTCTTTCTCTATTATTCCTTTTCTTTTTGTATCTATTCATTTTAATCCCTTTCAGTTTTTCATTTATTTATCTTTTTTTTTTTTTTCGGCATTATTCCATCTCATATTCATGTAATTCGTATTTTCATTTACTCATTTTTCTCATCCTTTTTCTTTTCTTTTTTTTTTTTTTTTCATTCATCTATCTCTAATTTATTTCCGAGCGCCAAAACTAGGTTTTTCTGGAAGGTATCTGCTGTGTGAACAAACACTTGAACCACAGGCCTTTAAAGCTATCTTCGCTGTCTGGTGGAGTATCATGTTTCCTTGTGGGCAGCACTGGTTGACCCCGGGTGAGCTCGCTGCTACTACCATAATCTTTTGTACCCCCAGCGTTCTCAATGCTTTCTTCCATTGCAACTCTAAGCATAGCTTTTTTCCTTTCCATTAGGGGAACATATTCTTTTTATTTCTCTGTAGTCACTATCTGACGGTGTGGTATTTACCTTAGCCCTTACTGTTTTAGGGGAATCTTTTGTGATGCTATTCACCGTTGGAGTTATTTTGTGGTTTTCCATTTTAGCCATTTCTCCAAAGTTGTTACTATTATCATTATTATTAACGTCCACCTGTCTGTTCAATTTCTCTTTCTTTTTCTTTTTTCTATTGGGACATAGTTGTTCATTGTTCCTATCACCTTCACCCGTGTGATGCGTACCCTCGGTATCCACATCACTATGTGAAGTATTAGTGTCCTTATCGGAGTTTTCTCTCTTAATAGCTGTATATTTATCTTTATTTTCTGAGATATGTTCCGAGGACGTAGAATGGACTTGTGTACCCTCCTTAGTTTTGCCATTCATATTAGACAAAGCGTGGTGCTGATTTTTGAGGGCTATCCCATGCTTGTCTCTATTTTTAATTTGTTCGGATGTGCTTTTAGGGGTAGGTGCCATCCACTTTTATTAATTTTTACGGGACAATTTCTAATGAGGTGATACTTGCTATTACACCCCAACAACGTCTAGTCTGGTCTCTATCACCTATCTGAGGATGCACATTGCAATTCCTCACTGTAGGTACGTTCTACTCTGCTTGTTAAATTTTTTTCTATTGTTACTTGTTCTTAATCTATCCTCTAAAAGAGTTCTTTGATAGGCCCTATCCAACCCCTTTTCAACACTTTTTAAGGCACTCGTTACAGAATTTAATGCATCAACCAAGCCTGCGGTGAGATTCTGTAAGAACTCTTTAATGGTCTGAGACTCCATTTCGCATAAACAATTTCAGTCACCAGATAAGAGAAAAACTTGCACCAATACGAATGATACCAATAACAGTAATAACAAAACAAAAATACACAATTTGCAGAACAAGAGGAAAAAAAAAAATATCACCTACCTTGTCACTTCTACGTATATTTTCCTTTTTTTTAAAAAAGTTCTTTCTTTTTTTTTCTTTAATGTTCATTAATTCCGTCTTTTCTTCTTTTTTTTTTTTTTTTTCTAAATTCACACGTGGACGTATATATTTTTTTTTTCTCCACGTGGGTTTCTCCTTCTTCTTTTATAAGTCCTTTTCTTCTTTAAATCTTTTTGTTTTCTTCACACGTGGCTTTTTTTTTTTTTAAATTCTTTTTGTTTTTCACACGTGGGTCCGTTTTTTTTTGTTTTTTTTTTAAGTTCTCAATTGTCTGTTGACTCGTTGTTGTCGTTCATCTCCTTTAATAAGATTTTAAAAGGTTGCTCCCTTTTCTTTTTTCAAGGTGGGTCTTTTTTTTTTTTTTTTGTTTGTTTTTCTTTTTAAGCCCTTTTTTCTCTTCAAATGCTCGCTGTTGTTGCTCTTTCTTTTTTCTTTACTTCTGTTTTTTTTTTTTCTTTCTCTCTCGTTTCTCAACAGGTCACTCCCTTTTTTTTTTCGTCACACGTGGGTCCTTTTTCTTTGTTGTTTGACTCGCTCTTTCTTTCGTTTACGTTAGTTTCTGTTACAATTACGGCCGATGTTTTTTCTTTTTCGTATCCCCTCGTTGTCGTGGTAAACTGGTTCCTTATGAGTCCGTGCCTGAACTCCGAGGTCAACGGGCACCAAAACGATATATGTTACGTTGCAATACTCCCGGTACTAAAACGATACAAGCACCGTAGTCTCTTTTCTTTCTTGGTACTAAAACTCCGATAAAAATCATAACACGAGAAACATGTCGTCACAACTCCCAGCCTTTATTAACGTGCTCGTCTAGTGGCTTCTACCAGGGAGGAAGGGAGGCAGAGAGAACGAGAGAGAGAGAGCACTACTAGATTACTGGCTCTAATGAGGTCTGTCCCTACGACGGACGCCGGAAAAAGAGGACGAAGCCTTCTTCCTTCCCCACGTCACCACGTGACTTCCGGTCAACACCCGACTTCCGGTCAACACCCGACTTCCGCTTGCCCCTCAATTCTTCGTTCGGGTCACGCTACGGTCAAAACCATCGCTCTCCTCTTTTGGGTCATTACTATTTTTTAAGCCTTTGTTATTTATTCCTCCCCCTTCCAATAGCAGTTCTAGCTCACAAGGGTCATATTGCAACACTCAGCCGCCAAAACAATTTCCTTTGTTTAGCGCTAGTAAAAAGGGGATAGACTCCTTCGCTGTCTGGCTGATACTGACTTTAGACCACCCCGACGACTTTATTGTTGAAAATATGTTTTAATGCATATATTCAAACCAATTTGGTTAAAACTAACCGAATCCTTATGGTTTTCTTTTTTTTTCTTTTAAGTTTCCTAACAATTGTTTCGGTGTTATCATCTTGAAAGTTGTTAATAATTTGCCCGAAAGACTTATAATTGGTAAACCAGATAATTCGGGTCCATTTCAGAAGCAATATCATGGTAATGTATATCAGTGTTAATATCAGTATAAAAAAGTTTAACTTTTAACTATAACTATTGTTTTAGAAATACAGACACACATATCTATATACATATACACACACACATCTATACACACATAACAAACTAAGCCCCGAGAAAATTTTCAACATGTTAGGGATAAATAATAACACTTTATTTTTGCAATACAAAATTATTTTCTACCTTAACCCCTATTAAAATCAAATATCCAAATTCTAACGGTCTATTTCAGCATTCCAAATGTGATTTTCAAAAAAATTCTATTCGATCATTTCCAAAGTTCTCCGTTGTTCCCCAACGAATTTTTTCATTCAAAATAAAATTTCACTCTGATGAAGGTCGAATCTTCTCGAATATTTTCACACAGATGAACTGACCGAAATACATGTGTAAGTGATATTGATTAAATTCATCTTTTACTATCCATTCTATTCTTTCTTTTCTTTATTCATTCTTCCTCATATTGTCGGATTCATTTCCAATTTCCATTTTTACATACACATATCTATATATAAGTAAAGTCGTCGGGGTGGCCTAAAGTCGGTATCAGCCAACCAGCGAGGGAATCTATCCCCTTTTCACTAGCGCTAGATCAAGGATATTGTTTTTTGCGTCTGAGGCGGATCGCCACACCTACCATCAGCTCCTTTACCGCACATATCCATATGCTACTCATACGCTGAGTTGGCGAGGGCCGGTGTCGAACTAGGAACCTTGTAGTGTCCCTCCGAAGGCTCTACCGACTGAGCTGTTTAAGTATTTGTTAATCTCTATATGAAAAGTAATCATTTTCTATTTACCTATTTGTACTCATATAGTCCTAACTGTACATATGTAGCCCTAATCAATTTACCAAAATTCAAAAACTAACGTTTGCTGTATATCAAGTTTAGCTCTGCATAGGAAATCCATACCAAATTAATAATTGTTGACTATTTTGATATCATGTTAAACCTCATTGATATCACTCTTGCTCCGTTCAAGAAACTTAACCAAATTCCTTACCTTATCAATTCAGGATCAAACCCTCCAAAACATGATATAAGGAATATGACATCAAATAGTCTAAGAAAAGTAGGCGCCCCTGGGTGTAAGTATTTAAGATTTGAGGCATTAAAAATATCATATTAACTTAGTAGGACTATCGAAACGAAATAAGAACCAATATAAAAATATTACACTTAATTTAATGTTAATCGATTTCTATATAAAATTATATATAGGATTGCTTTTAATACGTTTGGGTACAACATGATAATATTAGACATTTCTAAGAGCAAATACTTATTTATTAAATCCAGTTTTGTTAAAAACTATTATGCAAATTATTCCCACCATATAATATTTAAATCTTTATTTCTTAGAGACATATAATACATATTTCAAGACTTTAAATGCATTAACAATATGGCCGGTTTTTGCTGTTAATCTAATTCCCTTAGACTTTAATAGAGACATGGTTAATACATAATTAATGCTAATTAAGATGAAATACTTATTATTTTCTAATCCTTGAGAATATAATTTAGGTAATTAAGAAAGTCTTCATTTCGGCTATAGGCAAACAATTATATAATCTCTATTTTAATACGATATTAGAATGTGAACATATTTAACAAGAAGAAAGGTTAATACGAGCAACTGTTGATTAATAGTGGACATAGATTCAGCCATATTATGAACTCGTCAATTCTGGTAAGATGAAAATGGGGAAAATACATCGGGGATTATTCTATGGTTTAACCTCCCCCCTCTCTCTCTTTACTATGGAAGTTAAGAGTAAAAGGGAAATTAACTGGTTCAAAATATTAAATAAACATTTTAATAATACATTCAACAAAACATTAATTTTACAACAAAACAAATTAATCTATAGTTCAAAGCCTTATGTTGCAAATGATATCAACCGGATTAATATGCCCTTACATTAACTTGAAATATAGATTGATTTTTCCTGGTTCTTTTTATATCTTATTTTAGTTGATTGGTATTTTGTTCCTATACCTCAACCTTTCTATTTTTTCTGGAATAAGTCTGGATTTAAAAAAGGAAAAAGTTTTCTTCTTTCATTTCTGAGATCAACACTTTCCGCGTCAGTGGCAGACATGTCATTGGTCTATAGTTGCTTGAGTTACAAAACCCTGTCAGCTGTGTGTTTGGAATACACTGTCTGCACCTCTGTAGAGGGGTAAGACCCCTCAATGGGGCCATATGTTGGCCGTGGTTGGTGACCCGTAATGCTTAAGTATGGAACCCTAGTAGGTGAGCTGACAGCTTTAGCCTTTACTTAGTTTAGACGGCTTGTTTGCGATACCCCTCCGATAAATCGACTGACATTATCAAGCCCTAGCATATATATGGTTGTCCCAACCCTATTGCCATTATGGCAATTCCTAACCATTTTTATCATATATGTGTAGAAGGTGGTGGCTGAGGGACTTAGTGTCCTCGGTATGACGTTTGATGGTAACATTCAAATTCTGGATCTCTGGGCAATATGGTGTACCCCTTCATCGCCATTACTCCCAGGTCTACACTGTCCCGGAGTGGTAATACCTGTTAAGGTCCCATCCATGGATTAAATAGAAAATTTGTTCATAAAAAATTGAGTTTAAACATGTTTCTACCAAATTATCGCTATGAATCTTTCAAACCTTTGCCGGCATTAAATGACCCACCGATATTGCTGAGGCAATATTTACTTTTTCTTTAGCCCATGAAAGTTTCTTTGGAGAGCAGACACTCATATAGCGTCTGTCCTCTTCAAACACTTAGGCCAGACTCCTTGTGTCCGTCTTCTTCCAAAACTTTGGCAAGACCCTCCACATTTTCACTATCACTCTTTCAGTCTCATTCCCGTTCTCGTCTTTTTCTGTCCAATCAGAAACCAAGGTCGGTTATTCACACGTTATCCATATTCAGATTTTTTCCATCATTAAAATCTTTATTTTTTTCCACATTTGTACCAGGTCAACCTACCGCTGAGGTAACACACTAACTTCCACGCATCTTATTATTTAACAGTGATGATGTTTATATTTTCTATAATCTTTAGAACATGTTAGACAAACGTGTATATTCGTTAAATTCGCGCAACTGACTGAAATGCTTCTACGCGTTTTGCTTAGAAAGATAAGACATGCATATATTACACAGAAAGAACATCTTTGATGCAATCACCATGACAATGCATGCTTTGCAGTTGTGAATGGCCAATTTTTTCTTCTCTGTAATTATTGGATTCTTAAAAAAAGACGAACCAAAGTTTTATTTTATATCTTCAAATCCATGGCAGAAACGACAAAAGAGACTGAAAATGGAACATAAATGAAACTGGAGGCAGGTGGCGTAATGGTTATGCGCGTTTTTAGGTATGCGTATTAATGGGTGTATGCAGTTTTGTTAACATTCCATGCCTCTATTCCAGCAATGTTGTTTATTTTCTATCCATATGAAATTATATTAATCTTTTAAAAATATTGCAGTCTTAATCCCTATGTTGGTTTTCTTTAAATGAAGATCATAAAAGAGAAGAAGCATCGTAGTCTCGGTTACAAACGGACACCGAATGTCCATTATAATAAGATGTGTTTGATGTTATGACTATAAATGTATCTCTTCTGCAGTTCTATTAACTTCTTTCATTTAACTTTGTTTTCTATGCAGGCAATGTTTTTTTTTTCTATCCATATGCAATTATATTAATCTTAAATCTTTCTTGGATTCTTACCCCTGATTTTGGTTTTCTCGAAATGAAGATTAAAAAACAAAAAATTAAAAAAAACAAAATAAAAAACAATAAAACAAAGACCACTTTTAGTGACGACAGAAGTACATAGAAAATATTAAAATCAGAATCTTACTTTACGTAATACAGAAAATTAAACGTTGTGATAATTAAATTATCATACTGTGGTATATCCACAAGTTCTGCTAATACATAACTAACCTCCTTATTTATTATGTATAATATATAACTCATATGCACATTTGTATTAATGTCTGCAGTTCTATTAACTTGTTCTGTGCTTCTATGCAAGAAATGTTATTTATTTTCTATCCATATGCAATTATATTAATCTTAAATCTTTCTTGCATTTCTAATCCGTATATTGGTTTTCTTTTAATGAAGATCAGAAAAAAAGAAGAGAGAAAACTTTAACTTTTAATGATGACAGAGGTACATAGAAAATATTAAAAAAAGAAACTTACTTTAAGTAAAACAGGAAATTAAAACGGATAAAAAAGTTCATAGACTGAACAGTTACGAAAAAAAGGAAAAGAAAAATCGATCAGTTTTACTATCAACTTTGGTCGATGTAGAACGAAGAAAAGGGAAATTACATGAAACTTTGTAGAATTTTTCGTTCCTTCTTTTGGTGAACTCTAAGAAGTTTTACATTAACCTTCCATTAGCTGTCCACAAAAAAAAAAAAAAAAAAAAGAAAGTGTTCGGTGGGGGGGATGAAATATTCTTTGCCAAACATTTTCTGTGGTACTATTCGTGTGATCACTAGTAAAAGTAAGTAACAGTCCCGCAGAAAATAAATCAAGAAAGAAGAAGAGATATAGCTAAAAAAAACTGTAAAATGAAGAATGAGTGAACGAAAAGAATTGGACAATTTCGGAAAGAGAAATAGAAAATCAAAAACAAAAACAAGCCAATTTCAGGAGAAAAAAAGAAAGGGAATTTGTAAGCATACGGGGGTTTTAGAAAAAATTAAACGAAAATGAAAGACGAAACTTTTGAGACAAGTAAAAAAGGAATTTAATTTTAAAAGAAAATAGATCGAGATGCAATGTTAAAAGTAATATGATAAAGAAAAATAACAATAAAATGCTACAAATTAAATGTGATATAACTATAAAAATTGCATGAGATCAGAATAAATATATCTGATTGGTTGATTCGTTGGATTTTACGGCATGTCAACCCATTGGTTTATTTTATGCCGAAGAGGTTTTAGTTTTATTCATTCTTGATGGGCACTCAATTTTTTTTAAACTCATTTTTTTTTTAAACACGATGGAAAGCTGAAATATTGTTTACCGAAAATTTTCTGTTATACTAGCCAAATTAAGGATAGTCCCGCAGAAAATAAATGGAAAAAAAAAGAAATGTATAGCAAAAAGAGTAAAATGTAAAATGGGTGAACGAAAGATTTGGACAATATTGGAAAGGGAATACCCCCCACCCCCCAAAAAAAAGATCAAATATTTGGAGAAAAAGAAAGGAAATATGTTGTGATCATACACATGTTTTAGGGGAAAAACGAAAATCTATGGTGAAACTTTTCTAACAGGTAAAAAATGAATTTTTTTAAAAAGAAAATAGATTTCAGATGAAATTTCGGAAAGAAATAACACTTAAAATGCTAAAAATTAGATGGGGAATGGATGTTTTTCTGTAACTGAAACTACATCCCGGCTTAAATTACAATACCCTTAGGAATACTGTAAGTTTATCAATGAGTATTCAATTTATAATCATATTCATTAATACTTAAAATAAATCTTAATCATTGACGATGTCAATTTGGAAATATTAGATTTGCCTCAAAACAGCCCACGTTATTAATGCGTTTAAAATCCTGCAATGTGCCTTATATATCACTAAAAATAAAGGTTGGCATAATATATGGTGTTGTTAATTTACATACTGGTTTTAACAAAATAAAGAATTATTTGGTGTTATTGCTCTCTAATATTATTTTTTTTATTCTCCAACAAATTAAAATCAATCCTATAAATGATTTTATTTTCAAACCAATTGAAATATAATCAGAATAAGTGTATTTGTTTTATATGCGTTCTTATTTGATTTCGCAGGTCTTTCTAATTTAATATATTTCATTGCATCAAAACATAGATACTTACGTCTAAAGAGTGCATATTTTTGCTAGTATCTATTAAAGTAAGTAAGTCTACTGTTGGTTTGAATAACAGCAGCTAAGTACAACTTAAGCAGTGTCCAAGACAGTTGGTATATATAGAAATCCAGAATGGCCCATTCATGAATTTGGGTGAATTGGGTCATTCCATTCCTTGAGTTCTGATTGGCTGCTTGGCTGCTTGATTTGAATGACATTGAGGAGTCTTATATATATCCTGTCATTCTGCAGTATACTTTGTAACATTCGGGTTTGTATTTAAGTTACAACCGTTTGTTGCCTTGTCTTCCCAGTTCAACGGTAATTGGAACTTTAATTATTCTTCAGTATCTAGAAATTGCTTGAAATTAGAAAAAATATATTAAAAAAAAAAAAAAGATTCAATGAAAAGGGATTAAGGAAGAAGAGCAAAAGTTTTAGAAAATAGAGACAAAAAGAAAGTATGATCAGTCATATTAACTAGCTGAACATGTGAATATATCATGGTATGATAATTTGATTATTACAATGTCTGATTTGTTAACTTAAGAGCTACAGCAAAATAGTTCAATATGTACAAAGTATAATAATCTTGATTTAACTCTCACGCTTTTTTCTTTCTCTCCTTTTTTCATCTTTTCATTATGATAGATTGGAACAGATTAGATTTATCACTTACACGCGCCCACCCCTCTCTATATATCCCCTTTTTTTCTTTATCTATTTTTTCTTTCTAATTATATTTTTCTGTGTAGCATGTCCCTTTTCTACCCTATCATTCTTTATAATAAAAACAGAATGGTCCATTAATTTGCTGAAGCGACAATCCTCATACGAAATGATAATTTGACGCATAAGCAACACCACATAATCAGGATTTTTGAATTTCATCTTGGATGATTTGGACGGTCTCATTTTTAACTAGAGTGTGTTCCAACATGATAACGGTCGTACCATTAAGTATCACGAGTAGAAATATATACATATACTCATTTTATTTTGGCACAAGACAACAAAAAAAAACAAAAAACAGAAAAAATAAAAGTGAGAAATAAGAATTTGCGTCATTTATTCTAATTTTTAGAATCTGCCTGTTTGGCATTTAACATTCAATATTAAACATTCAAAATTTACAACCAAACAAAGGAAGGACAACTGGAGGGAAATAATAGAATCAACGAAAGAAAGAAAGAAATGGAGAAAGAACGAACGCGCAGAATATGTATTTAATGTAGAAGAAAGAAGAGAACACGTAAAAGAGATGAGAGAAACAAACACGTAAAACTGAAAATGGAAAGAATTGCGAAAGAAATGAGAAAGGGAATTGGGAAAATAAAAAATAAAAATGGATTGATAAATGTAAGAAATGGACCGATAAAAACGGAAAGACCTAAAGAGGAGAATTTGAAGAATGATAAAGAAAGAAAAAAAGAAAGAAGAAGAAAGAAAGGATATAATAAAGAAGAAAAAAGAAAGATAAAAAAGAAAGACAGATAAAAGAATGATAATAAAAGAAAGAAAGAAAAAGAAAGACGAAAAGAAAGAAGAAAGATAGCTTAATTCAATAAGAACTATGAAGTAGAAATAGATATTATGAAACATGGAATTGACAAAAAATAAAATAAAATGAAAAAGAGAAAAAAGGAAATGTGAACATAAAAATAATGCACGTAAAAAATTTATATATATATATATATATATATATATATATATATATATATATAGATAGATAGATAGATAGACAGATAGATAGACAGATAGATAGATAGAGAGATAGAGAGAGAGAGAGAGAGAGAGAGAAAGTAAAAATCAAAGTAGAAAGAACTGTAAAAGAAATGAGAATATGGAGTTGGGAGAATGAAGAAAAAAAAAAGATTGTTAAATAGAAGAAATGGATCTATAATGAAACGGCAATGACCGATAGAGGAATACGTAAAGAATGATGACAAAAGAGAGAATGAGGAAGGAAATTAATAAATAAAGAAACAAGAAGTTAAGAATGATGATGAAGAAGAAAAAAGAAAGAATGAAATAAAGAAAGTTAGAAGAAAGAAGGAAATAATGAAATAGAAAAAGAATGAAAGACAGATAGAAAAAAGAAATAATGAAGAAAAAAGAAAGAAAGAAATAATGAAGAAAAAAAAAGAAAGAAATAATGAAGAAAAAAGAAAGAAAGAAATAATAAAGAAGAAATAATGAAGAAAAAGAAAGAAAGAAATAATAAAAGAAAAAAGAAAGAAAGAAATAATGAAAAAAGAAATAATGAAGAAGAAAAAAGAAAGTTTGCAATAAAGAATGAGAGAACAATAGAAGAAAGAAGAAAATAAGAAATAATGAGAAAGAAAGAAAGTAAAGGAAAGAAAGAAAGATTAAATGAGAAAGAAAAGGAAAAAGAAAAAAAAGAAAAAAAAGAAAAAGAATTAGATAGAATGAGAAATAAATAAATATAGAGAGCTTATTTCAAGTAAGGGAAATAGACAAGGGAAAGAAAGAAAGAAAGAAAGCAAGCAAGCAAGAAAGAAAATATAAGTAAAAAGAAATGGGAACAAAAATATAATGCATGTAACTGCAAGAAAATAAAATGAAAGAAACAGAAAATAAATGAATTAAAAGCAAACAAAAAAGGAAGCATTAGAAATTGTAAAAAGTGAAAGAAAAATATAACTGGGGAAAAAAAGAAAAAAGAAAACAGAATATATGCAAAAGAACGAATAGAAAATAGAATAGAATCCTCAAAAAAATCTCAGAGAGAGAAAAAAAAATCAGAACCGAGAAATATAAGGCAAAAAATGTTATTCATTTATATTTTAATTCGTCAAGCCAGCAGGCTACTTAAGCGCAGGTTGGTAAGTGACTTGCCTATTCAGTTTTGCAGCTCCCGGGTGTTAAAATGATAGACGCGCAACCGAGGAATGTAGAACGTGTTATTCCCTCTTTACTCTTCTCTGACAACCTTCTGAACTAATCCCACTGACAAAAGTAGCAAGGAGAGTTCTTCCTGATGCATTGCCGGAATGGGCAAGAGTCATTGGCAGCTAAAAGTGCATTGTTCGTCCCTATTCAATAGATCGGCACTTTTTTGACATCTCCAGTCTTCTTTTTAGTCTAAGTGTTGTTTTGATCAGGGACTACACACAGTGAATTAATGCGATGGCCGGGTTATGGACTTCCGTTCCTTCATTCGTTGCGCGTTCGACATGTAATGTGTCAAAAACATCACCGAGAAAGGCGCTCTCCAGCAGACTAACACGTATATTCACATTCGCCCACATTCGATTCTAAATGGACGCCCATCTTTCATCTGACCATTCGTATATTCTAAATTGTTAGACATAACGACGCATACATACGTCATTACAGCCACATGGATCTTCCGACTGGCGTATTTTAATGCCCTAACCCTAAAAATGTACGAATCCACGGTGCTAATCTTTACTGAAAGAAGGATTTAGGCATTGAGATTACTTCAACTTACTATCGCGTCTCCTTCATCATACATTGTTATAACTTCTGTCATTATATTTATATATATATATATATATATATAATATATATATATATATATATATATACACGGACACTTCCAGATGAGCAGGATGCCACACAAGATCATGATGGCTTTAGCAGGTTTGAATTCAGAATTCCTCTTCAAGACTGTTTTAAAAGCCCGCTGCTGGCGGATGATTAGCTGTATACCTTTCGCAAGGGTCTTAAAGTTATGTGAAAGGCCAATGGATTCGAACTTATCTCTACGGAGCGATTTCCTATGATTATAACCATTCCACCACGTAACTATGTCTGTCTGTCTGTATATATATATATATATATATATATATATATATATATATATATTGCTGTTGTATGTCAACTTGTGTTCGAGTAAGATCATTTCCTGTTTTTTTTTTCTCTCATAGTTGGGTGCTGGTAGCATTTGACACTGTATTCTTGTGTTTTCTCAGATGATTGAACAGGCCAGCCTTGGAGAGACATACTCTTCCACATAATCTACATGTTGGAAGTTATCCACTTTGAATGTTGCTGGGCTGAACATTACCTTTTCTAATAGCCCGCTTCAATTTTTTGTTGTTTAATTCGGTTGGACTCAAATTCTTCCACTGATTATATATATATATATATATATATATATATATATATATATATAGGATGGATGGGTTTAGAATCCGACAATATGAGGTAGATAAGAGGATAAGTGAACAAGAAATGAACCCTTGATTTGTTTTGAGTTATTCATTTCTTGCTCACTTATCCTCTATATATATATATATATATATATATATATATATATATATATATATATATATATATATATTACTTGGAAGCATCACACAACAAAAAAAGTAGCTATAATTTTATTAGGCGGAGTGGAATATTGTCGGTATTGGAGGACACAGAAGTATTACCTTTTCCCTTGACAAGGGATATTGTTTCTTTCCAGAGCTGGAGCACTACACCTACCGTAAGCTCTCCACCTTACCACACAGATCAAATTACCCAAACTGTGCTACTCATGCGCTGAGTTGGCGGGGACTGGTATCGAACAAGGAACCTTGCGATTCCTAGTCTGGTGTTCTACTAACTGAGCTAAACTGACCCCTTTCTTTAATTATTACTAATGTATATATATATATATTGCTTGAAGGCAATTACAATGCATGTACCGCATACAATTCGATACTTTTGTTATTTTTTTAATAGAAAATGAACTTGACAAGTGTAAGCCTAGCAAAGGACTGTTTCGACTTTATAAAGACTAAACAGTATGTACGATGTTCTACACACCAAAGCGATCCTTTGCCAGGATTACACTTGTCAATTAAAAAAAGTATCGAATTTTATTCGATACATGCATTGTAAATTGCCTTCAAGCAATATATATATATATATATATATATATATATAATATATATATACTTTATTCAACAATGCTTCTAAAAATTAAAAAAAAATCCAAAAATCATATATATATATATATAAATTTTAAAGAAAATTAACATAGTGGATCTGATACTTTATTAGTTCCATTTGTACCATAGTGTGTTTTCGAGTGCAGAATCTGGTATTAGGGTGTGACCTGAGATCAAACACCTGCTGAGGTGATGATTGAAGGCTGATAGATCAAAAGCCTCTGAAACAGCGTGTGAAGTAAATAAAATCAGAAGACAGACGTTTTTGAATCAGGAATTCAAGCTGGTTGTTTGCTTGAACGAAGTCACATGATTAGAAATAGATAAAGGAAAAACTTCGTTTTCTTTTTTTTTCTTTTTTATGTTTTAGGAAGGGTTGTTGAAAATCAAATTAACAATCATATGTGAGAGTCTTTATCTCCCGAAGACCCTTTGACAGGATTCAATAGAAATGAAAAAAAATATACAAAGAATGTTCACTATCTAGGAATTCATGATACGACGGATCAAAACTCTCAAAAATGCCCACCTTATCTTATAAGAGGATTCAGTGTGTGTGTTTTTGTGTGATGTATGTATACAAATTGAGCATGAAACCCTCAAACGTCAACTCCGAAAGGGATACACCTGTCATATTGGAGAGAACATGGAGGGTTGGAAATGTCAGACATGTGGTCGAATTCTGCTAAGACTAGATATGTCATTCATAGGAAATCTAATCAGGGACAACACATGCAAACTCCAGGAACAAACAATGTGTCTTGTCTTATCTGTAACAAAATCTGTAAGTCAGCTTCTGGTCCTAAGTGACATATTGTGGTGCATAAGAATATCATTGTATAATCTGATCCATCTGATACAACGAGAAGGATGTCTTTCCTATGTCATATTTGCATCAAACTTAAAGCCCGTGGTGTAATGGTTAAAGTCATGGGAAATGGACTCGTCGCCCCGAGTTCAAATCCTGTACGTGGTAACTGCATTTTACTTAGCGCTAATACCCTTGGGAAAGGTATGAATCCTACTCTCCCTCCAGCTATGGGTAAATAGCAGGGCAGACTGGGTTCTTTAACCATGGCTAGGTAACCAGTCTAGGAGAAAGAAAACTCTGAATTCAAACCTGTTAAACTCCGCTTAAGAAATTGACCTTGTGTCGTATCCTGCTCGTGTGGAGGAGTTGGTAAATATATATTTGCATCAAACTTTGTGGCTGAGTCATTTGAGGTCTCATGAGAGGAAAGGTCCTGGTGGTGGGGTTATAGGATTGTGAGGGACGGCAGTGAACTTTAAAGATTATGCTATTGTTACATGTGTTGGTATATGGTCTTTTGGTATGGTGCTTGAAAATTTGGCTACGCACGTGTTTTTGTTGAAAAGTTCAAGCAACTACATCGTTGTATGAAAGGTCGAATCAATTTCTATGGTCAGATCTCGGGAGAACCTCCTCTTTGATAGTGGAGTTAAGCAGGGTGATATACCTGCACCGTCATTGTTCTCACTTTAGCTGACGGCTGTACTACTGTATGCCTTCCATGAATGTCATACGCGTGTCTATATTAGATTCTGAACAACAGGAGAAGACTCCAAGCCAAAACCGTTAGTGGCTGATGAAGAATAATTAAAGTTCCAATTACCGTCGAACTGGGAAGACAAGGCAACAAACGGTTGTAACTTAAATACAAACCCAAATAGTTATAAAGTCTAATGCAGAATAACAGGATATATAAGTAAAAGGTAAAGTCAACGGGGCGGCCTAAAGTCGGTATCAGCCAGTCAGCGAGGGAGTCTATCCCCTTTTTAATAGTGCTAGACCAAGGAGAATGTTTTAGCATTTGAGGTGGAGCACCACACCTACCATCAGCTCCTTACTTTACCGCACAGATCCCTGTGCTACTCATATGCTGAGTTGGCGGGGACCGGTATCGAACTAGGAACCTTGTTGTTTCTAGCCGAACGCTCTACCGACTGAGCTAACCCGGCCCCTTAATATATATAAGACTCCACAATGTCATTCAAATCAAGCAGTCAAGTAGCCCTCAAGGAATGGAATGACACAAATCACACAAATTCATGAATAGGTCATTCTTGATTTTTTATATATACCAACTGTTTTGGACACTGCTTAAGTTGTACTTAGCTGCTGTTATTCAAACTAACAGTAGACTTACTGACTTCAATAGCTGATTTGTCAGAGCTTTTATATGACAATGATGTCGACCTAGTTGTACAATTTCCAGAAGAAGCGCAGTCAATCATGAACCGCTTTACCAATGCTTTGGTCTTAACATTAAATAAAAAATCAAAAAAAATCATGAACACTTCTGCTGTCGGTGATATTTACGTGGAACCTAACATCTATGAGAAGCGTCTTGACACTAAGACCCACATCAACAGCTTTTAATCACATATATGATTGTTGAGTAACTGGCCGTCATCCTTGGTTCCAGTTGTAAAAGAACTTAAAGTAAACAAGTGAGTAAACCAATAAGTCCTTATGGGATAGTGTCCTTTTAGGTCCGACGTCCTAGATGGTCCGAGTAGCAGTGAGCTAAGATTAGAATCAGGCCTCTATAAATACACCAACAGCAGCAGCAGCACTGCCAGTGATTGGATAATAGGAATCTTCGGTGGTCACGTGGTAGTCAACGAGTCTATAAGTAGAAGTGACCCATTGATGCACGCCTTATATACAAAACAATCCAACAATGATAAAAAGAGTTGGAGATTGCCATGGATTTGGGACAATCGTATAGGCGCTAGGGCTTGACGTGATCAACCGATTGATCGGTGGGGGCCTCTCCAACGGCTCGTCAAGCCTAAGTAAAGACAAAAGTGGAGTGTTGTATGTCATGGACTGCTCAGCAACCAGGGTTTCATCCTTAATCATCACGGGTCGCCACCCATGGCAAACAAGTGGCCACATTAGGGGTGATCTTACCCTTCTGAGGAGATCCAGTTAGTGTAATTCTAAAGCGACGTTTTTTTTTGTATTCCGGAGACTCTTGAACCATCACCACTTATATAACGTTGCTCTTCAAATGACTACGTCCCTTGTTAAGTTCCTGGTAACCCTATTTGAAACTAAAATTCGAACGCAATTCAATTTGTTTCTCTGTTGTCACCAACTTTATTCTCACCAACAAATCATAGATAGCAATAACCCGTTGCAGAAAGAGAAACGAGGGGGGGGTTCCGACACATGACTGTTACATTAGAGAGAAAGAGAGATATTTTGTCAGGCGGCGAGAATCCCAGCTAATTCATCTGTCCGATTATTTCCGCCGTGTGTGTCCCCTTCACCTTTCTCTCCTAATGACTGACTCCCTCAACACCGGGCCTCTCCTTTTATAATCATCTCTCCCCTCCACATCTCAGCTGATTCTTTTGTGACGTAATTAACCACACTAGTTCTGCTTATTGTTTATTTCCCAAATATATCTAACATAAGAATTTTGTTGACTAAAATATTTTAAAACAATAATTTCCAACCAGATCTTATCAATATATTTTCCAAAAATATTTCCCTTTCTATCATCTTCAATCATAAATTACATTTACTAAATTTAATTGTGTTGTGATTCCGTATTTAATTACACTACAACATATGACTGTCTTTTCGAGCAAGTTCTGTGCAGAATAAATAAAAAGAACTTCCTTTTGATCATTTGATCGTAGTGTAGCGTAATTCTTATGGTCTACGAAAAATTTGGGGATTTCTAGTAGAAATGGACGAAGAAGAAATAAGATCAAACAAAGGTGAAAATGTGGAAGAGTAAACACTAAGCGGGGTGCCAGTAATGTGACTGACGAATGGCCCCGGAAATAGGTTTAAAATTAAAAACGGAAGTTCCGAGTTTTGACCGGAAACGGACGTGGCTCTTCCACCCTCGGGACGAGAAACGGAAGAAGAAAATCGGTCTCTTTTCGGGTAGGCCTCGTAAGAAGCGAGATGGACCTTTCGCGGCTCCCCCATGGGCTCGATATAGTAGTTGCAAACAGGATTTATGACAAAGTAATTTGACCGTACCCTCTCTCTCTCTCTTTACCTTTCCTTCTCTCAGAAAAAGAACCCACTAGCCTAGAAATAAACTCACTGTGACTATACAACTTGCGTGTATGTTGTTTCTGACCTAACGACCACTAATAACGGCGACTACTACAGCAACTTGAGGTGGCACTGGCTACATACCTCGTTCTGATACATATATCGTTCTGGAGTTATGCTACATTGGATCTATTCAGAATTTCATCGGGTTAAGGCTACAGTAGCTGGAAAATTTCCCACATTAATTTTTGTGTCAAGAGCAGACGTGCATATCATTGAAACAACAATCTTGTAAAATCCTCACTCTTCCAATCTCTGTTCTAGCAATTGACTTTCAAACATCGTGCGTCTATTGTTTTCGGGGGTATCATCTATTGTTTGTTTTTTCGGATTAATTCAATCGATTTTCCCTTCAGGTTTGAATCTTCCGTTCAAATTTTATATATATTTGAATCTAGCATTTGTGTGATATTCACAACTATTTCAGCCAATTGCTTTTCTTCGTAGAATATACTAAGCTTTCCTTAGTTAAAAAAAAAAAACAGGCTTACTGTCAGCTGCTTTTCACTGTTAACCTATTTAATTACTGAACATGTTCATTGTTGCTTAACTACATTGATTTATCTGGAACTAATACATTAAGCGTGCACACTTTTGTCAGCGGACTTAAAAATATCTCGTCTATATGACGTGAAAGTCTAACGCTTCCAAGTTTAAAAAAAATGAATACCTAACAAGAATCAATGAAAAATATTTGGCACAAACTAACCCAACATGTATTGAAATGTCGTAAAATCCAACCAACTAACAATATAAAGATCAGGAATACAGTTGTAAGCAACATGATAGAATCAATTTTTATGAACTTTAATCGTTGTCATTTGAGAACATTAGATTTCATTACACTAATTTTCTTCCAGTGAATGAAGAACAGTGTTTCACGAAATCTACGTTGAGGAACAATTTGGACCCATAAAACGAATGCCAGATAAAGAAAAAAAGAAACAACTTTTTTTGGAGGTGATGGGTTAATATTTTCTTCATCTTGCAGATTTGTCTCTACTAATTTGAGTATAAATGGAACTTCGTATGATATGTGTGTGTGTGTGTGTAAATGCGGCTCTGTAGATAATTAATTTATTAATTATTATACATTGAGCCTTTTTAGAGATTTATATAAATACTTTTATCAATCTATATGTGTACATCAACACAAATAGAAGTATCCCCATCATACAATTCAATTGGATTCTTTTACGCACACTCACATACACACATTATATAATAGTAAGCCTAATATAGTCAGAGTCTATCTACCTAGGTTTCTCGCAATGGATCATCAGGATAATTCTGACTTAGCATTCCATCTAAAGAAAGATTGCGCACAAAAGGCTCGACGCAGCCTTTCACTTGAATTATCAGTAATGCCTACTTCATATTTGTAATTGGTCACCAAGATGAATGTGCAGAGTTCAATCAAAATATAATGTTTATTCAATTGTCTGCACTGTCAGTATACTTTGTTTAACAGGAATAGTGTAAAGAGAAGAGTAATTAGCGGAGTTTATTCATTCATGTACATTGTTTTGCGTAACTTTAAGGGATTCATGGCAAAAAAAATAGCAAAGCAGATATTTAATTCTTTTAAGATAGATAGATAGATAGATGGCAGGATGGGTAGATGTCTTACTTAATTTGAGTTAAATCGGCATTGGATATGTTTATATATATGTACAAAGAGGCATGTTAATATACATACATAGAAATAGCAAAGGAACATTTGTACATCATTGTATTTTAGTATTAATTGCTTGTACAACACGAATACCACTCTCTAAATCTTCATGATTATTATCGGGTAACAATCCGAAGCAAAATTAATCACATAAATCACATTATTATCTTTCTCCTAGTTGGATAACCTGACAAGGAATAAGGGGTCCAACGCTCCACAAGTTAGACCGTTGAGCTTCCGCCGACCTTTCAGGGGTCTTGTTTTTCGTCCTGCATGGTGTTTAGCCACTCTCCTCACCAGACAAATTCTGTGGGGTTACCGGTTTAGTAGCCCATGATCCGACTATGAAACATACACACAAACACACATATGGAGAGGGATATATAAGATAAATCGACTATCTGTATATCTAAATCACATGTACTATTTATCTATCAATCTATCTATGTATATCTACAATAGATATCTACATTCGCCTGTATCTACAGGATCTTGATAGTTTGTCTGTAAATATATTTAACATCTGTCTGTTTTGGAAAGCATCACGTGGCCCGGAATAGCATTTCTCATGATATCCCGGGAATTTACCAACTGTCATTGATATTGTCATGTGTTCCGCAGACTGAAGGAAACTTGCTGAAGTGCACTTCAAATATTTGGCTTATGTCCAATAACAACCATGTCTATATTTATATGGGTAGGCATGTCTACATGAATTGAGGTGCATATCTGAGCAGCTCTTGTGGCTGAGGTAGTTGTGTATTTCACAAAGACACCAGTGCTAGCTAATATCTGAAACAGGAACACAATTGATATAAGAAGGAAATGTGCAACACACTCTTCAGCGTATGAGTATCACAGGGAACTGTGCGGTAAAGTGAGGAGCTGATGATAGGTGTAGCGCTTCACTTTAAATGCAAACACAATCTCCTTGGTTTAGCCCTAGAGAAAAGAGGATAGACTTCCACGCTGTATGGCTGATACCGACTTTAGGCCACCCGACGACTTTTTACTATATATGGTCACATATTTATGGGTAGAAATAGATCTATAACTGTAAATATGACCTATGTTTAAGTTTTATTTTATTGGTCTGTACAAAGTCATTGAACATTGAGCTCTCATTTTGGACCAGACCTACTCTAATACTGTGTCGTTAAAAAAAGGACACGCCTTAGAATCATCCTAGCACCAACTAACCTGGTGATTGACCTATATATATATATATATATATATATATATATATATATATATATGTATATGTATATGTATGTGTTGTGTGGAATGTTTTGTACTAAAATATGTGAGTTGTCCCTGAATAATTTATAACTAATGCTAGCTGCAATTTGAAGATATGTTTTTTGTCTTTTATCAATTCATCACTGTCCCTCAGTCTTTTTTATCTCTGTTCTCTCTCCGTCTGTCTGTCTCTCTCTCTTATATATATATATATATATATATATATACACTTTAGTTAAAAAAAGGGGTGCAGTTATGTATTTTTACTATGTTATTTTCATAGGTATTGTGAATAATGCTTGATAGTTTGAGTCATGAAAAAATTAAGTGGATTCGAAAGGAATACTGGAAAACTGAAAATTGCGACTGAGTGTGCACGACATGAAGGATTTGGCACATCTCAGAATAAATACTGTGAAAAATATATATATATATATATATATATATATATATATATATATATATATATATATATTCCTTATCATTGTTTTAATTTAACAATCATTATTTGAATGTAATAAATATATTTTATTTGAAATACTGATAAAGAATATAAACTGTCATAAAAATAACGATCATACTGTTATATATATATATATATATATATATATATATATATATATATGTGTGTGTGTGTGTGTATTAGCTCTGTATTTGAAATGGCCAATAGCGATCGATCCCAATTTGTACTAAAAATGTTTCCCCGTATATTTGCAGAGCAGCTTGCAAGTAATCGATTTGCAGGTCTCAGAGATCAAAATTCTGCTTTGCTGTCTCCTCTTTGTGTCCCTCCCCTTCCTACGGTCAAATTTGTCAATATTATTTCCGTTTGTTGTAGATCAACTGGGCTAACTGGAACCACTTCAACCAATAATCTTTGGGCCACGGATTGAATTTCTCTCCATTCCTTTTGACTTGAATAAAATCTATAAGCATATTGGTACTGGCAATTCTTTTTTCAGGGGTCAGCACAATAATCTGGAGAATATTAGAATCTGTGGATATACCACGATATTATAATTTAATTATTACGAGGTTTCATATGTTTACTTATTATAACACCAGAGTGGTGTCAAGGAGTGACTGGCGATATCTCATTAGATAGTTGAAAAAAAAAAATTCTGGATATAAAAATAACAATTGTTTTTAGAGTCGTACAAGCGACTTATATCAGGGTACAAGTCAATGGGGTAGGGGTAATGTCAACACAAGATAATAATTTATCTGAACAAAGGAAATTCTAATGGCAAAAATCGGTTGATGTAAAAGGAATGGCTGCTGTCATATTTATATCTATTGTTATTCTTGTGAAGACTATACAAGATAATAAAAAATCACTCGAACAAAAACAGTTTAAAGATCAAATCTTTAAAATGTTGATTAGTTAAGAATCACAATTCGGCCGGGTGGTCTTAGGCCAGTTTCTGGGAATTATCATAGCAACTGACAAGACCATTTATACAATAATAAAAATATTCAAGTGCCTCAACAATCAGGAAACTGGGGTGGAGACTTGTTGACCCCCCTCCAAGATGTGTAACCCAAGGCCATGATTTCGATTGGCCGTCCAATCAAATGCGACCGCGTGGGTGGGTTTTTGTACACCTTCTGATGTTTACACTGTAGGGCCATTGGTCCGGCATTTCTATTGGCTGGCCAATCAGAGCCCTGGATTCGGGGGTTTGGAACCCATAAAAGATGACCCAAAAGGGTTCCAGGCAGATTGGAGAGCTGGTCCTTGACCAGATCGGACAGCTGGTTCTTGACCAGATTGGACAACTGCTTCCCTAGCAGATTGATAGTTCCGTCTCATGGCCCTTGTCACCGTCTTTGCTTTGTCATCTTGTTACTCAACGTTCTGAATTTGAATCAGAACCCAACATATACGCCAGTCAGTCCACAAAATTCCGACTCAACTTCAACTCGATACCCCTTTGTGGTTGTACATGATTTTTAATCACTGTATGATTAATAAAGGTATTTTATTGTTAAAAACGCGTTCGTATTAATTGTGGAACAACATTGGTGAATTTGGTCATTTTCAGGTACAGCCCGGAACAAGCACTTCAACTTTCCTGTGGGTCAAAGAACACCCATCGTGTTAGATTCGACGCCGCGACAGCATAGTATTACATTTGGTCCCGTGACCAGATCATAGTATTACATTTGGCACCCCGACCAACATCGTATTACATATTTAATTTTGTTAGTCTTTCTTATTCAATATATTTCATTACATTAAAACTTAAATACTTACGCCCAGAGGTCGCATATTTTTGCTATTATCTACAAAATTCGTAGAAATCTGAGGAAATATATCTGGAAAATATAATTCAACGAAGAAGGATTTAGAAAGGAGAAAGAGGAGTAAAATATTTAGAAAAAAAAAAAAAGAGGAATTATATTAACTTGGGGAACCTGTGAATATACCACAGTATGACAATTTGATTATTACAAGGGAGGGGTCTTACCCTTCTGCAGAGGTGCAGTCGATGTATTCTAAAGTCCATCCGACAAGGCTGGTCAATCGTTGTACTTTCTTTTTCAAGTATCAGTTGTGTCTTGTAATACTGCGATAATCTTCAACGCAAATCTCTATTTTTCTATATCTGGTAGTTTGTTTCTTTGGTTTTATGGCATATCAACCTTTTCGGTGATTTAATACCGAATCAAGTATTTGATATTCACTTTCTTACAATCTGATATTGCTTAAATGATCCCACGTCTAAGTATTGAACAGCCTCATTGCTGCTTAACTTCGGTGATCTCGTGAACAATCGGTGGTTACAAGATCACTTGACCGTAAGCCTTTTATATATGTTTAGGATTTCATCGATTCTATTATGAAGAACTGGCATATTATGATATTGGTTATTATTTCGGGAAAAAACATCCCATAAGGATATCCGATTTAAAGCACACAAAGAGATAAAAATAATATGCCCTAGTGAATAAAATACCTTTAAGTTTGTTTGAAGAAATTTGATTTTTAAGATATATTGGGTTGAATTCATCCAGAGATTTATTTTGATCAAATCAACTTCGAAGATTATTATCCTTCCTTTGAATAAATTGGTAATCACCCTTTGTAGTGAGTTTAGATAAAATCTCCAACAACTGAGAAACTGAGTTTGTTTATAAAAAATATATAGAAATTAGAAAAACAGACTTTAAAAAAAAGATTAATTTATTTTGATGTTGATGTCAACGCTTAAATGCTGAGATAGGATATGAAAATATATAGAAATTAGCAAAACAAAGTGTTTAAACAAAAAATGAAGTTATTTTGACGTCAACGTTTTGGTTTATGTTAAACCATCCTCAGACAATGTAATAGGAAAGAAAATGAATTTTTGTTTAAGCGGTGATAAATGTGTTTAAATGACTAGACTCATAGCTGTTTATTGATTAGCGTTCACTTTGAAATTAAAGACGGGATTGGAACACGCAAAAACGTGGGTCAAGACGTGATTGGAACACGATGATTTGGTTTGGTTTGTTTTGTTTTACGGCATATCAACCTCACTGGTCATTTAATGCCGATAAAGTTTTGAAATAAATCAATTCTTAATGGATAATACACTTTTTTTATAAACACATTTTTCTATTTAACCCATAGATGTGACTCTAACAGGTACTACCTCCGGTCAGAGTGGACAGGGAGCAATGGTGATGAAGGGTGCTCCACATTCCCCAAACCTCCAAAACTGGAACCTCACCATCAGATAGAGTTTAACGTCATTCCCAGGACATGTAGACCCGCAGCCACCGCCTTCTAGCACCCATATGATAAAAAGGAGTTTGGGGCTTGCCATAAGGGCAATAGGGTTGGGACAATCATATAGGTGCTAGGGCTTGACGTGACCAGCCGATTGATCGGAGGGGGCCTCTCCGACCGCCCGTCTAGCCCAAGATAGGGCCAAAGTGGAGTATTGCATGTCAGGAACCGCTCATTCACCTGGGCTCTATCCTTAAGCATCACGGGTCGCCACCCACGGCCAACAGGTAGCCCATTGGGGGTGTCTTACCCCTCTGCAGAGGTGCAGTCGACAGGGCGGGGAACACGAGATTTTCAGAATATATGACGTATTTCTTACGGACACTATTGATTCAAAGATGAGAAAAGTATTAATTATCAGAATTTTGGAGATAAGTCGAAGGAATAGAAAGAGTGAAAGAAAAAGAAACGGGAATGAAAAAGAAATAGAAAAAAGCAAAGAAAACAAACAGTTCATGGGTGACTAGGATCGGTACAAATCCTGGAAAAATATTGAATGTGTGTAAAAATCTTATTATCTATTCTTTATATCATTAAGTAGTTCATGTTTATATTAAGTAGATCGATCTTTATGCAAACCAACTTAACTCTGATGAAATATGTATAATTCCTCACCAAGCATAACATGTTTATTAGCTATATCAGTTGAAGTTTATTGAAGACATGAAGACGTGATCATACAAGTTATATGCATTCGATGAAACAGTGACAAGTTGCTTCCTTGACAATAAATCTAATTCTGAATAAAGTTATCAATCTGACATATCAAATCCAATTAATTCATTAAGCCCACTCGATCTAAATGTAAATGATTACTTATAGGCTGAACCGTGGCATTTGGCATACTTACTGTGTCTAGCTGAAGATGAATTCGCTGTAATAGAAGATGAGTAATTAGGTTAGAATAATAGTCAACCCATTCTTTTGGTCTTCTGTATCTAGTACAAGTGTGACTTGAGTAAGAGAATATCTAGACAAGATTGTCGCACTAACTACTCAGGTATTTATTGTTGAAATATCATGGTATACGATGTACGGGAAATCACCATTTTATTTATAGACTTTCTCAAAATCAGTAGCAGGAATTGAGCAATTAAAATAGAATGTATTTAATTTCGTTGGTAATTGTAGTGAAATAAGTTGCTAACTGTATTTAATACCAGAAGGAATACTACAAAGGATTTACTGCTACATTAAAACTTAAATACTTACGCTGGGGGCGCATATTCTTGAAAGTATTCATAAAGTTCAAAATAATTTTAAACAGTATTTCAGACAGTTACGAGGGTGGACTGAAAAGTTCATATGTTGCCGTCATATCTGCTGTTAATGACTTTTAATAGGAGCCAAGCACTGCAACACCGATGAAAGAGGTGAGTGGAACGTTATATAGAAAGAAATAAGCGCATCTGGTCACTTTCCACGAGAGTGTCTATTGCAATCAAATATTAAATTCTTAAAGTAAATCAATTTTGAGGATAAAGCCTTTCAATGATTAGATTTCTAAGGATTAAAGTTTTTTTTAACCCTTAGAAATCTAATTTCTAGACATAAAAAATGTTTTTTTTTTTTATTTATTCGTTTGGGAAGATGTCGTTTAAACAGGAAGCTAAGATATACACTGTATCTTTTTTTTGCCATGTGCCAGAATCTAAATTTGTTATTGTTGTCATAATCTTTTTTGTGAACAATGAGAAGATTTTTCTGGTGATATAATTTTTTTTTTTTTGAGGATCTCTGTATTTTGTAAAACCCGTCTGATGAGGCTAGAACTGATAGTTAAATAGGTAAATTGTAGGGTAGACTGACCTCTTTAACCTTAGTTAGACAACCAATCTAGAAGAAGGAAAATTCTGAATTCAAACCTGTTAAAATCTGCTTACTAAACTGACGTTCTATTTGTCCGGAGGAATTGGCAAATATATAAGTAGCTTTTCTATTGAAATCGCAAACAGGTTATTCATTGAGCATTTCCCATCTGTTACCTAAGCCATTGGATAACTTTGAAAAGTTTATTTAGATATGGACTACTGAGATATGTATAGAGTGTATAATACAGAAAACTGCAATCCCAAAAGATCGAAATCTACAAAGATGAAATTCCAAAATAACGAAATAATGTTGGTAAAAATTTAAAACGCTTCCTCATCATGTCACGATAGTAGCACTGATATTCATCACGAAAAGGGGATAGACTCCCTCGATTTCAGGCTGATACTTTAACTATGCCATTTCGGCAATTTATTTTATGATCAAGAATTCAAAATATAGTTATTGCTGGGGAAATTCGGTCAGCTCTACGGACTGCCTCCATAATTTAGTCGAGGAATACACTTTTTTTTATATTTGGATTTTCTTGGATTTCTTTTTCTTTTAATGTTTTTTTCTTTTAGATTTTTGACCGAAAAATTCCCATTCAAAACCATGAATAAAAAAACAAAACTTTTGAAAAAATATTAGTTTACTTATATTTTCAGAATATCTGTCATTTGGGAATTTGATCCCTCGCGATTATTGAATTCGGGATCGTGTATTTTAGGATCATGTACTAAAGACAAATGCAAAAAATAAGAGTAGAATCCAAAAATAAAAATACTATGTTCTATTTAATGAATGGAAAATGTCGTTAATGTACCAATCGATTTATCTAAAGTGCTTTCACTTATCGCTTGTCATTTAGATCATACGCTTGTCAATGAAATGCTCCAGAACTACACCGTTACCTGAAAACTTAGTGATGTTCTCTTCTAAAGTACTAAATATAACCCGGAACTACAATTACTACAAGACACATGATAAGTGTAGATGAGTTGCGTCCTATTAGATAAAATATTCTACGCACAGAATGGCAATGAAGCGTTGTTAGTTCTTGTGACGTACTGATGTTAGCGTAGGATGTGACACGAGGTCGCAAGTATGGGCATCAAATGAGGATCGAACTCGCCATTCAACAGTATTGGATCTGTAAAACTAGTTTGCTAACCATTACATCAGAAATAGTTTGATTTGTTGGATTTAATGGCATGTCAATCCTTATTGGGTTAATTTATGCCAGAGACATTTTGTTCTATTCATGCTTGATCGTTATTCAAATTTTAAACACAGTTTTCAAAATATGTTTTCTATTTAACCCGTTAGTGAGACCATAACATGTATTACAGGTACTAGGACACTGGGTCAGAATACACCATTATCGGACTCTCCTACTGTTAGCGTTGTAAACCATAACTTATTATTTATTGCAGAGAGGGAATTCGAGTCATCTCGAACGAAAATTATTTATTATTCATTAATTAACTGCTGATGTTAATTGGCCTTTAAAAAACAAATGATTCATAGACATTATTCCAACTCTAAAATTGCAATTAAATATAATTATAACTAATTTGACATCACTCAAATATTAATGACTGTCCGACCTTTACAAATACGTTAATCATTAAAATTTATGAAGGAAGTAGAAAACTTCTACGCATCATTTGCACAAAGATAATTCTTGAGAATGATTTAAAAAAAACTATGTCTCAGATAAATGTTATTTGAATTATTGATGACAATTTTACTTCTGGTGTGAAAAAAAACTTTTTCACAATGATTTTCTGGCACAAAAAGATATCCGGCTTATGAGTAAGTTACCTGTCACATGAAAATTTCCAAGAAGTACCAAGATCTTGCTATGATCGAGTGAGCAGAAGGCTGAACATCTTGAATAAGTTCACTACGCAACTATGTTTTGGACGATTGATAAGATAGGTAAGGTGACTGTGTCCTAGGTATGACTGTATACTGTTTCCGATGGTGAAGTCGCGATTCTAGGGCTCTCGAGAGTGTGGAGTATTCATTTAGCGCTATTGCTCCTAATTCAACCCTGAGACGGAGTGCCCACCACTCCGGCTCAGGTTTGAACTAGGAGCAATTTTTTTTGGTCCCATCAATGGATTAAATAGGAAAATGTGTTTGAAAAATTAAGTTAAAAAAAGAATGTTCAATACCCATCAAGATTGATTAAAACAAAACATCTTCGGCATAAAATAACCCGACACGGGTTGACATGCCATAAAATCCAATAAACCAAACCAATCAAATACGGTTAATCGTTTGTCATAGATTTCACGTCCAAGAAGAAATAGTGAAGGAAAATCTTTCGATTGTGTACCAACAATTTGAAGGAGCAATTTTAGTGTGACGCACTAATGTTCATTTTGAAATTAGTGCAAAACTCACAATAATTCTCGGGTTAATTGTTTCAAAAGCTGTTCAACATGAAATTTATTTCAGATTAATTTTTCAGAGAATCATTGTGTTATAGGATCCTTTATCAATTTACTTTCAGAAAAGTAAATACCGTATCTCTTGAGATAATCTATTAGAAGGATAGAAAATATTGCTCTGAATTTTTTTTAGATGAGGCTTGATAATTTGAATTTATCGGACTTTTGTCCTCACGTTTATTGTTATATGCATAACCTTCTGGTTATATACACAACGGATGTAACGTTTGAGTTATCAGATTTCTAAGTTACAATCTCTTCTAGTTTACAGGCTCAATCCTGGTCAAGGGCAATAATAACATGACACTGAACATAGTATAACTTGTACTCGGTCATTAAAATCGGAACGAAAAGAGTCTACCTATTTGGACTGAAAAAAGTTTTCGGTTCGATGTTCTGTGAAGGCTCCCGATTACGATATGAGTGTCCCGACTTCGACAAGTAGTTCCCGAATTCGAAGAGAAGGTTCCTGTGTCCAAGAAGGTTCCCGAGTTCGATGAAAAAAAACATGAAGAAAGCCAGAGGGCATATCGGTTGAAGCTTTGTTTATATAACAATAGAGATGAGGACAATAGTCCGATAAATCCAAATAATACAAAAGGATGGAAAATGTTAGATGATCCTCGCAGATATTATCCATCAGAACGAATACGATTGATTCCTGTTTCTTTTCACTTTCTAATCAATACCCACAGTAATCGATAACCCAATTGATATAATTAAAAATGTTTACCTGATTTGTATTCAGAAATCGGAACAGCACCGAAGTCTGGATCATTATCCAGACTGTGGATCTAATCCTTATCGAGGTTATATGTCCTGTTAAGCAAATATTTGCCTTTTCGATCACACGTCTTAGTTCGATTCGAAAATCTAATTATCATGAACCTAGTTGGGTAAGGATTCACTTGAAAATCTTTATTTGTAGGAGTTGGATTCATTTCATTATTACTATTCAGGTGCATTCTGGCTTATTGGAAAAAATCAAGAACAAATACAAGATGAATTTACAATCAGTGAATAGTGTTGTATTACCATATATTTACATATACCTATCTGCGCGTGCGTGTGAGAGTGAGTGATAGTTTATTATTAATATGAATATTTAATGTTATCTCCTACTAATCGTATATATTATTTATGTCCCATAATATTTGCTACTTTTGGAGTATGAACTTACATGCTAATTGTAACAGCGATTTTGGAACGGAGTTCATGAATATTACTGAGTATGTAATTCTACGTTGGAATCTTAACATTCAGAAATGTGTGCCTATAAATAGGTATATAATTATTCCTAAGATATAGTTTTAGTTTTTACATACTCATGAACTGTATTAGGTTAGTTTGTTTGTTTTGTTTTGTTTTACGGCATATCAACCTCAGTGGGTCATTTAATGCCGATAAAGTTTTGAAATAAATCAATTCTTAATGGATAATACAATCTTTTTATAAATACATTTTTCTATTTAACCCATAGATGGGACCCTAATAGGTACTACCACTCTGGGTCAGAGTGGAACAGGGAGCAATGGTGATGAAGGGGTGCTCCACATTCCCCAAACCTCCAAAACTGGAACCTCACCATCAGATAGAGTTTAATGTCATTCCCAGGACATGTAGACCCGCAGACACCGCCTTCTAGCACCCATATGATAAAAAGAGGTTGGGGCTTGCCATAAGGGCAATAGGGTTGGGAAAATCATATAGGTGCTAGGGCCTGACGTGACCAGCCGATTGATCGGAGGGGGCCTCTCCGACCGCCCGTCTAGCCCAAGATAGGGCCAAAGTGGAGTATTGCATGTCATGAACTGCTCATCCACCTGGGCTCTATCCTTAAGCATCACAGGTCACCACCCACGGCCAACAGGTGGCCCCATTGGGGGAGTCTTACCCCTCTGCAGAGGTGCAGTCGATGCATTCTAACGCCCCAACCGACAGGGCGGATTAAGTTAGTGAAGATTTGCTTATAGTAAAAAGCATACGTGAATACCCGTGGTTGTATAGTCATTTTCTTTATAGCTAGCTTCTTCTTAGCTTATGAGTACATCTGTATGGCTGTTATCACATATTCAATTGCCCTATATCTTCCATCTTAGCTAATCTCTGGATATAGGCTGCTCTGGGTTGGTAAATGTAATTATGTTGTTTGTCGATTCTAAGTCGTCTTTTGTTGTTGTTTTTTTAGTAAACTAACACAAGACTTTGATTAGAGCTCTTTATTATTTTATAATATTTAGATCCACGAACATGTGAGTGAGAATTTACCTTCAACAGACATATTGTCATTTCAACCATCCTCTTCTGATTTACCGAGGCTATTTCACACGTTGACACAAGTAAAAAAAATGTCTTGTTTTTCCACGACCGTTCGTTCGAATTTAAACTACTCCTATCGTACATAATTAATAGGCTAGTTATTAATTAGGTAACATTAGATCATAATTTCTCTGTGGATTTATGCGATTATCTGTCTTTGTTTTCCCTTTATATAATAAAAGGAATTGCTTTTAATCGAAAAGTAATGAGGATTTACCCTAGTATTTTCTTCGGCATCATACAACATCCAATCTTATCATAATGGAGATTGTCGTTCTGTCTGTCTGTTACTGAAAATACTTCACCAACAACGTCACAATTCCTTTGTTATTTATATTATATTCTCAATGTTCATTAAATAACCATTAATACAAATTTAGTACCTTATTTATTAACAATGTCTTTATTAACCTCAAAACAGACCATATAATTAATGTTAGAAATCCATGCGTGTTATACATCATTAGTAAATACATAAATATGTGGTGTGAATATTTTGCATACCGGTTTTAACAAAACCACGTTTAATAGATAATTACTTGTTATTATTGATAATATTGTTTTATTCTCAAACGTATTAAAATAAATCCTACTTATAATTTCATATTGGAATCAATTAGCATAATCTAAAAATAAGTGTAATCTTTTTTCGTATTTTATTTCGTTAGTATTTCTAATTCAATATAATATCTGATTATATTAAAACTTATATACTTGTGTCCAGAAGGCACATATTTAGCTAGAAGCTTAAAATATATTTCAAAATCAATTTTGTATTAAATATATTGTGATTATTTTTCCGGTGATACTTTTGATAATCTCTAATAACGAGAATGCTCATTTCTGAGCAAATATAATCAAATACTTTATCAGAGACTGAATATTTTTTATTTTTTTATGGCATATCAACCTCAGTGGGACATTTAATGCCGACAAAGTTTTGAATTAAATCAATTCTTAATGGATAATACAATTTTTTTATAAATACATTTTTCTATTTAACCCATAGATGGGACCCTAACAGGTACTACCACTCCGGGTCAGAGTGGACCAGGGAGCAATGGTGATGAATGGGGTGCTCCACATTCCCCAAACCTCCAAAACTGGAACCTCACCATCAGATAGAGTTTAACGTTATTCCCAGGACATGTAGACCCGCAGCCACCGCCTTCTAGCACCCATATGATAAAAAGGGATTGGGGCTAGAGACTGAACAGCTAATAACAATGACTGGTAATTGTTCTAAAGAAAAATAGGGACAATACATGGTGCTATTTTGCAATCTATATATTAATATTCGTGTTCCGTAAACGTACGACCATTGTCATCTTGCAACACCCTTTGAATAAAAATGAGAAGGTCCAAATCGTCCAAGATGAAATGCGAAAATGTAAATCTTGATTATCTGTTGCTATTATCCGCTGAATTTTTATTTCTTATTAGTGAAACCAATTTAACCAAATGATGGACCATTCTCTTTATATTGTGTAGAAATGCATATGTTACATAGAACAATACAACAATAAAGAAGAATGAGAGTAGGGGATATGTAGCGAAAGGGAGTGCGGCTGCGATGAAGCTAATCTGTTTTTAAGGTCATATTGAAGAGAGAAAGATAGAGAGAGAAAGAAAGAGAGAGAAAAGAAAGAAAGAAAGAGAGAGAAAGAAAAGAAAGAAAGAGAGAGAAAAAGAGAAAAGAAAGAAGAGGAGAAGAGAAAGAGAAAGAGAAAGAGAGAGAGAGAGAGAGAGAGAGAGAGAGAGAGAGAGTTAAATAAATATTATGATACTTTTTACATATTGAACTATTTGCAATGGCTCCTAAGTAAACATATCAAACGTTGTAATAATCATTACACTGAGGTATATACAAAGGTCTTGTTATTTCAAATAAATAATACAAAATGCTAAAAATGTAATGAGCACAATGTTTGAAGTAAGTCTTTTCCTACAGAAATATCGAAAATCTACGGTTATGGATCTTTGATTACTTTTTGCAAACGTTGCAAGTTTAGTAATAAAATTAGAGTCATTTGGAAGATAAACGTCAGAAAGAAATTTTTTCATTTGAAAATCTTGGCGGTTTGTGAAATTCTTTTCACTTTTATGTAGGATTAGATTTCAATCTCAATTTCTCACTTGCATATAGAAAATTATTTTTCTTGTATATAAATATATGCGTACACACATTTTACACACACACACATTATATATATATATATATATATATATATATATATATATATATATATATAAACAAATTTTTTTGCTGATGAAACAAAGAAAATACAGTACTCAATCACAAATTGTGAGAGCTTATATATATATATATATATATATATATATATATATATATATATATATATATATATTTATATTCATTTATGGGTACTACTATGTTAACATAGCGTAAGTAGTCAGTCCTATAGGGCTCAATATATTGTGAATATAGAGCATTAATAGTCGTAGAAGAAGTTATTTCCCGACCGCGGTTTCGGTGTTACACTAACACCTTCATCAGGGGATTGGGTGGATATTTTCGGTTACTTTATATAGCTAGACTGATATCTCTTTAATTCTTCCTGAAATTTAAACTTAGTAGGCTGCTAGTTTGTAGTTGAGGTTAAGCTCCTACTATCTTGACCTACGTGGGTAGTAGTGCACTGTAACATTATACTTTTATTACCCTTACCACTATCTTCAACTTACTCTATTGACCTTTATGGGGTCAGTTAGTCTGGAGTTTGGCTAAGTTCTATTTTAATTTATTTCTTTATTTCTTCTAGTAGTTTTTCTTTGTTACTGCTTTATCATAATTTTACTGTATTATACCCTTATTGATCAATTTTATCTTATTGGTATTCTAATGCATTGCGTAATCTATGCATACATTTTCCTAGGAACTCATCCTTTTTATTAATTAAGTCATTTTTATTTGGGAATCTAATTATTTCTAACTTTTCCTGTAGACACAAGAAGTATGGGTCCGTCATATATATATATATATATATATATATATATATATATATAAATTAGAAAATAGAAAAACAAAGTATTACGAAAAAAGATGAATTTATTTTTTATGTTGAATACTTTCTTTTTTTTCCTTCATCTTATCGGATTCATTTCCATATTTTACTCACTCACACACACACATTATATATACTAGTACAAAATAAATAAAAAACCCTCCGGGCGATGTACAAATACATTTTTGGTTGAGGGGTGGGAGTAAAAAATGTAATGTCAGCGAGTTTGTACCCTAAGTAAGTAAAATCAGCAAATTCATTAAAGGATTAAAAAATAAAACAATTTGAAATGTAAACTTCAAATACGTATTAAAATAAAACAAACTATGTATAGATATATAATACCAGTCATGTATTTATTAAAACTTGTTTTAAAAAAAAACAATGAGGACTGTCTAATGTTGCATGTTCAAATTTTGAGTGTTTATTCTATGGGTAATGCGACGTAAGCTGTGACGTAATTTTTGTTACAGACAAAAACCGGAAGCGAATCTCCATTGTTAATATATATATATATTCTATTAAAACAAAATCATATATTTTTCTAAAGTAGAACTAAACCCCGCGCTAAGTGTTTTATTCAATCATATTTTTAGGGTAAAATGCTCATTTCTGAGATCTTGCATTATCTTAAAAAATATAGATGAATCAGCTAGATGTCTGTTCTTGATACGTAGAACATTAATGGGTGTAACCTGCCGAATAGAAAATAAGATAACTAATAGAGTCTGGTTCTCGAAATAAAATATTTTGCACATCTGCAAAGTTTGAGAGATTTAATAAAGTCTCTATTTGTTTATTTAATATTTGGCGATACTTTAATTAAATGGTGTTTAAATAAATAAACATCGGAATTATTAAGAATGAAAGGTCATTAGAAGTTTTCTGAAAATAGTTAACAAAACACGGATGCATGCACATACATACAGACACACACGAAACTCGTAAACAAGCCACAAATACATACACACACTCTCTTTATGTCTGTTGGCTGCATTTGCTTATTATATGATTAACGGTTTTGTATCTGTCATACCTTTTTGCTATCCTAGAAAACGGATGGAGTACTCTCTGGTAGCCTTTACGTATGTACATATATGTGTATTTATCAGTTAAAATCAGAGTCCCAGTCTGCATGTGCTGATGAGGGCTGAGTCGTTAAGATGACAGATTATTAATAAATCGAACGGGTTTCCATTCCGGCTGGAGGTTGCTAGTGTCTATCTACGTTGAAGAGACGTGAAACATTGAAACACGGTATATATATATATATATATATATATATATATATATATATATAGTTGTGTCTGTGAGCGTGCGTTTTTGTTAGCGTATACGTGTCCTGTATGTTCTGTTTAGATTATGGTATACTGGTTAAAGTTCCCCCTCACAATAATTCACACACAAAGGAGATACATGAAATAGCAAAAGTATATATATATATATATATATATATATATTATATATATATATATATATATATATATATATCGGAGTATATATGGAAATAAATCCGACAATATTAAGAAATTTGAAAAAACAAGTGTTCCGAAAATAGGATGAATTTATTTAACAAAGTAAATAATTAAATGAAGCCTGGTATTTTGTAGTTATTTAAAACTATTTTAGCTAGAAACGGTGATATGATTTGTTCCCTTTGTTCTCATCAAATCAGTCCATTAATACTTTTTCTTGTCTTTTGTTGAATGCATTTCTTCGAGTTGCGTCACGCGTCATGATATCTTCTCGTGCGCGGATCGCGACTCGTCTTTCTAAAATATAACGCTGAACAAATACAGTTACACAACAAAAAAGATTTTATAAAGATTTTCATCTCCTGACATCTATAAAACATCCATCAATTTCTTCACCCCAAGACACATCCTGATGAAGGTTCAAAGAAACCGAAAGGTTTATACGTTGATAAATAAATTCATCCTATTTTCGGAACACTTGTTTTTTTCAAATTTCTCATATATATATATATATATATATATATATATATATATATATATATATATATCTCCAGAATATAGAACAATTAAATATATGCTTATCATTGCATGTGTGTTCGTTATCGCTAACGAAAACAACGAATAAAATGTCTCATGGTAAAGTAAAATGACTCGGCCATTCTTGACGTAATATTGATTGCACTGGGTGTAGTAAGGCACAATTAACATCTTTTTCAATTGACTAAGCATGATGTCTAACCTATTCATTGGATTGGATTATTGAATCCAATTCTCTGAATGTCTCAGCCAATAAAATGGACACGGATCACAGCAGCTTTTACTGACATGCATCGCTTGACATTAGGGGCAGTTCAATCGGCGCCAAATCAAAGTTCCATGAAAATAGTTTAACAAGATATCGTAAAGTTCGAGCAAAAGTTCTGCTTCTATCTACTGTCAATAATGGGTTTTATAAGACACATTCCTAGAAGAAAAGTTGTTTGCATAAAGATAAACACATTAATTTTATCTTATGCTATTACATTATTTATTCGATTACAAGACAGAGACAATTTTCTTTCCTGAATTGGTCAGGGGAGACATTCTCTCCAATGTTTGAAAAACCGTTTCGACCACAGATGTCGCATGTGAAGGCCGTTCCTGAAGATGAGTGTGTTCCGCTGTTATGTTACTGTTGATTTCTCTTGGACCTATTTGCTTCATGCTGTTGTGCCAGGGTGAATTCAGACATGAATAGTCTGCAACGGAGAGCTTGCCACCACAGAAGTCGATCCTGAGCCAAATTTAGGGTTGATGTTAAAGGATTTTAGATCATTCTTGCAGACATCCTATGCCCAAACACAGTGCAAGATAGCGCCGACATGAACAGCATCTTCTTTCACTGTGAGAGGCACCTTCACTGGCTTGGACATGTCAGGAGAATGGAAAATGGCCGCATCCTAAAAGTGGCGCGTCATGATATCTTCGCGTGTGCGGATCGCGACTCGTCTTTCAAAAATATAACGCTGAACAAATACAGTTACACAACAACAACAAAAATTATAAAGATTTTTTTTATCTCCTGTCATCTTTAAAAACATCATCAATTTCTTCACCCCTTAATACATCCTGATGAAGGTTTAAAGAAACCAAAACGTTTAAACGTCGATAAATAAATTCACCTCATTTTTGGAACACTTGTTTTTTTTTCAAATTTCTCTCTCTCTCTCTCTCTCTCTCTCTCTCTCTCTCATATATATATATATATATATATATATATATATATATATATATATATATATATATAGAGAGAGAGAGAGAGAGAGAGAGAGAGAGAGAGAGAAAGAGAGAGGGAGATAGGGGGAGATAGGGGGAGAGATAGGGGAAGAGGCCAGAGATGTAGACAAAAACAATATCATCTTCTAAAAAGAGAAAACAAACTGAAAAGCAGCAGATTGTTGGAATGTATTTCATATTCATAACATATTTTTTATACTATTTTAATGATTTATGCAACTATTCTTTTTATAAATCTACAATATCTCCCAATGACTTCTTCTTAGACTGAATTCTCGACTGAATCATCCAAAGCGAAGATAGATTGCTTAGAAATAATAATATTTTAAAAGAATTCTTGAAGGATTTTATTGAGGAAATGTGCAAAGAACATGGAGGAATAGAATATGAATATTCACAACAAAATGGAAGAGAGAAATGAAGCTTATATCAAAGTAGAAATGCCGTTACTTATTTAATATATCATATCAAATAAGTAATACAGCTGTGAGTTCAATCCTTTTGTAGAACACTGTTCGTACAATGTAATACTGGATAAATATTGCAGGGGGGAAATATATATGAAATGAGACTCCAGATACATAGATTCATTAAAATCAACACAAATGTCGCACGTATAAACTCGTAGATACATACAAGAAACAATGAAATAAAGTTTTAACATTTTGTCGAAATTATGGAGTTTAAATATCACCAATTCATTATATATACTAGCAAATATATGCACCCTCCGGGTGCAAGTATTTAAGTTTTAATGTAATAAAATATTATATCAAATTAGAAAGGCTAAGGAAACTAAATAAGAATGCAGATAAAAAGATTTGAAACAGAGGGCAGGTATAATCGATAAATAGAACAACTGAAACTTACTCTTCCATCACTCTCGTCTTTCATTGTTATTTTTCTAATTTAAGTATTTAGTTAAAATAGGAAGTAAAGAATAAAATGACAGTTATTTTTTCTTGCTAATGGATTTCTTTTAAGATTTGTTGAAGAGACTTTTGCTCATATTCATTAAGATAAGACCAAACAGTTAGAAATCAATAATACTAAGCACATATTTATTAAAATCACATTTTTAATATCAATATGCAAATTAGCCTTCCCGTTCACATTGTAAACCACTATTTTGTTGTATATATAAATATAATTGCATGTTGTTAGTATGTAGATATGGTTAACAGTATTAATAATGTAAAACAATTTTATTAATAATTGAGGTTTAAATCAAAATAAAATCATTGAGAAAGGGACAATAATAACTAAGGGAATTGTGACTTGAGTAGTAATATAGTTTCGGTTACAGACAGAAAAACACACAATCTCCATTATAATAAGATAGTATACTGTAGATTGAACACTTGAATTACCTTTTTAGATATTGGGTAAGGAAAACAGAAGTACTGATCCCGCTATTGTTATTTGTCAATAAAAGGATAAGACCACTCTCTCAGTGGAGTTAACATCTGAGTAACAACTTCCGTGGTAATTGTTATATCAATATTGGCCGTAATTTATTAAGCTGGTTAATATTCCGATGGTTCTAGTTTGGTTTGGTTTGTTTTACGGCATATCAACCTCGATGGGTCATTTAATGCCGATAAAGTTTTGAAATAAATCAATTTTTAATGGATGATACAATTTTTTTTATAAATACATTTTTCTATTTAACCCATAGATGGGAGCCTAACAGGTACTACCACTCCGGGTCAGAGTGGACCTGGGAGCAATGGTGATGAAGGGGTAACTCACATTCCCCAAACCTCCAAAACTGGAACCTCACCATCAGATAGAGTTTAACGTCATTCCCAGGACATGTAGACCCTCAGTCACCGCCTTCTAGCAGCCATATGATAAAAAGGGGGTTGGGGCTTGCCATAAGGGCAATAGGGTTGGCAGAATCATATATGTGCTAGGGCTTAACGTGACCAGCCGATTGATCGGAGGGAGCCTCTCCGACCGCCCGTCTATCCCAAGTAAAGGCCAAAGTGGAGTATTCCAAGTCAGGAACTGCTCATCCACCTCGGCTCTATCCTTAAGCATCACGGGTCGCCACCCACGGCCAACAGGTGGCTTCATTGGGGGAATCTTACCCCTCTGCAGAGGTGCAGTCGGTGCATTCTAGCACCCCAGCCGACAGGGTGGCCTATGGTTCTAATATTATGTTTTTATCATACGGATGTAATGCGAGAACACAAAGTAACATGTTCCTATATACCTTATTATGATGTCTGATTCCTCGAAATATGCCATCGAAAATTTCAAGTTCGTGCGAAAGAGAAAATTATAGAGCGAATAGAATTCGAACTCGCTTCCTACGATGTCGAAGTCCAGCACGTTAGACACTACGGGGAACCCTCCACCTCTACTTTGAGAAACCTGATGTCTCAAGATATCTCATGAAAAATAGTTTCTGGTGACGCCTGACGGCTCATGACAATTTCACCACCATTCTATACGTAAGTATCACTAATTAGAAAAATATATAGCAGTAATCATATCATCTTTAGGAAATATGTATAGACTAGAAGGATCTGTGCATATATCCCAGTATGATAATTTAGTTATTACAATGTTTGATATGTCTACTTAAGAGCTATTCAATTACTTCAATATGTAAATGTATAATAATCTTGATTTAATGCTCACTCACAATTTATTTTCTTTCTTTGTGTTCCATGGAAACAGATTAGGACTCACCTCCTATCTGTCCCCTACGCAATTCCCTTCTTTTTTATTATATTTGTGTATCGTGTCCCTTTTTTTCTCTTTCTTTCTTTATAATGAAAACGGAATGGTCCATTATTTAGATGGGGTAACGACACTCATAAGAAATATGAATTCGGTGGATAGGCAACTCCAGATAATTCGGATTTACAATTTTGCATTACATCTAGAACGATTTTGACGGTCTTGTTTTTAACCAGAGAGTGTTACAAGGTGATAATTTTCGTTCAATTAAGGAACACGAGTATTATATATATATATAACTCAGCGTATGACTAGCAAGGTGATCTGTGCGGTATAATATATATATATATATAATATATATATATATATATATATATATATATATAATACTAGTGTTCCTTAATTGAACGATACGTAAGATAAAAAGAATTTTAAAAAATTCTGAGAACATAATACATTCTGCGGAACTTCTTTTTTATAAAATATTAAATTTTCTCCGTTGGAACCAGAACAACATATATAATATATATATATATATATATATATATATATATATATATATATATATATTTCATTAATCAATTTAAGAGTTTTAGATTAAAAATGTTTGTAAAATACCAGATATTTGTTTGGAATTAGTGAATACATTTCATGAGCTTCAGTTCATATTACCAGTTAATTTAGCACATATTTTTAACTCTATGCTGTTATTTACGCACGGACTAAACCAAGTGACCTTTAAATACTTCCTTTTCGAGGATTTTTTTTTAGAAACTGCCTATAGTTGGTAATTAAAAAGCAGAGAAGAAGAAAAAGTCAAAATAGAAGGAAAAAAAACAAAAAAGGAAAGGTTAATCAGTGAATAAAAGGAAAAAGGGAGGACACAACAAGAAATATTAAAAATGGAAACAGACAAAAGAAACATTGGAGTTGCAATTAGCAAAGGCTGCAAGTGGGTGGAAAAGAGTGAAAAATAAGTAAAGAATGCATCAAAGAAATTTTGGTTTGTTTCTCGGGTTTTACGGCATGCCAATAATTATTGGGTTACTTTATGCTGGAGATATTGTAACAGTTATACTCTGCAAATATATACAGACACAGATATTAACACTTATTATCAGCAGGTAAGTACTTTAAGCAATATCAGTGGTTCTGTTTCGAGAACAACTACCTAGGCGTTTATCTCACCTTATGTTGCATACCTTTCTTTTTACTTCTATTATTCTTCTGGCGTCTGGACTTCGTCTTGGTGGTCGGTCGTATTTGATTCATTTCTTCTTCTAGATCAGTCTTGTTGCCAAGACATTCATCAACCACAAAACCATATTATTTATGTAAGCTTTTATTTACTTAACTAAACATTTCATGTAACTAACATAACGCGCGTGTGTAGTGAGCTTCAGCTAAGACAGAAAGACCTTATCTGCCTGACGTCCAAGCTGAAACTGAAGAGCCAACCAGGTCCCACGTGACTTCACGTATTTCGCGAGCTTTCTGTAATATTCCATGGAAAGTCCCGCCAGTGATATAAAAAGGGGCCATCCCTTCAGAAATACAGCGGGTTGACAATAATCTATGCATATATTATGTAACATTTACTAGCCGATCCATTCCAAACATCGTGGGTGACAGGATGCTTACTAAGATAAATTACTCATAACCTTGATTAGTTCAACCTGTCCCCTCGAAAGGTAATTCCTTTCACCTCTTGCTACACATTTGAACGATGGAAATCCATACAAAAAACACCAATATAAGTGATCTAAGAATTACATGAATTTTAAAAGGGTTAATCAGTTTTAGCGTTGTCGTAGAGCGGGCAGCTGATAGGACACAAACGACATTCAACATAGGAAATACCCCACACACATACACACCGACGAAAGCAATCTACGAAAGTAGAATGGTTTGCAGATATGCCTAAGGAGTCGTTTATTTCTCGATCGCCTAGTGTGGTCTTTTCAGTGAAAGAAAGATAGAAATAGGTTAATCTTTTCTATCACAAATTCCATTCATTATCACTTGCCCACAACGTACGAGATTCGTTAAAAACACTTCCGAAAACGGATCCCAGAAAACAGACAGCTGTCACCTGTGAGATACAGGAAAACGAATCCGTCCCTTTCCTTCCGTTTGTCATGTAGCAGTAGGTGAAGGGACATGTTTGTTTCAGCTCATCTGCAGAAAGTTTGTGACTTTAGGTGTTTTTAGACCCTTAATCCGCTAAAAACTTTATTTTCTTTTTTTCATTTATGTTTCTCTTTACTCAGAAATTATATTAGTTTTCTTTTCAATTAAGATTTTCTGTAAACCGTTGTACAGTAAAGAAAAGGAAATAGAGGGAACTCAAGAGAAAATGTTAAAAATGTAAACGAACAAACAAAAACAATACTAACTGCAATTAGTAAAATTAAAGAGCAGAAGTGAAAAATGCAGTAAAAGTGTTAAAATTCTGGTCACCATTTTAGACGTTTAGTTGGTAAATCAAAGATGGAGTTGACTTTGGGTTCAGTTGGTTAAGCATTGTTCAGCTTCTTGTGGCACTACGTCAGTAATATTCTTTGAATTCCCAGGTAGAAAAGAGTGCAGATTCAGTATATACTCCTTGTGTAAGTGTGCAGTATTTCTTGTAATTAAATTGATTTCAGCCTCTGCCTGATAGCAGATATCTGACAAAAAGGTTTGAGGTTGTCATAAGGACAATAGGGTTGGGATGATCATGTAGGTGATAGGGCTTGACGTGATCAGCCGATTAATACGAGGGGGCCTCACCAACAGCCCGTCTAGCGTAAGTAAGGGCTAATTTGGAGTGTTGCATGCCATGGACTGTTCAGCAACCAGAGTCCTATCAAGCATCATGGGTTGCCGTCCATGGCCAACTGGTAGCCCAGTTTGGGTGAGGTCTTACCCCTCTGCAGAAGTGCAGTCGGTGTATTCTAAAACGCCAACCGACAGGGCTATAGATATTTTAATTCATGCCACTGTTCAGAAACCAGGGTCCTATCAAGCATCACGGGTTGCCGTCCGTGGCCAACTGGTAGCCCAGTTTGGGTGAGGTCTTACCCCTCTGCAGAAGGGCAGTCGGGGTATTCTAAAACCCCAACTGACGGGGCTATATCTTAATAAAACCACTGTAAGAAAAACCTCGAAGTGAGTTGGAATTTGGTCTAAATCATTTATTTTCACAGAAAGTGGACATTCGAAACGCGAAGATATTTCAAAATACTATAGAATAATCGATGAACGTAAAATGGAGGAAAAATGGTAAAAGTTTTCGAAACATGCCAAACAATATACAATGAATAAATCATTGTCTGATATAATCATAAAATCTGCCATTCTTATTTTCCTTTCTTTTCTACTTCTATTCTCGATTCGGTTTTTCTATTCAGATTTTAAAAGTTACACTCCTTTTTATTGACTTCCATATTCTTATGAACCCAACTCTGTTCGATATCTATATCCGTATAATGTATTTGTTTGTGCCAATAAATAGACATATAAGTTATAACAAAAAGAGAAGTAAATGCTCAGAAAGACAAAGCTAGACATGCCTTCAGCAATTATCTACTTCGATATACTAAGCTGAAAAAAAATCTAAAAAAAGACACACATACACACACAAACACACAAACTCACTCAATCTATTTCACATTTCAACAACTCGCCCACAATTATACACACATTAAACGGTAACAGTTTCGTAGATGACAACTAAATATTTAAAAAATATATTCACCCGAGCAGGAATAATATTTATCAAATTAATATATTCTAGTTTAAGATAACTCAAATGTACATTTAAGTCGGGTGCTACCTATTAAATTTAACATCATTACTGGAATAAATCCTCTTGAATACAAAACTCACACATAATCTATTTCACTCATTCATAGACAAACAGCGACAGTTTCGTTGATGACAACTAACTTACTATGAGAAACTATCTGTGGATTGGATTGTAGTTTGTGGGTGCATTTTAATTTGCTGTTGTTTGGTGTTTAGAAACTTGTTTTAATGAATCATTATTACAACTAGCAAATATATGCACCCTTCGGATGCAAGTATTTAGGTTTTGATGTAATAAAATATTGTATCAAATTAGAAACTATTTAGAAAATGATAAACTGAGGAGGTATAATCGAAAAATAGAACAGCTTTAAATCTAACTCTTCCGTCATTTTCCATCACTCCCGTCTTTCATTTTTTCTAATTTATCTTATTTAGTTAGATTATGAAGTATTTACTAAAATTACAGTTCTTTCGTCTTGTTTATGGATTTCTTTTAAGATTTATCCTCGAGATTTTTGCTCAGATTCGTTAAGAGAAAACCAAACAATTAGAAATCAATAATACCAAGCATATATTTATTAAAATCAAATTCTTAATATCAATATGCAAATTAGCCTTCTCGTTCACACTGTAAAACGCTATGTTATTGAATATATAAATATACTTGCATGTTATTAGTATCCAGATTAATCCGACAGTATTAATAAGGTATAACAATTTCATCTAATAATTGAGGTTTAAATAAAAATAAATTCATGGTGAATGTGACGTCAATAACTAAGGTAATTGTGACTTGTGTAGTGATTTAGTTTTGGTTACAGACAGACAAACAATCTCCATTATAATAAGATATTTACAGTGTTCAAATTAAAATGTATGTTGAAAACTTGCCACCTTATTTCAGATTAACATATTAGGTCTCTTCCTTGTTCGAAACGTAGAATGTTTTTTATTAGCTTAATTAAAGCACCGGTAGAATATTATGATTTCAAATGCTGATTTTTAAAGAAAGCTGATTATATGTTCTTAAAGTTTGACACCGTAGAATCTTACGCTATATTCCCACAAATTTTCCTCGTGAAGTTTGCAGATAGATTTGGGCGTGGCACAAAATATCAACTAATTATTGTGGCTGGATTGTAAGATTATCATGAGTTATACACCGTTCATTATTTTACTAAGACAGATATAAGCTGTGCCAATAACCATATACTTGTGTTTATAAGGAGGTTACTAATGGATGAAAGCTCTGCACTAAATAGTTAATATATCGGACTCATAATTGACATATCATGACATAACTTCTAGCATATTAGTATAATAAAACAATTAGTTAAGATACTAAACTATGCACTTTTGAATACTTTTTATACTAATTGATTACAAGGTACTCAGTAATTTAGAGAAAAATTTACATTATATATATATATAAATAAAATAATTGGTAATTTGTTTGAAGCATTGTTAAGTATGTTATAATATATTAATGATTTGAAGGCATTTACAATGCGTATAAAATAAAAGCAAAAAGATGTTATTTTTGTCTTATCGATTTCAAAGTACAAACATCATCTTTATAAGACAAAAATAACATCTTTTTGTTTTTATTTTTATACGCATTGTAATTGCCTTCAAATCATTTATATATATATATATATAATATATATATATATATATATATATATATATATATATATATAATACCTCACTTTTCTACCTCCACATCTACTAACCACGTAAAGACCCGACTTGCAGGGTCATTTCATAAGATTAAACTCAGCGAATAAGTTGTTGTTGTTTTTTTTTAAATTCTGAATGAAATGACAATAAACACACGATCAAAGTCCTGCTGTCAGTATAGCCTATACTAAGGTAATTACCATATATTTAAATTCTTAACACCATTAGGTTAATTTCCAAACCTGTAGCTCCATAATACATGTAAGGTAATTACCAAACCTGTAAATACTAAACGCCTGTAAGGAAATTACCATACCTATGAATCCTAAACACATGTAAGGTAATAACCGTACTTGTAAATCCTCAACACCTGTAAGGTACTCACCCTACCTGTAAACCCTTAACACCTGTAAGGTAAGTACCATCCCTGTAAATCCTTAACAGTTAAGGTCCTGTTTACAGACAGAGAAAGGGGTAATACATTTCGATACACTAAATCGAAGACTGATACCAAAATGTCATTTTCTAAGAAATATTGATGTCTTTCATAACGATTTTTCTATTGCAAAAACTTAGTTTTATTTCCTTGTATACATTTTGCTCTTTCCAATATTGGATGGCTGCATTCTGCAGGTCTGTTAAAGCAAGTGAAATTGATAGTGTCTTCAGAGATGACGTTAGGTTAAAAGTCATTCATGCTGCATTAAAGTAGGCATTGTTGTTTTATTGGTTACAAATACAGAACGACTAAACAATCGATATACCCGGCAAGGAAATGTCTGTGCCTCATTTGTTTCTTCATAGAGAAAGTAAATTTCATTGTTAAATATTTGGTGCCAGGTTGGTGCGTCTTGCTCAAAATACAACAAGTTTTTTAAATAGAACAATAAACATGGGGTGAGAATAAATGTTTGTTTGTTTGTTTGTTTTGTTTTACGGCATATCAACCTCAGTGGGTCATTTAATGCCGATAAAGTTTTGAAATAAATCAATTCTTAATGGATAATACAATTTTTTTATAAATACATTTTTCTATTTAACCCATAGATGGGATCCTAACAGGTACTACCACTCCGGGACAGAGTGGACCAAGAAGCAATGGTGATGAAGGGGTGCTCCACATTCCCCAAACCTCCAAAACTGGAACCTCACCATCAGATAGAGTTTAACGTTATTCCCAGGACATGTAGACCCGCAGCCACCACCTTCTAGCACCCATATGATAAAAAGGGGTTGGGGCTTGCCACAAGGGCAATAGGGTTGGGAAAATCTTATAGGTGCTAGGGCTTGACGTGACCAGCCGATTGATCGGAGGGGGCCTCTCCGACCGCCCGTCTAGCCCAAGATAGGGCTAAAGTGGAGTATTGCATGTCATGAACTGCTCATCCACCTGGGCTCTATCCTTAAGCATCACGGGTCGCCACCCACGGCCAACAGGTGGCCCCATTGGGGGAGTCTTACCCCTCTGCAGAGGTGCAGTCGGTGCATTCTAACGCCCCAGCCGACAGGGCGGTGAGAATAAATGTGAGAATAAATATTTATAGGTTTGGTGTTATCTGTAGTATGAGAAGCTTTTCCTATCGATGTAAGAGCTCTGCTTTTGAACCCAGAATATACAGGAGATGGTCTAGCAATTATGTTCGACTAACAAGGCCTGTGGATATACTACAGTATGCTAATTCAATCCTTACAGCGTCTACTATGTTTATCTAAGAACTATTGTAAATAGCTCAATAAGTAAAAAGTATGATAATTTTTATTTAAATCTCTCTCTCTCTCTCTCTCTCTCTCTCTCTCTCTCTCTCTCTCTCTCTCTCTCACACACACATACTTTTCTTCTTTCTTGCTTTTCTCTTTTCATTATGCTCATTTGAAAGGGAATAGCGTAAACGCTATCGCGCGCTCACCCCTCTCCCTCTCTCTCTCTCTCTTTTCCCAACTCGTTTTCTCGCTTATTATATGTTTCTGTGTATCATGTCTTTTTTTCTTTATCATAAAAACGGAATCGTCCATTATTTGGCTTAGGTAACGACACACACAATAAATAAAAATGCGACGGAAAAGTGACTCCAGATAATTAGGTTTTATATTCTTTCATTTCATCTTTAACGATTTGGAGGGTCTCATTTTCAAACAGAGGGTGCTGCAAGATGATAATAACCGGAATATTATGAAGCAAGAGTATTAATATGTAGATGTCAAATGAAATTTCTATAGATAGTAATTTGATTATCATAGTTTTGTAAAATTACTGGTAGACTAGGTATTCTATGTTTTATATACGAGTATATAAAGTTCTGCGAAAGATCTCAGATTTAGCAATAAATATGGCAGTTTTGTTGAAATATAACTACAAGAGGTGAACTTTTATATGGCTTTTCCTAAATGATTCTTTCATTTACTAAGTTTGAATTTGTAAATCTGATGCAAAATTTTATGAACACCACACACACACACACACATATATATATATATATATATATATATATATATATATATATATATATGTGATTGTGTGTGTGTGTGTTATGTATTTTGGGGGATTCAGTACGAAGCATGGGTAATGTGTGAAATAAATGAAAAACTGGGTTGGATTTTATTTACTATGTTCCATTTTATTTTACCCAATATTTTAAAAGAATATTCAAACTTCAGTTGCCCTCTTGATTGTTTGGGTTGGAAAACAATGGAGGGCAGCTGAAGTTCAAAGGCATCCCGAGAAATCAACACCTCTGACCATTACAAATGCCAGCGACTACTGTAGCCAGCCAGTCTAAAAATTATTTTAAAACAAAGATCATTCCTTCGCAAAATAAGAGGAAATAACATAACATCCAACCTAGTTTCTTATTTATTTCACACTAAATCCATATATCCATATATATATATATATATATATATATATATATATATATACATGAGTATAATCCGCTTATGCTTCCTCTTTGGTTTGATGAGTAATTTTCAATGTACATTATATTATGGACTCTCTCGTCGATTTTCGACGCATGAGGGTTCACACACACAATGAACACCCACACAGTGATTTGTTTATAGTGTTTGACCATCCACACTTTTTGGCACAGTCGATAGGAAAGAATTGGTGCATCAAGAGTTCCCACAAACTCAATCAACCGACCAACCTCAGGAATTTTGAATTCAGAGTTATCCCTCTCATAAACTGGTTACCTACCCAAGGTGGAAGGGCCCAGTTTGCCCTACTATTTAACCCATAGCTAGGGGGAGAATATATGGATTCATACCTTTCCAAGGGTATTAGCGCTATGTGAAATGCCAACAGCTTCGTCTTGGAATTGAACTCGAATCGACGAGTCCATTTCCCACGCGCCTCCATATATATATATATATATATATATATAATTACTCATCAAACCAAAGAGGAAGCATAAATGGATTATACTAATGTGTATAATATATATATATATATATATATGAGGGGGGGAGAAAGAGCTGAAAGAAATATCATTACACAACCACTAATATATGTAAGGTTAGATATTTTCAAACAAAAACTAAATCTTGACGCTGTATATTACAACTGCATGTCAACAATCAATCGATATTCTGTGAAATGCTCTCCAATGATGATGGGAGGAACAAGTTGTAAACCCAATTCTAATATTTCATCGGTTTCTCCAATGTTACTCTTTGGGAATTTTTGTTTTTTACAATTTTCAGATGTATCCCAATATTGGTTTGTCGATATTGCATTTGAGGTCCAATCTTGTTTGTTTTATTATTATATTTTTATTTTGTTATCCTGTTTCCTTCTTTGCGTATTTCTTTCATATAACCAAAAATCAATCCAATGATAGATACTTGTTTTAGTTCTACTCTATGTTAATGTTTATATATATTATATCTTATTATAATGGAGATTGTGTGTTTTTCTGTCTGTAACCGAAACTATATTCCTACTCAAGTCACAATTCTCTTAGTTATTGACATCACATTCTCCATGATTTTATTTTTATCTAAACCTCAATTATTAATAAAATTGTCTTATAATACTGTTAACTATGTCTACATACTGACAACATGCAATTATATTTATATATACAACAAAATAGCGGTTTACAGTGTGAACGGGAATGCTAATTTGCATATTAATATTAAAAAATCGAATTTAATAAATATGTGCTTAGTGTTATTGATTTCTAACTGTTTGGTTTTATTTTAATGAATATAAGCAAAAATCTCTTCAATGAATCTTAAATGAAATCCATTAACAAGATTAACTGTCATTTTATTATTTACTTCCTCTTTTAACTAAATACTTAAATTAGAAAAAATAACAATGAAAGACGAGAGTGATGGAAGAGTAAGTTTCAGTTGTTCCATTTTTTATTATACTCCCTCTGTTTCAAATCTTTTATTATACTCCCTCTGTTTCAAATCGTTTTATCTGTATTCTTATTTAGTTTCATTAGCCTTTCTAATTTAATACAATATTTTATTAAATTAAAACTTAAATACTTGCACCCGGAGGGTGCATATATTTGCTAGTACATATAAGTTTGGTTTGAGAATCGCATTGGCATGAAACTTTCAGTAAACAAGCACCGTTGACTTCATGTCTACGCTACAGTAACATAAATATAGACACTCTCCATGATATCAAACATTATTTGCGAGCACAATATATTGTCAATATTAATAAATACATATATACATAGTAACAATATTACATATATAAAAAATATACATACATATATGCATATCTAAGCAATATACGGACATATATGCATATCTAAGCAATATACGTACATATATGCATATCTAAGCAATATACGTACATATATGCATATATAAACAATATACGTACATATATGCATATATAAGCAATATACGTACATATATGCATATATAAGCAATATACATACATATACGCGTATATAAGCAATATACGTACATATACGCATATATAAGCAATATACGTACATATACGCATATATAAGCAATATACGTACATATACGCATATTATAAGCAATATACGTACATATACGCATATATAAGCAATATACGTACATATATGCATATATAAGCAATATACATACATATATGCATATATAAGCAATATACATACATATATGCATATATAAGCAATATACATACATATATGAATATCTAAGCAATATACGTACATATATGCATATATAAACAATATACGTACATATATGCATATATAAACAAATATACGTACATATATGCATATCTAAGCAATATACGTACATATATGCATATCTAAGCAATATACGTACATATATGCATATATAAACAATATACGTACATATATGCATATATAAACAATATACGTACATATATGTACGTATATTGTTTATATATGCATATATGTACGTATATTGTTTATATATGCATATATGTACGTATATTGTTTATATATGCATATATGCATATATAAACAATATACGTACATATATGCATATATAAACAATATACGTACATATATGCATATATAAACAATATACATACATATATATGTGTGTGTGTGATTTAAGATAGTGCGTAGATGGAATCAACACCTGGGCACTGACAGTTTAGCACTTATGTGATCTTCGGATCTGAATATTGCATAGGCGAGAAACTATCAGTAACCAGGTGTTTACTCAATATCCACGCTATCTTACCTAAAAAATAAACGATCTATCAACTATATTCAGCACTGTCTACCTATAAATATATCACTCAAATTATCAAGAAAAATACACACACAGACACACACACACACACTATATATATATATATATATATATATATTGTTCGTGTGTGTTTTGAAACAACGTATACAATATACCTTCTAGTCACAATCTTTTGAGTCATTGCAATGTAACAGTGGGCATCAGTTATCGATAGACTACCACTAATTGATTTTTGTTGTCATAAACTAATCCCATTTCCGGTGTTTTCCTTGTTATTATCAACTGCTTTCAATTCTTACAAGTGTGAAAATGAGTGACATGTGTGGGTTGTTTGAATTAAAACCACTCTCTCTCATATATATATATATATATATATATATATATAATATATATATATATATATTCAGATTTGTATTTATTTGTATGTGTATTTATTTACACAACCTCTCAGCTATGAGCAGAATGGGGCGTTATTACATGTAGTACTGATGGTTTAAATTCAAAGTTTTCCTTCTTCCAAATTGGTTATCTTCCTAATTATAAAGTTCTCAGTTTGCTCTCCTATTTATCCTTCTGTATTTTATATTACATATTATATTATATATTTATATACATAAATAGATATATACATACATATCTAGATAAAAACTTCGCTGTAGAAAGTGCTCATGTAGAGGGGTTAAGTTAGTTGACCAATAGCTGGGTGGATAAGGAGATTCATAAATTTCCCAAGGATATTAGTCCAAAAGTTAACATAAAAGCAAAACTGGAGATCGACCTCTATATATATATATATATATATATATATATATATATATATATATTAAACGATGGCCTGGAATGAAAGAAATAATTTAAATAGTTTATATATTGTTATCTGATGAAAATAATGAACTAACCCATGTAATACTATGAATTTGAAAAAGAAGTTTAGAAAATGTTTTCGGAGGTTATCAAATCCGGTCAGATTGAAAGCCACATTTTCATTTAACGATCAGGAAAATATCGACCATATCTGGTTGGAACCTTTGCTATCGCTTCTGAAAAACGGAATAGAATGACCTAGGTTACTGGGTCGACCGTTTATAATCTTTTTTTGTACATTATATATTTTCATCTTTTTTTCTGGGACTGATCTATACATATATAAAAGGCAGTCGGTATGTATGTATGTATTTCAGATGAAACTACAACAATAAAACAATTACCAACAAAGTATATATACTTATATAAACATTCGCTATCATTAGATCTTGCTTTTTTGAAAAAAAAATAATGAAGATTTATTTTCCTAAAGATAATTAAAGAATAAAATTTAAATAGTAACATTATATTTTTTTTATTGCATTTAATATCCTATATAAGAGACATTATTTTTTCTATTCAGAGTGTCTGTGTATATCTTTTTCTGAAACCCACCAGGTCGGATCACAGCAAGTTCTTTTTATTTCGTAAGGATTTTAATGGGGTATCCTGCGAGGATCCAGTTCACGATTCAGTAATACTGGATGTATGCGACAAACATTTTTGCCCCTCCCCCTCTCGCAAGTCGACGCCGAGTAGCCACTTCAAGTTGATTATAAATTTCATAATTAGATTATGTTTAACTTTCCTTGCGTAATCATATGTGCTATATTTGATGGTATGCATAACCCCACATTTTCATTTAACATTACACAATTATATCGAAGCTTAACTACAGAGGCATAACACTCACGGCTATAGCTGCTAAAATATATAATGCCGTCCTTCTCAATCGCACCGGACCCGAAATAGAAATAAATCCTTAGAAAAAACAAAACGGATTCTGTTGAAATCTATCCACAACCTCTCATATGCTGACCATTCGTTGAATCATAGAAGGGATAAGAGCAAGGAATCCTGAGGCAAGTCTGCTCTTTTTAGATTTCTCCAAGGCATTTGACTCCATATACAGAGGGAAATGGAGAAAATACTACTATTATATGGCCTCCCTAAAGAAGCAGTTACCGCTATAATGATGCTCTAAAAAGCACTAAAGCAACGGAACGCTCACTTGATGGTGACACACATATATATCTTTGACATTGTCGCTGGAGTCCTATAGGAAATAGCTTAGCTCCACATATATTCTTAATATGTCTAGACTAAGTACTTTGAACATCATTAGATCCTATTTTCATAAGCTTTAAATAGAAAGGTGACACACGTATATATCCTTGACATTGTCGCTGGAGTCCTATAAGGAGATAGGTTAGCTCTATATATATATTCTTAATATGTCTAGACTAAGTACTTTGAACATCTTTAGATCCTATTTTCATAAGCTTTAAAAAGAAAGGAGACATTTCCACACCCGACGGTAAGCATCTAAAGCCAGTAGAACAATTCACGAACCTAGGTAGTAATATCTCATCTACAGAAAGCAATGTTAATGTACGCATAGAGAAGACATGGTCTTCTATAAACATATTATCAATTATATGGAAATTAAATTTCCCCGACAAGTTAAAGATGGTTGGTATCAGTGCTACTGTATGACTGCATCGCTGAGACCCTGACGTGGCGCCTTTAGAAAAGGCTAAATGGGAGTTGCACAAGAATGGAAAATCAAGGAAACAACAGTCCACAAAGAAGCAGCTATACGGCCACATGTCTCCTACCACACAAACCACCCGAATAAGGCGGGCAAGATATGCAGGACACTGCTGGAGAAGCAAGAACGAACACACAGCCGACGTTCTCCTATGAAAACTAGCACATGGCTATACCAGTGCAAGCTGTCCAGTAAAGACCTACGTAGACCAGCTATGTGCGGATACTGGTTGCTGCGCGGAGGAACTCTCGGGCACGGTTGGCAAAAGATTGCAATACATATGTTATATACTGGTCTTTTCACGATACCAAATCATATAACCTTATATACCTTTCTTACTTCTTACTCTAGTCGTCTTCTCCTCTGGCCGGCTTTGCTTCTGATCGTCTATCATCTATCTTGGTCTGGTATATCTTCTAATGGTCTGGTCTTTCTTGTATGGGGATTTCAGGTCTGGTTTCTGTTGGGGATCATTCATTATCAGAAGCCCTGTGTCATTGTTAGTTTTTAGTAATAAACACAAGACTTCGATTTATGTTGATGTTACTTTATTTCAAATCCCCACCCAGACAATCTGCGCAGATGAGGCTTACATGTTGCTAGCTCGGCTTCTAAGTTCTAACTGACTCTTATCTACTTAGTGTCCCCAAACCGGAAGAGGGCCTTCTATGGGGTTCCGGTTCTCACGATTCACCCCCAGAACGCAAGGTCAGAGTGAAGTCAAACGCTGTCACTCACTCTCAAGGCCATCAGCTATACTAATCGCCATTATTATTTCTACAATACCTTATAAAAGCATTAGGGATCCAATAATTATGTAACACATATCCGTACGTCTAGGGCGACAGGATGAGAATTATGCCAACTATAGTATTCGAATTTTAACTGGAATCTCTTCTCTTCTAAATATGTTATATTCACTTCTGCCTAACCTGGAATATATTTTGTTCTTGTGAAATATTTAAATTTCTTTCCGTCCATATGAATACGACAAGCGCTTACACTATAGTAACCTTCGCACGAATGAAATCGGTGCATAGAAAAGAATGTTGATTTAATATCATTCTGCTAAATGGCTATGATTTCCATATTAGACATAAAAGTGTCTAGTGGCAGTGAATTATGCACAGCAGATAAGCATATTTTTCCACTCTTGAACTGTTCAGGTAGTTCTATATATATATATATATATATATATATATATATATATATAAATAAATAAAGGTGTGTCATAAAAGTATCGGGATTGAACCTGTATTTACCAAGATAGAAATGAACAATGAATGGAACGTTAATTTTTTTTTTTCAGAATAAAAGGTGTCGCAAAAAGTAAACAAAATCTCGATACTTTCTCACACGCATATTGTGTATTATATATATATATATATAATATATATATATATATATATATGTGTGTGTGTGTGTGTGTGTGTGGGTGGGTGTGTGTGTGCGTATGTTCCTGTGTGAGTGAGTGTGTGTATATTTCTGTGAGAGTGAGTGTGTGTGTATGTTTCAATGAGAGTGAGTGTGTGTGTATGTTTCTGTGAGATGAGAGTGATGTGTGTGTGTGTATGTTTCTGTGAGAGTGAGTGTGTGTGTGTATGTTTCTGTGAGAATGAGTGTGTGTGTGTGTGTATGTTTCTGTGAGAATGAGTGTGTGAGTAAGTGTAGAACATATTTTTAAACTAAAACAAATATTCAAAGGATGGGGTTATTCATGAATAAAATAATAGTTCTACCTACGTTCGAAGGTTTCGGTTTTTAATATATTGTATAAATGATCATGGCAACAATATGGAGCGATATTATGAAGCTCCTTCAAATCTGATATGTACAAGCGAGATGATAAAAACGTCTTCGTTTCATTTCGCTTGAAAATAAATTGTTTGTCTTCATAATGTCTAATATATCCAATATATAGACATTGAAACACTATAACATAGGCAGTACTACTCATTCATAATTAAAACCTTCCCGTGAATATTTGGTTAACAATATTTTCCACACTTACATAACGTCAGATTTATTTCCACTTTCCTATATATATATATATATATATATATATATATATATATATAATATATATATATATATATGTGTGTGTGTGTGTGTGTGTGTGTGTGTAGTAGAGGTATGAGGAACACATAGGCAAAACTCAGACAAACGTATGTAGGATATATTTCGCTAGAGCCTTGAGCTCGCATCATCAGTCGTTTAGCGAAATATATCCTACATACGTTTGTCTGAGTTTTGTCAACGTGTTCCTCATAACTACATTCTGTCGGATTTATACCAATCCTCTTTCATATTTATATATAATATAATATATATATATTATATATATAATATATATATATATAGTGTAGATAATACGGTTGGTATATTTACAAGCAGAAAGTGCTCAATATTATTGATAGAGCGTTTATATTTGTGTTTAGGTAGCGTGGATACGGATTTAACACCTGGTTATTGACAGTTTCTCGCCTATTCGTTCTTCAGAGCAGACGTCTCAAGATCGCACTGGCGAGAAATTGTCGGGTACCAGGTGTTGAACTCATGTCCACTCTGCCATAACACAAACATATATAATTTTTAAATGAAGCATTTCTGTCCATATTTTTATTCGTACTTTCTTTCAATTTTATTTGTATTTGCATGCCAAAAACTACTTGACTTTAGAATCTGTCGCCCAATGTCATTCATCTTATGTTGGTCGGAGCAGTTAATTAAATCAATCTTTTTTTTTCCCTTTTTGCTTCTAATTCATCATCAATGTCAAGGATTGCATGGCGTCCTCAGAATCTATAACTCTATGTCCGATTGTCATGTTATCGACATTCAATCATCGAAAAAACGAAAAATTAAAAAATCGATAACTCCAACGCTAATTAGACATCATCACGTCGCATTCATTTACGATCACTTGTGTACATGTTTGACTGGTCAAAACAAACCACACTTTCTCAAAAGTAAAAGAAGAAAACACACACACAAACAAACACACATTATATATACTAGCAAATATATGCACCCTCCGGGTGCAAGTATTTAAGTTTTGATATAATGAAATATCATATTAAATTAGAAAGGCTAATGAAACTGAATAAGAATACAGATAAAAAGATTTGGAACAGAGGGGGTATTATCGAAAAATAGAACAGCTTTGAAACTAACTCTTCCATCATTTTCCATTACTCCCGTCTTTCATTGGTAACTTTTCCTAATTTAACTCTTTACTTAAAATAGGAAGTAAAGGATAATATTACAGTTATTTCTTCTTCTTAATAAATTTCTTTTAAGATTTATCCCAGAGATTTTTGCTCATATTCAATACGATAAAACCAAACAATTAGAAATCAATAATACTTAGCATATATTTATTAAAATCAATTTTTAAGATCAATATGCAAATTAGCCTTCCCATTCACACTGTAAACCACTATTTTGTTGTATATATAAATACAATTGCGTATTATTCAGTATGTAGATATGGTCAACAGTCTTAATAATGTAAAACAATTTTTATTATTCATTGAAGTTTAATAAAAATAAAATCATGGAGAATGTGATGTTAATAACTAAGGGAATTGTGAATTGAGTAGTCATATAGTTTCGGTTACAGACAGACAAACACACAATCTCCATATTATATATATATATATATATATATATATATATATATATAACACACACATACGCACACTCACAGCCTTTAGTTTCTGTTGGATTAAATGGAAAATCCAAGGTGCCAAGAGAACAAAAAGTGACAAGAAAACTGCCAGTACTTTCCATTTTTGGAAAAAAATCTCTAGAATGTGAGAAATATATTTACCACCCCTCCGCACGAGCAGGATGTGACACAAGGTCGATTTCTTAAGCGGAGTTCAACAGGTTTGAATTCAGAGTTTTCCTTCTCCTAGACTTGTTGCCTAACCAAGGTTAAAGAGCCTAGTCTACCCTACTATTTATCCATAGCTGGAGGGAGAGTAGGATTCATACCTTTCCCAAGGGAATGTATAGGCATGCATTTTGATGGCATGTAAACCTGCTGGGGTTATTTTATGCTGACAGATTAGAGAATCGCCTTCATTGCACTTCTATGTTTACATGTTTTATTCAATTGTTCTTAAAGATCATACACTCCCTATTCCTTATTTGCAAACAATTATATGGTTTCATGTATTCCCTTATGAGATTTATAGTAACTTTTTTTATTCAATAATCATAATCCCTTGTTTTCACACATTTATATCGTTTTAAGAATCTAATAATAATCCTGAGTAAATTATACTAACTAAATTACTGTTCTTAAAAAAAAAAAATACATAGTTATATAGTATCAACTTATTAATATCCACTACTAAATTTTAAACGGAATATTTGACCCGTTAATTGAACCATAAAAAGCCGCTAACCATTCAACGGCTGCCCATGTCAAGCCCTAGCACCTATACAACTGTGCCAACCCTATTGCTCTTATTTCAAACCACAACATTTCATCATATATATTTACCAACCCCTCCGCACGAGCAGGATGCGACACAAGGTCAATTTCTTAAGCGGAGTTTAACAGGTTTGAATTCAGAATTTTCCTTCTCCTAGATCGGTTGCCTAACCAAGGTTAAAGAGCCCAGTCTGCCCTACTATTTACCCATAGCTGGAGGGAGAGTAGGATTCATACCTTTCCCAAGAGTATTAGCGCTAAGTGAAAGGCAATTACCACGTCCAGGATTTGAACTCGGGGCGACAAGTCCATTTCCCCACGCGCTTCCTACACATTTTATCATATATGTGCGAGAAGGCGGTGGCTGAACGTCTTCATGTCCCGGTATGACATTAAATTGAGTCTATTGGTGAAGCTCCAATTCTGAAGCTTTGGAGAATGTAGAATACACCTTTATCCTATTAATCTTATATCTAGTCTGAACCGGAGTGATTGTAACTGTTAGGGTCCCGTCTTCAGATTAGATAGAAAAAAAATATGACTTTTTAAAAATGTGATTAGAAAATTTGAGTTAAAAAAAATGAGTACCGCTCAAAAATGAATAAAAAACAAAACATCTTCGGCATAAAATGATCCAACGTGTGATGACATGCCGTAAAACCTAACCAATAAAAACCGTGCCGATGGTAAAATAATTCGTATCATAACGATCAGAACATTTTTGTCACTGATGATGAAACAGAATAAATCAGGCCATTTTTCATGTCGACGTCCTGAACGTTAGCCACTATGACAGTACTCCCGGGTTTTAACAAGTGATGAATAAGAATTCGTAAGGAACACACGTAATTTTTACACTGGTACAAAAAATGAAAAACACATGTTAATATATTTTTTAAAAGACTCCACAAATAAGATTTGCCGTTAAATGTTTTATCCAGAAAAGTTAAAAGATGTGGAGATGTAGAAATACGTGGACATATTTAAGAAATATTTGTTTGAAATTAAAAACAGAAAAAAAAAGTTTGTTTTTGCAAAATTAATGCATAAAACAAAAACGTCTTCGGCATAAAATGATCCAACATGTGTTGCTATGCCGTAAAACCTAAACAACAATAACCGTTTCGATGATAAAATAATTCGTATCATAACGGTCAGAAGGATTTTAGTCACTGATGATAAAATAGAATAAATCGGCACAATTTTTTTCAACCAATAACATTAACGAAACCGCCCACCAAAATAATTCGTTTTCTATGACCTCTGAAAAAAAAAACTATAAATAATGGATTCTGAACTTTGTTCACCCGTCGGCATTTAGACGCCAAATTTCTGTTACATACAGCAATATATCACTTTTGTCTTTTATGCAACAGACCATTTAATCTTAAATCATAAAAACTTTAAAGGTTATATGCATTAAACTTTGCAAAAACAAACTTTTTTTTCTGTTTTGGATTTCAAAACAAATATATTTCTTAAAATATGTCCACGTATTTCTATATCTCCACTTCTTTTAACTTTTCTCGGGATAAAACATTTAACGGCAAATCTATTCGTGGACTCTTTTTAAAAATGTGTTAACATGTGTTTTTCATTTTTTTTACAAGTGTAAAACATACTTATGTTCCTTACAAATTCTTATTCATCACTTGTTAAAACCCCGGAGTACCCGTCTGTAGTGGCTAAACGTTTTCAGGACGTCGACATCGTATGAAGCGAGTTCGAAATCGAGTCTCATTAATACGTTACTTCAGACTAATATCGTTTGGAAAGGTATGAAACCCTCAATCCTCATGATATGGATTAAATAGCACTACTATTGATATTTTACAAAGATGGATTTGACATTGAATAATCACGAAATTTTGATATGCCATAAAACAAACAAAAACGAATCAAACTTGTTTATAACATTTTTTATTTGCTAAAATGCTGTCCTGAGTGTTTTATACTCTCTTTCCTTACTTTCTTATTTCTATTCTTCTTCTTCCAGCGTCTCTTCTAGCATCTCTTTCTGGGGTTTGGACTTCGTCTTGCGGACTTCGTGTCTGGTCTTCCATTGGAGATTCTCTTTATCAGAAGCCCTGTGTCATTGGTAGTTTTTAGATAATAACACAAGACTTCGCTTAACTTAGATCATATTTTATTCTGAAATCCCCACGAGACTACCTGCGCAGATTGAGTCGGCACCGTGCATAACACGACTTACCACCGTCGTGACTTTTGCCGATCTCTAAAACCTATTTCTAATCTAAACCGGAAGAGTGTCTTCTCACCGATTCTCACGGTATTCACCGGAAGGATCAGGATGAGGTCAAGCCTTGTCATTCAACCTTCAAGGGCCGTGGCTGCAACTTATAACAGCCATTTTGGTTTCTACACTACTTTACACAAGTATTAGGAATCTAATAATATGTAACACTGAGTATGTTGTTAAACTGCATCTATTAGTGAAGTTCCATTTCTGGGGCTTTGGGTAGTGTGCAGTACAACATCATCGCCATTACTCCCATATCCACCCACTCTAACTCATTGTCCTTTGAATGATGTTAAACTGCATCTAGTGGTGAAGTTCCAGTTATGGAGCACAGGGAAATGTGGAGTCCGCCTTCATCACAATTACGTCCAGGTCCACTCTTGGTATAACATTAAACTGCATCTATTGGCGAGATTACAGTTCTAGAGGTCTGGGAAGGTGGTGTAACGCTTCATCGCCATTACCTCCAGGTCCACTCGAATTCATTGTCCTATTTATGACATTAAACTGTATCTAATGGTGAAGTTTCAGTTCTGGAGCTCTGGGATTATAGACTACCCCTTCTTCGCCATCGCTTCTAGATCCATTCTAAACCGTAGTGGTAGTACGTGTTAGGGTCCTATCATAGGTTAAATAGTAGAAATGTGTTTTAAAAGGTGTGTTTGAAGGATTGTGTTTAAAATAAAGAATTTTCAACATCCATCAGGAATAAATAAATCACATAAATAACCCAAAAAGTGTTGGCATGCCGGAAAATTCTACCACCAACAACAACTATCGTGTATATTGTACCAATTGCTTCCTTTATTTTATCTCTTCACATGTGAACTCCAAAAAAACGATAATTTATTCCTGACTCTTACTTGATGTGTTAAAACGACAATTCATCCAAGCCGTAGCTTTTATCAGTACTATTGAGCGGTTGAACCACTTTGGCCCTAACGAAGTACCGGGGAAATAAACTAAATGGGAGATGCACAAGAATGCTGCGTGCGGTCTTAAATAATTTCGTGGAAATAACACCCACCAGAAAGCAACATTATCACACAAACCATTCGAGTAAAACGAACAAGAATGCTGGAGAAGCAAGGAAAAACTCATAAATTACCTTCTCCTGTGAAAACTGCACATGTGCCTGCCAGTGTGTGTCGTCCAGCAATGACCTACATCAATCAGATCCGTATGGAACCTGGATGCTGCGGGGAAGACCTGATCGGGGCGATCACCGATAGGGATGTTTAGCAAGAGATTGTCAAGGATATCCATGCTGCCGGCACATGATGATGATGATCATGATTAGATCTATTTGTATTATTCTTTAATATATTACCTGGAATGCGTGGTTGTCTTGGTCACTAATATACTTATTTCTGAATATAGGACATTTATCTGCATTGATTAAGACCACATTATTTGGAACAGTCAGAAAAAAAAAAGATTTGAGAATAGTTTTATTAAAAAAAAGGCAATCAGAAAAGAGAATAACACATTTCTGTTTAGTTATTGCAAGTCCACGATCGGCATTTCAAAACATTTTCAATATAAAAAACAAAAATACGAAAATAATGACTGCCTTTTTCAAATGCATCATGTGTCCTGATATAACTTCGTGAAAAAATTGATTCAGTCAGATAAATAAACATAAAGAAACCTACAAAGACAGAGAACGATAGGATAATATACATATACATACGTAAGCATATATTCATATCTGTATTTATATATATATAAACATTATATTTCTGTACATAGAAATACATACTCAAATAGAATTAGTTTATATATATATTTATATATATATATATATATATATATATATATATATATATATTTATATATATACACCCAAATGTAATTATACCCAACATACCAAGTCAATTGGATACTAACTTATATACATATACGCACATACGCACAACACACACATATATGCACATAAACACACACGCATATCTATATATACATGAACATAAACACAGCCATATATGGTATATAATAAACATACCCCCCATATATATATATATATGTAAATATAAACATAAACACCCCATTATATGTATGTATATAAACATAAACACACCCATATATGTATGTATATTAACATAAACACACCCCATATATATATGTATATAAACATAAACACCCCCATATATATATGTATATAAACATAAACACACCCCCAATATATATGTATAAACATAAACACACCCCCACAATATATGTATATAAACATAAACACCCCCCCACATATATATGTATATAAACATAAACACACCCCCACATAATTATATGTATATAAACATAAACACACCCCCACATATATATGATATATAAAACATAAACACACACATAAACCACACACCCCCACATATATATGTATATTAACATTAAACACACACCCCCACATATATATATATATATAATATATATATATAACATACCTATATATAACCCAAATTACGAAACTCCAGAGCAGTAGAAGATTCTACGGAAATTGATTTTTCCGATTCCATTACTCAAAATTCAACCCACGAAAAAAAAATGAAAAAAAAAAAAAAAAGAATTGCATCACACCGGTTTAATAAATCTTATTTTTTTCCACAAATCGATACAATTGCCCAGATAGAATGAATGGATAATTACCATTTTATCTCCCCAGACAAAACGCCGGTATCGTCTGCCAAGTTTCCTTATTTTTTTATGTTATCGCATTGTGAACTAGAGCGGAAATATAATTGTGTAAAAACTGTCATAAATTCTTACCTACCTGAGATAAAACGTAAAGCCATTTAGAAATAAAGAACTTAGGCGAGTAAGTGGATTTGCTCGATACTGATTGAATTATTTATTCATAAGACTATGATTAAATATTGAAAAAACATTCGTCGTATCACTGATACACAAGCGATTGATTGTGAATTCTATCCTCATTTGTTATTGAATTAACATCAGAGATCACTGGAAATGATTCTCATACGATCACAGCCGATGTGTTTTCAGGATGTTTTAAAACTGAGAGAATTCGTGATATAAAGATTGTCGTTACAAAAACAAAACACGTTTTTTACAGCAGACAATATATCGAGTGAATAATTAAACAGGGCAATTTCAAGAGATATGGTTGGGTATCACATTAATCTTTCATCATCAGAAGTTTTGATTAGATACTTTTGCTTTCAACCAGAAGGAAATGTAAAAAAAAAAGAAGAAGTTTTTAAAAAGCAATAATAGGCAAAAGGTAATCAGAAGTTAACATGCAACTAGAAACCACATATCCAAAATTGTTGCATATATCTTATTGCTTCTATCTAACAGCATATCTAAACATATGCACAAACGCCATGCGTCAATAGATATAACACATGATAATCGCCACACCACACACACACATATATATATATGAGATAATCTACTGAGTCAGACGGAACCTACTATTAGTTTCGCATAAAGCTCTTCAGGGCTAAAATCTGTCAAGAGTCAGATTTTAGCCCTGAAGAGCTTTATTGCGAAACTAATAGTAGGTTCGTCTGACTCAGTAGATTATCTTTATTACTTGGCTCTACTTAGGTATCGAGCACTTTTTACAAATTAGCTTCCCTAGCGGTTATATGAATATATATATATATCTTATATAACATATATATACATATATATACATTATAAATTGTTTTTTCTTTTGGCCAAAATACTGTATACCAATAGATTATTTTTTGTTCGGTACGAATATCTTTGTCATTTTCTTTTTTCAAAAAAATTTTTCTTCCTGGTTGATGTTGGTAGTATATTTTACAATCAAACTCTCTGCCGGGTTTTTTCTCTCCGCAAGGATCTACCAACACGCTTGGTATATTAAAATTATATATAGTATATATATATATATTATCAAAGATTTATGTTGTTCTTATAGCAATAGAAGCATTAATCTTAAAACGTTATAATAAATTTTTTTACAAGCGAAAAGTAATGCAAAATATATGTTGAGAAAACATATTTATTAAATTCTTTGGTGTAATATACATTAACTTTTAAAGAAAGAAGAACTTAAACCGTAATCCCGTAATAATTTAAATTAGACTAGAAACTCAAAAGATTTTAAAAAAAAAAAAAAAAAAAAAAAAAAAAAAAAAGATTTTGAAAATTCACATGAGCCCAGCCTCATCAGATGGATTTTATAAAAATAATGGGATTCACTCATTATATATATATATATATATATATATATATATATAATATATATATTATATAGTATTTATATTACTATAGAGAGAGAGAAGACGAGAGAGAGAGAGAGAGAGAGAGATTGCTGATAAAAACGTTGGATAAATATTAATTCTTCAATACTATAATCAATAATTATAATTTTGTTCATGTTTATTTGTACTATGCTTGAAAATCTCAATACCCCATATATATATATATATATATATATATATATATATATATTTCAAAAATTCACCGATGTTTATAAAACAATCCGAATGAATTTAACCAGAAGAATGTTTTTCACTAAAGAAATAGACTTGTTATGTTTCAGAGTATATTTTCCTTGAAAAGAAACATTTGTGAGTTGTTCAAAAAAGTAAAAAAAAAAAAAACAAAAAACAAAAAAGCTTTAAATTCTTTCTACAAACGATATCCTTTCACAACAAATTTTGCTCCTTGATGATGACATAAATGTCGAAATTTTCTCAGAACAATTAAGAAAAAAATAACATAAAAGAAATATTTCCCATCTTGTCTTATCCCTTTATAATCTAAATAATTTTGTATACTACTTATATTAATACTTTTGAATATAATACAGTAATTTGCCTGTCTAGACATAGGACTTATTCTAAAGAGTGTCTATGCTTAAAAGCTGAACACACTTGTGATCAATGCGTATCTTCTATAATAATGATAGGAATATCCCAAGTTCTGACGACGTGTATATATTCCAGTTCCTAAACTAAAATTAATTTCATTTGAATAAGAGGAACATGAAATCTGAGAACATGAAGGTAATTAAAGTAAGGACTTAAGACAATTGGAACCAAATTTGAGATTTTTGATAGGATTTCGATCAATGACAAATTGGCTGGAATAAAACATACTTGAATAGCAAGGATACTATTTTGAAGGAATTTGTTATCATTAATTGTTCTTTTTTATCTTTGCTAAAATGGAGCTTCAGTTCCGATACAGGCATAAGTACATTGTTTTTAAAAGCAAAAGCAAAGTCGGTCGGGGTGGCCTATATTCGTTTATCAACCAATCACGATGCGGAGTATATCCCCCCTTTCACTTGCGTTAGACCAAGGAGTAATGTTTGGCGCCCCCTCCTCTGAAGGTAGAGCGCCACACCTACCCATCAGCATTCTTTCTATTGTTGCAATATGACCCTTGTGAGCTAGAACTGCTAATGGAAGGATGAGAAATAAAAACAAAGGCTTAAAAAATATGATGACCCAAAAGAGGAGAGCGATGGTTTGACCTTAGCGTGACCCGAACGAAGAATTGAGGCAAGCGGAGTCGTGGTGTTGACCGCGAAAGTCACGTTGGTTGACGTGGGGAAGGAGGAAGGCGTTCGTCCCTTTTTGCCGGTGCGTCCGTCGTAGGGCACGGGGACCTCATTAGAGCCAGTAATCTAGTTCGTGTTCTCTCCTCTCTCGTTCTCTCTTGCCTCTCCTCCTCCCTGGTAGAAGCCACTAGACGAGCACGTAATAAAGGCTGGCAGTTGTGACGACATGTTTCTCGGCGTTATGATTTTTTATCGGAGTTAGTACCCAAGAAAAAAAAAGGAACTACGGTGCATGGTATCGTTTTAGTACCGTGAGTATTACAACGTCAACACTTATTAGTGTATTAATAACATCAATAATATATTTTGTTTAAAACCAGTATGCCAAATGCATACACCATATATTATGTAAATCTTTAAGTCTTAGTTATATGCTAACACACATTGCAGAATTTAAATCGCACAAATAATTAGCTGTTTATATATATATATATATATATATATATATATATATTATATATATAGCCAGGTTAAAATTCAAGAGTTAACCAGAATAAGTATATTTATATAATTTTACCCAAACCACCCGCATTGACACAAGGGGTCCCAATTTCTTAAAGTGCGAGGTTTTTAAAACGGGGCTCGAATTCAAAAAGTTTTTTCTTTCTCCTTAAAAACTGGTTACCTAGTCAAAGGTTAAAAAGGGGGGGACCTTAGTCTGCCTTTACTTAATTTACCCCATAGCCTTGGGAAGGTAAGAGTAAGTTTTATAAAGGACATTTTAAACCTGGCATATTAATTTATTTAAAATTAATTTTACCAAAAAAAAAAAACATTTATTTTCTTAAGAAACATAGTAATAAAATAGGGAAATTTTATTCTATGTATTAATAAAATTATTTGACTATTATTTAAATACTCATTGGCACAAAACTTACGCAAAGTTAAGGGTTATTGATTAATACTCTCATGATACAGAATAATAATTGAACTAACCCATGGTGGTCAATACTATGTGAATTGAAAAAGAAGTTTAGAAATGTTTTCGGAGGTTATCAAATCCGGTCAGATTGAAGCCACATTTTCATTTAACGATCGAGTAGAAAATATCGACCATATCTGGTATCGGGGAAAACCTTTGCTCATCGCTGGCTCCATGATAAAACTCGAAGACCAACACGCAAAGCATGACCTAGGTTTACTAGGTCGACCGCTCCTCTATTAATCTTTGTAGACACCCCCCTCGTACATGACCGACAAATTATTTATCTTTTTTTCTGGGATGATCTAACATAAACCCGCGTCGGATAATTATACAAGAATAATAGATTTCCAGATATATTATATAATTACACCAATAAAACACCCACTTAATCCAAACAAGTATACTATACTGATATATAAAAATTCGCTATTCATTTAGATCTTGCTTTTTTGAAAAAAAATATAAATGAAGATTTATTTTCCTAAAGATAATTTAAAGAATCAAAATTTAAATTAGTAACATTATATTTTTTTTATTGCATCTTAAGTACCTATATAGAGACATTATTTTTTTCTAATTCAGAGTGTCGTGTATATCTTTTCCTGAAAATATATGACTCGCAGGAATCACTCAGCAAGCTCTCTTTTTATGACAAGGATTTTAATGGCGGTATCCTGCGAGGATCCAGTTCACGATTCAGTAATACTGATGTATGCGACCAAAACATTTTTGCCCCTCCCCCTCTTTCGCAAGTCGACGCCTTGAGATAGCCACTTCAAGTTGATTATAATATTCATAATTGAGATTATGTAACTTTATCCTTGCGTAATCATATGTTGCATATATTTGATTGGTATGCAATAAACCCCACATTTTTCATTTAAAACATACACAATATATCGAAAGCTTAACTACAGAGCATAACACTCACGGCTATAGCTGCTAAAAATATATAATGCCGTACCTTCTCAATCGCACCAGGGACCCGAAATAGGAAATAAATCCTTAGAAAAAAAACAAACGGATTCTGTTGAAAATCTATCCACAAACCCTCTTCATATGCTGACCATTCGGGAATCATAGAAGGGATAAGAAGCAAGGAATCCTGAGTGCAAGTTGCTCTTTTTAGATTTCTCCAAGGCATTGACTCCATATACAGAGGGAAATGGACGAAAATACTACTATTATATGCCTCCCTAAAGAAGCAGTTACCGCTATAATTGATGCTCTAAAAAGCACTTAAACAACGGAAACGCCTCACTTGATTGGTGACACACATTATATATCTTTGACATTGTCGCTGGAGAGTCTATAGGAAATAGCTTAGCTCCACATTATTCTTTAATATGTCTAGACTAAAGTACTTTGAACATCATTAGATTCTATTTCATAAGCTTTTAAATAGAAAAGGTGACACACGTATATAATCCTTGACATGTCGCTGCGAGTCCTATAGCGAGATAGGTTTAAGCTCTATATATATATTCTAATATGTTCTAGACTTAAGTACTTTGAACATCTTTTAGATCCTGATTTTCATAGCTTAAAAAGGAAAGGAGACCATTTCCACACCGACGAGTAAGCATCTAAAGCCAGTTAGAACAATTTCACGAACCTAGGTCTAGTAATATTCTCATCTACAGAAAGCCAATGTTAATTGTTACGCATAGAGAATGACATGGCTCTTCTATAAACATTATTATCAATTATATGGAAATTAAATTCCACGAACAAGTTAAAGATGGATTGGTATCACGTTGCTAACTGTATGACTGCATCGCCCTGAGACCCTTGACGTGGCGCCTTTAGAAAAGGCTAAATGGAGAGTTGCACAAGAATGGAAATCAAGGAAAAACAACAGGTCCACAAAGAAGCAAGCTATACGGCCCACATGTCTCTTACCACAAAACCACCCGAATAAGGCGGGGAAAGAGATGAGGACACTGCTGAGAAGCGCCAAGAACACGAAACACACAGCCGACGTTGCTCCTATGAAAACTAGCACATGGCTATACCAGGCAAGCTGTCCAGTAAAGACCTACGTAAAGACCAGCTATGTGCGGATACTGGTTGCTGCGCGGAGGAACTCCGGGCACCGGTGGCAAAAGATTGCAAATACATATGTTATATACTGGTACTTTTTCACGATTACCAAATCATATAACCTTATTATACCTTTCTTACTTCTTACTCTAGTCGTCTTCTCCTCTTTGGCCGCTTGCTTCTGATCGTTCTATTCATCTATCTTGTCTGTACTATTTCTAATGGTCTGCGTCTTTCTTTGTTATGGGGATTCAGGTCTGGTTTCTGTGGGGATCATTCGATATATCAGAAGCCCATGTGTCATTGCGGTTCAGTTTTGCCCGTAATAAACACAAGAACTTCGATTTATGTTGATCGTTACTTTATTCTAATCCCCACCCAGACAATCTGCGCAGATGAGGCTTTACATGTTGCTTTAGCTCGGCTTCTAAGTTCTAACTGACTCTTATCTACTTTAGTGCTCCCAAAACCGGAAAGAGGGCCTCTATTGGGGTTCCGGTTCTCACGATTCACCCCCAGAACGCAAGGTCAGAGTGAAGTCAAACGCTGTCACTCACTCTCAAGGCCTATCAGCTATACTATCGCCATTATTATCTACAATACTTATAAAAGCATTTAGGCGATCCAATAATTATGTAAACACATATTCGTACGTCTAGGGCGACAGGATGAGAACTTATGTCCAACTATAAGTATCGAATTTTTAACTGGAATCTCTTCTCTTCTAAATATTGTTATATTCACTCTGCCCTAACCTGGAATATATTTGTTCTTGTGAAATATTTTAAATTTCTTTTCCGTCCATATGAATAACGGACAAAGCGCTTTAACCTATAGTAACCTTCGCATCGAATGAAATCGGTGCATAGAAAAGAATGTTGATTTAATATCATTTCTGCTAAATGGCTATTTGATTTCCATATTAGACATAAAGTGTCTATTGCAGTGAATTATGCCCACAGCAGATAAGCATATTTTTCCACTCTTGAACTGTTCAGGTTGTCTATTTATATATATATATATATATATATATATATATATATAAATATAATAAAGGTGGTCATAAAAGTATCGGGATTGAACTGTATTTACAACGATAGAAATGAAACAATGAATGGAACGTTAATTTTTTTTTTTCAGAATAAAAGGTGTCGAACAAAAGTAAACAAAATCTCGATACTTTCTCACACGCATATTGTCTGTATTATATATATATATATATAATATATATAATATATATATATTATGGTGTGTGTGTGTGTGTGGTGTGTGGGTGGCGTGTGGTGTGGTGCGTATGTTCCTGTGTGAGTGCAGTGTGTGTATATTTCTGTAGAGTGAGTGTGTGTGTATGTTTCAATGAGAGTGAGTGCTGTGTGTATGTTTCTGTGAGAGTGTGTGTGTATGTTTCTGTTGAGAGTGATAGTGTGTGTGTGTAATGTTTCTGTGAGAGTTGAGTGTGTGTGTGTATGTTTCTGGAGAATGAGTGTGTGTGTGTGGTGTATGTTCTGTGAGAATGAGTGTTGTGAGTAAGTGTTAGAACATATTTTTAAACCTAAAACAAAATAATTCCAAAAGCGATGGGTTATTCATGAATTAAAAATAATTAGTTCACCTACGTTCGAAGCGTTTCGTTTTTTTAATATATTGTATAAATGATCATAGGCAACCAATATGGAGCGATATTATGAAGCTCCTTCAAATCTGATATTGTACAAAGCGAGATGATAAAACGTCTTCGTCTCATTTCGCTTGAAAATAAAATGTTTTGTCTTCATAATGTCTAATATATCCAATATATAGACATTGAAACACTTATAAACAAGGCAGTACTACTTCATTTCATAATTAAAACCTTCCCGTGAATATTTGGTTAACAATTATTATATCCACATCTTACATAACGTCAGATTTATTTTCCCCTTTCCTTTTTATATATATATATATATTATATAGTATATATATAGTATATCATCTAACTATCATATATACTATATATGTGTGTGTGTGAACTCAACAGGTGTGTGACGTGTGTGGACTGTAGTTAGCAGCGTATGAGCGAACCCACATAGGCAAAACTCAGACAAACGTATGTAGGAGTATATTTCGCTAGACCTTGAGCTCGCATCATCAGTCGGTTTAGCGAAATATATCCTACATACGTTTGTCTTGAGTTTTTTGTCAACGTGTTCCTCAAACTTACATTCTGTCGGATTATATACCAATCCTCTTCATTAATTTATATATAATATAATATATATATATTATATATATAATATATATAATATATAGTGTAGATAATACGCGTGTTATATACAAGCAGAAATGTGCTCAATATTATGATAGAGCGTTTATATTTGTGTTTAGGTAGCTTGGATACGGATTTAACACCTGGTTATTGACAGTTTCTCGCCTATTCGTTTCTATCGAGCAGACGTCTCAAGATCGCACTTGGCAGAGAAATTGTCGGGTTACCAGGTGATTGAACCAGTTCCACTCTTGCCATAACACAAACATATATTAATTTTTAAATGAAGGCATTCTGTCCATATTTTTATTTCGTACTTTTCTTTTCAATTTTATTTGTATTTGCATGCCAAAACTACTTGACTTTAGAATCTGTCGCCCCAATGTCATTCATTCCCGGGTATGTGCGTCGGAGCAGTTAATTAAATCAATCTTTTTTCCCTTTTTGCTACTAATTACTATCATCAATGTCAAGGATTGCATGGCGTCCTCAGAATCTATAACTCTTATGTCTTATTGTATGTTATCGACATTCAATCATCGAAAATACGAAAAATTAAAAAATCGATAATCCCAACGCTAATTAGACATCATCATGTTCGCATTCATTTACGATCACTTGTGTACATGTTTGACTGGTCAAAACAAACCACACTTTCTCAAAATGTAAAAGAAGGAAGAAAACACACACCAAACAAACACACATTATATATACTAGCAAATATATGCACCCTTCCGGGTTGCAAGTATTTAAGTTTTGCATATAATTGAAATATCATATTAAATTAGAAAGGCTAATGAAACTGAATAAGAATACAGATAAAAAGATTGGACAGAGGGGGTATTATCGAAAAATAGAACAGCTTTGAAACTAACTCTCCATCATTTTCCATTACTCCCTCTTTCATTGGTAACTTTTTTCCTAATTTAACTCCTTTTACTTAAAAAGGAAGAGTAAAGGATAATATTACAGTTATTCTTCTTCTTAATTAAATTTCTTTTAAGATTTTATCCCAGAGATTTTTGCTCATATTCAATACGATAAAACCAAACAATAGAAAATCATAATACTTAGCATATTATTTATTAAAATCAATTTTTAAGATTCAATATGGCCAAATTAGCCTTGCCATTCACACTGTAAACCACGTATTTTGCTTGTATATTAAATACAATTGCGTATTATTCAGTATTGTAGATATGCGTCTACAGTCTTGAATAATGTAAAACGATTTTTATTATTCATTGAAGTTTAATAAAAATAAAACATGGAGAATGTGATGTTAATAACTAAGGGAATTGTGAATTGATAGTCATATAGTTTCGGTTAACAGACAGACAAACACAACAAAATCTCCATATTATAAAGATATATATATATATATATATATATATATATATATAACACACACATTACGCACACTCACAGCCTTTTAGTTTCTGTTGGCATTAAATGGAAATCCAAGGTGCCAAGAGAACAAAAAAAAGTGACAAAGAAAACGCCAGTACTTTCCATTTTTGGAAAAAAATCTCTAGAATGTAAAATATATTTTACCAAACCCCTCCGCACGAGCAGGATGTGACACAAGGTCGATTTCTTAAGCGGATTCAAACAGGGTTCTGATTCAGAGCTTTCCTCTCCTAGACTGTTGCCTAACCAGGTTAAAGAGCCTAGTGCTACCCTACTATTTATCCATAGTGGAGGGAGAGTAGCGATTCATACCTTTCCCAAGGAATGCTATAGCATTGCCATTTTTGATGGCATGTAAACCTTGCTGGGGTTATTTTATGCTGACAGATTAGGAGAATCGCCTTCATTGCACTCATGTTTACATGCTTTTATTCAATTGTTCTTAAGATCATACACTTCCCTATTCTTATTGCAAACAATTATATTGGTTTCATGTATTCTTATGATGATTTATAGTAACTTTTTTTATTCAATAATTCATAATCCCTGGTTTTTCACACATTTATATCGTTTTAAGAATCTATAATAATCCTGCAGTAAATTCATACTAACTAAATTACTGTTCTAAAACAAAAAATATACATAGTTATATAGTTATCAACTTATTAATTCCACTACTAAATTTTAAACGGAATATTTCGACCCGTTTAATTGAACCATAAAAAGCCGCTAACCATTCAACGGCTGCCCATGTCAAGCCCTTAGCACCTATACAACTGTTGCCAACCCTATTGCTCTTATTTCAAACCACAAATTTCCTCATATATATTATACCAACCCCTCCGCACGAGCAGGGATGCGACACAGTCAATTCTTTAAGCGGAGTTTAACAGGTTTGAATTCAGAATTTTTCCTTCTCCTAAGATCGTGCCTAACCAAGGTTAAAGCAGCCCAGGTCTGCCCTACTATTTACCATAGCTGGGAGGAGGAAGTAGGATTCATACCTTCCCAAAGTATTAGCGCTAAGTGAAAGGCAATTACCAACGTCCAGGATTTGAACTCGGGGCGAACAAGTCCATTTCGCCCCAACGCGCTTCCTACACATTTTATCATATATGTGCGAGAAGGCGGTGCTGAACGTCTTCATTGTCCCGCAGTATTGATCATTTAATGAGTCTATTGTGTGAAGCTCCAATTCTGATAGCTTTGGAGAATGTAGAATACACCTTTATCCCTTTAATCTTATATCTAGTCTGAACCGGAGTGATTTGAACTGTTAGGGCCCGTCTTCAGATTAGGATAGAAAAAAAATATGACTTTTTTTAAAAATGTGATTAGAAAATTTGATGTTAAAAAAAATGAGTACCGACTCAAAAATGAATAAAAAACAAAACATCTTGGCATAAAATGAGCTCCAACGTGGCTGATGACGATGCCGTAAAAACCTAACCAATAAAAACCGTCGATTGGTAAAATAATTCGTATTCATAACGATCGAACATTTTCTGTTCACTGATGATGAAACACGAATTAAATCAGGCCATTTTTCATTGTCGGACGTCCTGAACGTTAGCCACTTATTGACAGTACTCCCGGGTTTTAACAAGTGAAGTGAATAAGAATTCTAAGGAACACACGTAATTTTTACACTGGTACAAAAAATGAAAAACACATTGTTAATATATTTTTTAAAAGACTTCCACAAAATAAGATTTGCGTTAAATGTTTTATCCAGAAAAGTTAAAGATGTGGAGATGTAGAAATACGTGGACATATAAGATATTTGTTTGAAATTAAAAACAGAAAAAAAAAGTTTGTTTTTGCAAAATTAATGCATAAAAACAAAAACGTCTTCGCATAAAATGATCCAACATGGTGTTGCTATGCCGTAAAACCTAAACAACAATAACCGTTTCGATGATAAAATAATTTCGGCTATCATAACGGGTCAGAAGGATTTTAGTCACTGATTGATAAAATAGAATAAATCGGCACAATTTTTTTCAACCAATACATTAACAGAAACCGCCCACCAAAATAATTCGTTTTCTATGACCTCTGAAAAAAAAAAACTATATATTAATGCGATTTCTGAACTTGTTTCACCCGTCGGCATTTAGACGCCAAATTTCTGTTACATACAGCAATATATCACTTTTGTCTTTTATGCAACAGACCATTTAATCTTAAATCATAAAAACTTTAAAGGTATATGCATTAAACTTGCAAAAACAAACTTTTTTTTCTGTTTTGCGATTTCAAAACAAATATATTTCTTAAAATATGTCCACGTATTTCTATAATCTTCCACTTCTTTTAACTTTTTTCTCGGGATAAAACTATTTAACGGCAAATCTACGTGGACTCTTTTTAAAATGTTGTTAACATGTGTTTTTCATTTTTTACAGTGTAAAACATTACTTATGTTCCTTACAAATTTCTTATTCATCACTGTAAAACCCCGGGGTACCCGTCATGTAGTGGCTAAACGTTTTCAGGGACGTCCGACATCGTATGAAGCGAGTTCGAAATCGAGTCTCATTAATACGTTTTACTTTCAGACTAATATCGTTTGGAAAGGTATGAAACCCTCAATCCTCATGATATGATTAAAATAGCACTACTATTGATATTTTTACAAAATGGATTTGGACATTGAATAATCACGAAATTTTGGATATGCCATTTTAAAACAAACAAAAACCGAATCAAACTTGTTTATAACATTTTTTATTTTGCTAAAATGCTGTCCTGAGTGTTTTATACTCTCTTTCCTTACTTTCTTATTTCTATTCTTCTTCTCCAGCGTTCTTCTTCTAGCATCTCTTTCTGGGGTTTGGACTTCGTCTTGCGGGACTTCGTGTCTGGTCTTCCATTCGGAGCATTCTCTTTATCAGAAGCCCTGCTGTCATTGTAGTTTTTAGATAATAACTACAAGGACTTCGCTTAACTTAGCACATATTTTATCATGAAACCCCACGAGACTACCTGCGCAGATTGAGCGCACCTGCATAAAACGACTTACCACCGTCGTGACTTGCCGATCTCTAAAACCTATTTCTAATCTAAACCGGAATGAGTGTCTTCTCACCGCATTCTCACGGTATTCACCGGCAAGGCATTCAGATGAGGTCAAGCCTTGTCATTCAACCTTCAAGGGCCCGTGGCTGCCAACTATTATAACAGCCATTTTGCGTTTCTACCCACTACTTTAACAAGTATTAGGAATCTTAATGAATTATGTAACACTGTAGGTATGTTGTTAAACTGCAATCTATAGTGAAGTTCCATTTCTGGGGCTTTGGCGAGTGTGCAGACAACTCATCGCCATTACTCCCATATCACCCACTCTAACTCATTGTCCTTTGAATGATGTTAAACTGCATCTAGTGGTGAAGTTCCAGTTATGGAGCACAGGGAAATGTGGAGTCCGCCTTTCATCACAATCTACGTCCAGGTCCACTCTTGTATAACTTAAACTGCGCATCTTATTGTGCGAGATTTACAGTTCTAGAGGTCTGGGAGGTGGTGAACGCTTCATACGCCATTACCTCCAGGTCCACTCGAATTCATTGTCCGTATTTATGACATTAAACTGTATCTAATGGTGAGTTTCAGTTCTGGAGCTCTGGGATTATAGACTACCCTTCTTCGCCATCGCTTCTAGATCCATTCTAAACCGTTTAGTGGTTAGTACGTTGTTAGGGTCCTATCATAGGTTAAATAGTAGAAAATGTGTTTTAAAAAGGGTGTTTGAAGGAATTGTGGTTTTAAAATAAAGAATTTTCAACATCCATCAGGAATAAATTAAATCACATAAATAACCCAAAAAGTGTTGGCATGCCGGAAAATTCTACCACCAACAACAACTATCTGTATATGTATATTGTACCAATTGCTTCCTTTATTTTATCTCTTCACAGTGAACTCCAAAAAAACGACTAATTTATTCCTGACTCTTACTTGATGTGTTAAAACGACAATTCATCCAAGCCGTAGCTTTTATCAGTACTATTGAGCGGATTGAAACCACTTTGGCCCTAACGAAGTAACCGGGGAAATTAAACTAATATGGGAAGTATGCACAAGAATTGCTGCGTGCGGTTCTTAAAATAATTTCGTGGAAATAACACCCCACCAGTGAAAGCAACATTATCACACAAACCATTCGAGTAAAACGAACAAGAATGCTGGAGAAGCAAGGAAAAAAACTCATAAATTACCTTCTCCTGTGGGAAAACTGCACAATCGTGCCTTGCCAGTGTGTGTCGTTCCAGCCAATGACCTACATCAATCAGACCGTATGGAACCTGGATGCGCGGGGAAGACCTGATCGGGGCGATCACCGATAGGGATGGTTAGCAAGAGATTGTCAAGGATATCCATGCTGCCGGCACATGATGTGCATGATCAGATTAGATCTATTTGTATGTATTCTTAATTATAATTACCCTGGAATTGCTGCTTGTCTTTGCGTCACTAACTATACTTTATTTCTGAATTATAGGCACATTTATCTGCATTGATTAAGACCACAGTATTTGGAACAGTCAGAAAAAAAAAAGATTTGAGAATAGTTTTATTAAAAAAAAGGCAATCAGAAAGAAGAATAACCAACATTTCTGTTTAGTTATTGCAAGTCCACGATCGGCATTTCCCAAACAACAATTTTTCAATATAAAAAACAAAAATACGAAAATAATGACTGGCCTTTTTTCAAATGCATCATGTTGTCACTCGATATAATTCGTGAAAAAATTGATTCAGTCAATAAATAAACATAAAAAAGGAAAACCTACAAAGACTAGAGAACGATTAGGATAATATAATATACATACGTAAGCATATATTCATTATCTGTATTTATATATATATAAACATTATATTTCTGTTACATAGAAATACATACTCAATAGAATTAGTTTATATATATATTTATATATATATATATATATATATATATATATATATATATATTTATATATATACACCCAAATGTAATTATACCCCAGCATACCAAGTCAATTGATACTAACTTTATACATATACGCACATTACGCACAACACACACATATATTGCACATAAACACACACGCATATCTATATATACCATGAACATAAACACAGCCATTATATGGTATATAATAAACATACCCCCCATATATATATTATATGTAAATATAAACATAACACCACCCGATTATATGTATGTATATAAACATATAAACACACCCATATATTATGTATATTAACATAAACACACCCCATATATTATATGTATATAAACATAAACACCCCCATATATATATGTATATAAACATAAACACACCCCCACATATATATGTATAAAACATAAACACACCCCCACAATATATGTATATAAACATAAACACCCCCCCACATATTATATGTATATAAACATAAACACACCCCCACATAAATATATGTATATTAAACATAAACACACCCCCACATATATATGATATATAAAACATAAACACACCCCCACCCATATAGATGTAATAAACCATAAGACACACCCCCACATATATATGATATATTAACATTAAACACACACCCCCACATATATATATATATATAATATATATATATAACATACCTATATATAACCCAAAATTACGAAACTCCAGAGCAGTAGGGAAGATAATACTACGGAAATTGATTTTCCGATTCCATTTACTCAAAAATTCAACCCACGAAAAAAAAATGAAAAAAAAAAAAAAAAGAATTGACATTCACACCGGTTTAATAAATCTTATTTTTTTCCACAAATCGATACAATTGCCCAGATAGAATGAATGGAATAATTACCATTTTATCTCCCCAGACAAAACGCCGGTATCGTTCTGCCAAGTTTCCTTATTTTTTTATGTTATCGCATGTGAACTAGAGCGGAAATATAATTGTGTTAAACTGTCATAAATTCTTACCTACCTGAGAATATAAACGTAAAGCCATTTAGAAATAAAGAAACTTAGGCGGAGTAAGTGGATTTGCTCGATACTGATTGAATATTTATTCATAAGACTATGATTAAATATTGAAAAAACATTCGTTTTCGTATCACTGATACACAAGCGATTTGATTGTGAATTTCTATCCTCATTTGTTAATTGAATTAACATCAGAGATTTTCACTGGAAATGTATTCTCATACATCACAGCCGATGTGATTTTCAGGATGTTTAAAACTGAGAGAATTCGTTTGATATAAAGATTTGTCGTTACAAAAACAAAACACGTTTTTTACAGCAGACAATATATCGAGTGAATAACTTAAACAGGGCAATTTCAAGAGATATGTTGGGATATCACATTAATCTTTCATCATTCAGAAGTTTTGATTAAGCATACTTTTGCTTTCAACCAGAAGGAAATGTAAAAAAAAAAGAAGAAGTTTTTAAAAAGCAATAATAGGCAAAAGGTAATCAGAGGTTAACATGCAACTAGAATACCACTATCCCAAAATGTTGCATATAATCTTATTGCTTCTATCTAACAGCATTTTATCTAAACATATGCACAAACGCCATGCGTCAATAGATATAACACATGATTAATCGCCACACCACACACACACATATATATATATGAGATAATCTACTGAGTCAGACGGAACACTACTATTAGTTTCGCATAAAGCTCTTCAGGGCTAAAAATCTGTCAAGAGTCAATTTAGCCCTGAAGAGCTTTATTGCGAAACTAATAGTAGGATTCGTCTGACTCAGTAGATTATCTTATTACTTGGCTCTACTTAGGTATCGATGCACTTTTTACAAATTAGCTTCCCTAGCGGTTATATGAATATATATATATATCTTATATAACAATATATATACATATATATACATTATAAATTGTTTTTTCTTCTTGGCCAAAATACTGTATACCAATAGATTATTTTTTGTTCGGTACGAATATCTTTGGATCATTTTCTTTTTTCAAAAAAATTTTTCTTTCCTGGTTGCTGTTGGTAGTATATTTTACAATCAAACTCTCTGCCGGGTTTTTTCTCTCCGCCAAGGATCTACCAACACGCTTGGTATATTAAAATTATATATAGTATATATAATATATATTATCAAAGATTTATGTTGTTCTTATAGCAATAGAAGCATTAATCTTAAAACGTTATTAATAAATTTTTTTACAAGCAAGACGAGGTATGAGGAGTAAGATTTCAGTATAGTTCATTTTTTTATTATACTCCCTCTGTTTCAAAATCTTTATTATTAACCCCTCTGTTATCAATCGTTTATATCTGTTATTCCTTATTTAGTCATTACGCCCATCTTTCAATTTATACAATTGATTTTATTAAATATAAAAACATTAATACTTGACCGGAGGGTGCAATATATAATTGCTAAGTACATAAGTTTAGGTTTGGGATACGACTTGGCAATGAAACTAGTCAGTAAACAAGCGCACCGTATAGGACTCATGTCAATTACGCTACAAGATAACATAAATATAGACAACTCTCCATAGATAATATCATTATTTTGCGAATGCACAATATATTGTCAATTTAATAATAACATATTAAACATAGTAACAATAATTACATATATAAAAAAGTATACTACATATATGCTATCTTAAGCAATATACGGACATATATGCAAATATTCTAAGCAATAGACGTAATATAATGCATATCTACAGCAATATTCCGTAACAATATATGCAATTATATAAAACAATTTATCACGTAACATTAATTATGCAATATAAGCAATATTACGTACATATAATGACATATATAAGCAATATATTCGATACATATTACGCGTATAAATAAGCAAATATACGTAACAATTAAACGCACTATGATAAGCAATATACGTACATATACGGCTATATAAGCAATATACGTACATATACGAGCATATTTATAAGCAAATATACGTACATTATACGCATATATAAGCCAAATATACTGTACATATAATGCATATATAGCCAAATATAATACCATACACTAAATATGCCAATATATAAGCAAATATACAACACTACCATAATATGCATAATATAAGCAATACAATACATATCCATAGAATATCTAAGCAAATAAACGTACATATATCGTCTATACTAAACCAAATATACGTCTACATATATTGCATATTAACATATACAGTAAATAATGCCACTATCTAAGCATAATACGTACATATATCCATATCTAAGCTCAATATAGCGTACATATATGCATATATAAACCATATTACGTACATTATATGCATATATACACACAATATACGCTACACTATATGTACGGTATATTGTTCTATATATAAGCACTATATAGCTACGTATATGTTTATATATCGCATTACTGTACGTTATTTTATTTATGAGTCATATGGCATTAAATAAACAAATTACTGTTACATATCTTGCCAATAATAATAAGAAGCGATTATATCACCGTACATATATGCATATATAAACTATACAGTATCATATATAGTGTGTTGTGATATTAAGATAAGTTGCGTAGATGGGGAATAACACCTTGGGCCTTGAACAGTTTAGCCTACTTATGCTTGATTCTTTTCGGATCTAATCTATTCGCTCGCGGCGAGATACTATCAGTTACACCAGCGTGTTTACTCAATAGTCCCACGCTTATGCTTCTACTCTAAAACATAACACCGATCTATCAACTGTTTATTTCAGCACTGTCTAACCGGGCGGTTGCGTCACTACTAAAGACTATATCACTCAAATTATCAAGCAAAAAGTATCACACACAGAACACACACCACACACACAGTATATAAATATATATATTATATATTGTTCGTGTGTGTTTTTTGAAACAACGTATACAATATTACCTTCTAGTCACAATCTTTTGAGTCATTGCAATGTATCAGTGGCATCAGTTATCGATAGAAACTACCACTAATTGATTTTTGTTGTCATAAACTAGATCCATTTCCGGTGTTTTCCTTGTTCTATTATTCAACTGCTTTCAATTCTTACAACGTGTGAAAATGAGTGACCATGTGATGGGTTGTTTGTGAATTAAAAACCACTCTCTCTCTATACTACGGAATAGTATATCTTATAAAATACTAATGTATATTCATATACTATATATATATTCAAGATTTGTATTGTTATTGTAGTGCTATTTATTTACACACCTCTAGTCTATGGAGCAGGAATGGGGCGTTTATTACATTGTAGTACTGATGCGTTAAAGTTCAAAGTTTCCTTCTTCCAAATTGGTATCTTCCTAATTTAAAAGTTTCTCAGTTTTAGCTCTCCTATTTATCCTTCTGTATTTATATTACATATATAATTATATATTTATATACATAAAATAGGATAATAGCTCACCATACATAATCTTTAGAAAAATACTTCGCTGTAGAAAAAGTGTCTCATGTAGAGGGGTTAAGTTAGTTGACCAATAGCATGGTGGGATTAAAGGAGATTCTAAATTCCAAGGATATTAGTCCAGAAAGATTACATCTAAAAAGCAAAACTGGAGAATCGACCTACTATATATATTATATACTATATATATATATAGATATATTATTATATTATATATTAAACGATGGTCCTGGAATGAAAAGGAAATAATTTAAATAGTTTGATATATGTATCTGATGAAAAATAATGAACTAACCCATTGTATACTATTGAGATTGAAAAAGAACTGTTTAGAAAATGTTTCGGAGGTTTATCAAATCCGGTCCAGATGAAAGCCACATTTCATTTAAACGATCAGGAAAAATATCGACCATATTGGATTGTGAACCTGTTGCTATCGCTTCTTGAAAAACGGAATAGAATGACCTAGGATACTGGGTCGGACCGTTTTATGAAATCTTTGTTTTGTAACATTATATATTTTCATCTTTTTTTTGGGACTGATCCTATTATTCGATAATATAAAAGGGCAAGTCGGTATGTATGTATGTATTTTCGATGAAACTACAAAATATAACAATTACCAACAAGAGTTATATATACTTATATAAACATTCGCTATCATTAGATCTTGCTTTTTGAAAAAAAATAATGAAGATTTATTTCCTAAAGATAATTAAAGAATAAAATTTAAATAGTAACATATATATTTTTTCTTTATTGCATTTAATATTCCATATATAAGAGACATTATTTTTCTATTCAGAGTGTCTGTGTATATCTTTTTCTGAAAACCCGACCAGAGTCGGATCACCAGCAAGTTCTTATTTTTCGTAAGGATTTTAATGGGTAATCTGCGAGATCCAGCTTCACGATTCAGTAATACTGGATGTATGCGACAAACATTTTTGCCCCCTCCCCCTCCGCATCACGACGGCCGAGTAGCCGACTTCAAGTTGATTTATAATTTATCATAATTAGACTTATGTTAACTTTCCTTGCGTAATCATATGTGCTATATTTGGATGGATGCATTAACCCCACCATTTTTCATTATAACATTTAACACAGATTATATCGTAAGCTTAAACGTACAGAGGCATAGACAACTCACGGGCTTATGCTTGTCTAAAAATTATAATGCCGTCCTTTCAATCGCCACCGCGACCCGAAATAGAAACTAAATCCTTAGAAAAACAAAACGGAATTCTGTTGAATCTATCACAACCTACTTCATATGTGACCATTCGTTGAAATTTCATTTAAGAAAAAAGGGGGGAATATAAAAGGGAGGGGCAAAAGGGGAAATTCCTGAGGGGGGGGGGGCCCAAAGTCTCTCTGTTAGATCCCGAAGGCATTTTGACTTCCATATACAGAGGGAGTAATGGAGAAAAACACTATTTATTATGGCCTCCCTATAAAAGCAGTCTTACCGCTATAATGATGCCTCTAAAAAAGTTCACTACAAGCAACGGAATCGCTCACTTGATGGGTCGACAACACATATATATCTTTGAATCATTAGTCGCTGGAGGTTTTTCCTTATAGGACAACAGCTGTACGCCTCCACATATATTTCTTAATAGTCAGACTAAGTACTTGAAAACATCATTAGATTCTCGTTTTGTCATAAGTCCTTATAAAGAAAGGTAGACCACATCGTATATACCTTGACATGTTCGCTGGAGTACCATAAGGAGATAGGTTAGCTCTATAATATATAATTCTTAATATGTCTAGATAAGTACCATTTTGAAACATCTTTTAGATCCTATTTTCATAAGCTTTAAAAAGAAAGGAGACATTTCCACACCCGACGGTAAGCATCTAAAGCCAGTAGAACATTCACGAACCTAGGTAGTAATATCTCATCTACAGAAAAGCAATGTTAATGTACGCATAGAGAAGACATGGTCTTCTATAAACATATTATCAATTATATGGAAATTAATTTCCCCGACAAGTTAAAGATGGTTGGTATCAGTGCTACTGTATGACTGCATCGCTGAGACCCTGACGTGGCGCTTTAGAAAGGCTAAATGGGAGTTGCACAAGAATGGAAAATCAAGGAAAACAACAGTCCACAAAGAAGCAGCTATACGGCCACATGTCTCCTACCACACAAACACCGAATAAGGGCGGGCAAGATATCAGGACACTGCTGGAGAAGCAAGAACGAACACACAGCCGACGTTCTCCTATGAAAACTAGCACATGGCTATACCAGTGCAAGCTGTCCAGTAAAGACCTACGTAGACCAGCTATGTGCGATACTGGTTGCTGCGCGGAGGAACCTCTCGGGCACGGTTTGCAAAAGATTGCAATACATATGTATATACTGGTTTTTCACGATACAAATCATATAACCTTATATTACCTTTCTTACTTCTTACTCTAGTCGTCTTTCTCCTCTGGCGGCTTGCTTCTGATCGTCTATCATCTTTATCTTTGTCTGGTATATCTTCAATGGTCTGGTCTTTCTTGTATGGGGATTTCAGGTCTGGTTTCTGTTGGGGATCATTCATTATCAGAAGCCCTGTGTCATTGTTAGTTTTTTAGTAATAAACACAAGACTTCTCGATTTATGTTTGATGTTACTTTATTTTCAATCCCCACCCAGACAATCTGCGCAGATGAGGCTTACATGTTGCTAGCTCGGCTTCTATAGTTCTAAACTGACTTCTTATCTACTTAGTGTTCCCCAAACCGGAAGAGGGCCTTCTATGGGGTTCCGGTTCTCACGATTCACCCCAGAACGCAAGTCAGAGTGAAGTCAAACGCTGTCACTCACTCTCAAGGCCATCAGCTATACTAATCGCCATTATTATTTCTACAATACCTTATAAAAGCATTAGGGATCCAATATTATGTAACACATTCCGCGAGTCTAGGGCGACAGGATGAGAATTATTGCAACTATAGTATTCGAATTTTAACTGGGAATCTCTTCTCTTCTAAATATGTTATATTTCACTTCTGCCTAACTCGGAATATATTTTGTTCTTGTGAAATATTTAAATTTCTTTCCGTCCATATGAATACGACAAGCGCTTACACTATAGTAACCTTCGCACGAATGAAAATCGGTGCATAGAAAAGAATGTTGATTTAATATCATTCTGCTAAATGGCTATGATTTCCATTTAGACATAAAAGTGTCTAGTGGCAGTGAATTATGCACAGCAGATAAGCATATTTTCCACTCTGAACTGTTCAGGTAGTTCTAATAATATATATATATAATATATATATATATATATATATATATAAATAAAAAAGTGTGTCATAAAAGTATCGGGATTGAACCTGTATTTACCAAGATAGAAATGAACAATGAATGGAACGTTAAATTTTTTTTTTTCAGAATAAAAGGTGTTCGCAAAAAGTAAACAAAATCTCGATACTTTCTCACACGCATATTGTGTATATATATATAGTATATATATTAATATATATATATATATGTGGTGTGTGTGTGTGTGTGTTGTGTGTGTGTGTGCGATGTCCGTGTGAGTGAGTGTGTGTATATTTCTGTGAGAGTGAGTGTGTGTGTATGTTTCAATGAGAGTGAGTGTGTGTGTATGTTCTCTGAGAGTGTGTGTGTATGTTTCTGTGAGAGTGAGTGTGTGTGTGTATGTTTCTGTGAGAGTGAGTGTGTGTGTGTATGTTTCTGTGAGAATGAGTGTGTGTGTGTGTGTATGTTTCTGTGAGAATGAGTGTGTGAGTAAGTGTAGAACATATTTTAAACTAAAACAATATTCAAAGGATGGGTTATTCATGAATAAAATAATAGTTCTACCTACGTTCGAAGGTTTCGGGTTTTTAATATATTGTATAAATGATCATGGCAACAATATGGAGCGATATTATGAAGCTCCTTCAAATCTGATATGTACAAGCGAGATGATAAAAACGTCTTCGTTTCATTTCGCTTGAAAATAAATTGTTTGTCTTCATAATGTCTAATATATCCAATATATAGACATTGAAACACTATAACATAGGCAGTACTACTCATTCATAATTAAAACCTTCCGTGAATATTTGGTTAACAATATTTTCCACACTTACATAACGTCAGATTTATTTCCACTTTCCTTATATATATATATATATATATATATATATATATATATATATATATAATATATGTGTGTGTGGTGTGTGTGTGTGTGTGTAGTAGAAGGTATGGGGAACACATAGGAAAACTCAGACAAACGTATGTAGGATATATTTCGCTAGAGCCTTGAGCTCGGCATCATCAGTCGTTTAGCGAAATATATCCTACATACGTTTGTCTGAGTTTTGTCAACGTGTTCCTCATAACTACATTCTGTCGGATTTATACAATCCTCTTTCATATATAATATATATATATATATATTATATATAATATATATATATATTATATATAGTGTTAGATAATACGGTTGGTATATATTTACAAGCAGAAAGTTGCTCAATATTATTGATAGAGCGTTTATATTGTGTTTAGGTAGCGTGGATACGGATTTAACACCTGGTTATTGACAGTTTCTCGCCTATTCGTTCTTCAGAGCAGACGTCTCAAGATCGCACTGGCGAGAAATTGTCGGGTACCAGGTGTTGAACTCATGTCCACTCTGCCATAACACAAACATATATAATTTTTAAATGAAGCATTTCTGTCCATATTTTTATTCGTACTTTCTTTCAATTTTATTTGTATTTGCATGCCAAAAACTACTTGACTTTAGAATCTGTCGCCCAATGTCATTCATCTTATGTTGGTCGGAGCAGTTAATTAAATCAATCTTTTTTTTTCCCTTTTTGCTTCTAATTCATCATCAATGTCAAGGATTGCATGGCGTCCTCAGAATCTATAACTCTATGTCCGATTGTCATGTTATCGACATTCAATCATCGAAAAACGAAAAATTAAAAATCGATAACTCCAACGCTATTAGACATCATCACGTCGCATTCATTTTACGATCACTTGTGTACATGTTGACTGGTCAAAACAAACCACACTTTCTCAAAAGTAAAAGAAGAAAACACACACACAAACAAACACACACTATATATACTAGCAAATATATGCACCCTCCGGGTGCAAGTATTTAAGTTTGATATAATGAATATTCATATTAAATTAGAAAGGCTAATGAAACTGAATAAGAATACAGATAAAAAGATTTGGAACAGAGGGGGTATTATCGAAAAAATAGAACAGCTTTGAAACTAACTCATTCCATCATTTTCCATTACTCCCGTCTTTCATTGGTAACTTTTCCTAATTTAACTCTTTACTTTAAAATAGGAAGTAAAGGATATATTACAGTTATTTCTTCTTCTTAATAAATTTCTTTTAAGATTTATCCCAGAGATTTTTGCTCATATTCAATACGATAAAACCAAAACAATTAGAAATCAATAATACTTAGCATATATTTATTAAAATCAATTTTTTAAGATCAATATGCAAATTAGCCTTCCATTCACACTGTAAAACCACTATTTTGTTGTATATATAAATACAATTGCGTATTATAGTATGTAGATATGGTCAACAGTCTTAATAATGTAAAACAATTTTATTATTCATTGAAGTTTAAATAAAAATAAATCATGGAGAATGTGATGTTAATAACTAAGGGAATGTGGAATTGAGTAGTCATATAGTTTCGGTTACAGACAGACAAACACACAATCTCCATTATAATAAGATATATATATATATATATATATATATAATATATACACACACATACGCACACTCACAGCCTTTAGTTTCTGTTGGATTAAATGGAAAATCCAAGGTGCCAAGAGAACAAAAAGTGACAAGAAAACTGCCAGTACTTTCCATTTTTGGAAAAAAATCTCTAGAATGTGAGAAATATATTTACCAACCCCTCCGCACGAGCAGGATGTGACACAAGGTCGATTTTCTTAAGCGGAGTTCAACAGGTTTGAATTCAGAGTTTTCCTTCTCCTAGACTTGTTGCCTAACCAAGGTTAAAGAGCCAGTCTACCCTACTATTTATCCATAGCTGGAGGGAGAGTAGGATTCATACCTTTCCCAAGGAAAGTATAGGCATGCATTTTTGATGGCATGTAAACCTGCTGGGGTTATTTTATGCTGACAGATTAGAGAATCGCCTTCATTGCACTTCTATGTTTACATGTTTTATTCAATTGTTCTTAAAGATCATACACTCCCTATTCCTTATTTGCAAACAATTATATGGTTTCATGTATTCCCTTATGAGATTTATAGTAACTTTTTTTATTCAATAATCATAATCCCTTGTTTTCACACATTTATATCGTTTTAAGAATCTAATAATAATCCTGAGTAAATTATACTAACTAAATTACTGTTCTTAAAACAAAAAAAAATACATAGTTATATAGTATCAACTATTAATATCCACTACTAAATTTTAAACGGAATATTTGACCCCTTAATTGAACCATAAAAAGCCGCTAACCATTCAACGGCTGCCCATGTCAAGCCCTAGCACCTATACAACTGTGCCAACCCTATTGCTCTTATTTCAAACCACAACATTTCATCATATATATATTTACCAACCCCTCCGCACGAGCAGGATGCGACACAAGGTCAATTTCTTAAGCGGAGTTTAACAGGTTTGAATTCAGAATTTCCTTCTCCTAGATCGGTTGCCTAACCAAGGTTAAGAGCCCAGTCTGCCCTACTATTTACCCATAGCTGGAGGGAGAGTAGGATTCATACCTTTCCCAAGAGTATTAGCGCTAAGTGAAAGGCAATTACCACGTCCAGGATTTGAACTCGGGGCGACAAGTCCATTTCCCCACGCGCTCCTACACATTTTATCATATATGTGCGAGAAGGCGGTGGCTGAACGTCTTCATGTCCCGGTATGACATTAAATTGAGTCTATTGGTGAAGCTCCAATCTGAAGCTTTGGAGAATGTAGAATACACCTTTATCCCTATTAATCTTATATCTAGTCTGAACCGGAGTGATTGTAACTGTTTAGGGTCCCGTCTTCAGATTAGATAGAAAAAATATGACTTTTAAAAATGTGATTAGAAAATTTGAGTTAAAAAAAATTGAGTACCGCTCAAAAATGAATAAAACAAAAACATCTTCGGCATAAAATGATCCAACGTGTGATGACATGCCGTAAAACCTAACCAATAAAAACCGTGCCGATGGTAAAATAATTCGTATCATAACGATCAGAACATTTTTGTCACTGATGATGAAACAGAATAAACAGGCCCATTTTTTTCATGTCGACGTCCTGAACGTTAGCCACTATGACAGGTACTCCCGGGGTTTTAACAAGTGATGAATAAGAATTCGTAAGGAACACACGTAATTTTTACACTGGTACAAAAATGAAAAAACACATGTTAATATATTTTTTAAAAGACTCCACAAATAAGATTTGCCGTTAAATGTTTTATCCCAGAAAAGTTAAAAGATGTGGAGATGTAGAAATACGTGGACATATTTAAGAAATATTTGTTTGAAATTAAAAACAGAAAAAAAAAGTTTGTTTTTGCAAAATTTAATGCATAAAACAAAAACGTCTTCGGCATAAAATGAATCCAACATGTGTTGCTATGCCGTAAAACCTAACCAACAATAACCGTTTCGATGATAAAATAATTCGTATCATAACGGTCAGAAGATTTTAGTCACTGATGATAAAATAGAATAAATCGGCACAATTTTTTCAACCAATAACATAACGAAACCGCCCACCAAAATATTCGTTTTCTATGACCTCTGAAAAAAAAAAAAACTATAAATAATGGATTCTGAACTTTGTTCACCCGTCGGCATTTAGACGCCCAATTTCTGTTACATACAGCAATATATCACTTTTGTCTTTTATGCAACAGACCATTTAATCTTAATCATAAACTTTAAAGGTTATATGCATTAAACTTTGCAAAAACAAACTTTTTTTTTCTGTTTTGGATTTCAAACAAATATTTCTTAAATATGTCCACGTATTTCTATATCTCCACTTCTTTTAACTTTTCTGGGATAAAACATTTAACGGCAAATCCTATTCGTGGACTCTTTTTAAAAATGTGTTAACATGTGTTTTTCATTTTTTTTACAAGTGTAAAACATTACTTATGTTCCTTACAAATTCTTATTCATCACTTGTTAAAAAACCCCGGGAGTACCCGTCGTAGTGGCTAACGTTCAGGACGTCGACATCGTATGAAGCGAGTTCGAAATCGAGTCTCATTAATACGTTTACTTTCAGACTAATATCGTTTGGAAAGGTATGAATACCCTCAATCCTCATGATATGGATTAATAGCACTACTATTGATATTTTACAAAGATGGATTTGACATTGAATAATCCACGAAATTTATATGCCATTAAAACAAAACAAAAACGAATCAAACTTGTTATAACATTTTTTATTTGCTAAAATGCTGTCCTGAGTGTTTATACTCTCTTTCCTTACTTTCTTATTTCTATTCTTCTTCTTCCAGCGTCTCTTCTAGCATCTCTTCTGGGGTTTGGACTTCGTCTTGCGGACTTCGTGTCTGGTCTTCCATTGGAGATTTCTCTTTATCAGAGCCTGTGTCATTGGTAGTTTTTAGATAATAACACAAGACTTCGCTTTAACTTAGATCATATTTTATTCTGAAATCCCCACGAGACTACCTGCGCAGATTGAGTCGGCACCGTGCATAACACGACTTACCACCGTCGTGACTTTTGCCGATCTCTAAAACCTATTTCTAATCTAAACCGGAAGAGTGTCTTCTCCACGATTCTCACGGTATCACCGGAAGGATCAGGATGAGGTCAAGCCTTGTCATTCAACCCTTCAAGGCCGTGGGCTGCAACTTATAACAGCCATTTTGGTTTTCTACACTACTTTACACAAGTATTAGGAAATCTAATAATTATGTAACACTGAGTATGTTGTTAAACTGCATCTATTAGTGAAGTTCCATTTCTGGGGCTTTGGTAGTGTGCAGTACAACATCATCGCCATTACTCCCATATCCACCCACTCTAACTCATTGTCCTTTGAATGATGTTAAACTGCATCTAGTGGTGAAGTTCCAGTTATGGAGCACAGGGAAATGTGGAGTCCGCCTTCATCACAATTACGTCCAGGTCCACTCTTGGTATAACATTAAACTGCATCTATTGGCGAGATTACAGTTCTAGAGGTCTTGGGAAGGTGGTGTAACGCTTCATCGCCATTACCTCCAGGTCCACTCGAATTCATTGTCCTATTTATGACATTAAACTGTATCTAATGGTGAAGTTTCAGTTCTGGAGCTCTGAGGATTATAGACTACCCCTTCTTCGCCATCGCTTCTAGATCCATTCTAAACCGTAGTGGTAGTACGTGTTAGGGTCCTATCTATAGGTTAAATAGTAGAAATGTGTTTTAAAAGGTGTGTTTGAAGGATTGTGTTTAAAATAAAGAATTTTCAACATCCATCAGGAATAAATAAATCAACATAAAATAACCCAAAAAGTGTTGGCATGCCGGAAAATTCTACCACCAACAACAACTATCGTGTATATTGTACCCAATTGCTTCCTTTATTTTTATCTCTTCACATGTGAACTCCAAAAACGATAATTTATTCCTGACTCTTACTTGATGTGTTAAAACGACAATTCATCCAAGCCGTAGCTTTATCAGTACTATTGAGCGGTTGAACCACTTTGGCCCTAACGAAGTACCGGGAAATAAACTAAATGGGAGATGCACAAGAATGCTGCGTGCGGTCTTAAATAATTCGTGGAAATAACCACCCCACCAGAAAGCAACTTATCACACAAACCATTCGAGTAAAACGAACAAGAATGCTGGAGAAGCAAGGAAAAACTCATAAATTACCTTCTCCTGTGGAAACCTGCACATGTGCCTGCCAGTGTGTGTCGTCCAGCAATGACCTACATCAATCAGATCCGTATGGAACCTGGATGCTGCGGGGAAGACCTGATCGGGGCGATCACCGATAGGGATGTTTAGCAAGAGATTGTCAAGGATATCCATGCTGCCGGCACATGATGATGATGATCATGATTAGATCTATTTGTATTATTCTTTAATATATTACCTGGAATGCGTGGTTGTCTTGGTCACTAATATACTTATTTCTGAATATAGGACATTTATCTTGCATTGATTAAGACCACATTATTTGGACCAGTCAGAAAAAAAAGATTTGAGAATAGTTTATTTAAAAAAAGGCAATCAGAAAAAGAGAATAACACATTTCTGTTTAGTTATTGCAAGTCCAACGATCGCATTTCAAAACATTTTCAATATAAAAACAAAAATACGAAAAATAATGACTGCCTTTTTCAAATGCATCATGTGTCCTGATATAACTTCGTGAAAAATTGATTCAGTCAGATAAATAAACATAAAGAAAACCTACAAAGACAGAGAACGATAGGATAATATACATATACATACGTAAGCATATATTCATATATCTGTATTTATATATATTAAACATATATTTCTGTACATAGAAATACATACTCAAATAGAATTAGTTTATATATATATATATATATATATATATATATATATATATATATATATATATATATATTTACACCCAAATGTAATTATACCCAACATACCAGTCAATTGGATACTAACTTATATACATATACGCACATACGCACACACACACATATATGCACATAAACACACACGCATATCTATATATACATGAACATAAACACAGCCATATATGTATATATAAACATACCCCCCATATATTATATATATGTATATAAACATAAACATAAACACACCCATATATGTATGTATATAAACATAAAACACACCATATATATTATGTATATAAACATAAACACCCCCATATATATATGTATATAAACATAAACACACCCCCACATATATATGTATATAAACATAAACACCACCCCCCCACATATATATGTATATAAACATAAACACCCCACATATATATGTATATAAACATAACACACCCCCACATATATATGTATATAAACATAAACACACCCCCACATATATATGTATATAAACATAAACACACCCCCACATATATATGTATATAAACATAAACACACCCCACATATATATATATATATATATATATATATATAACATACCTATATATAACCAAATTACGAAACTCCAGAGCAGTAGAAGATTCTACGGAAATTGATTTTCCGATTCCATTACTCCAAAAATTCAACCCACGAAAAAAATGAAAAAAAAAAAAAAAAGAATTGCATCACACCGGTTTTAATAAATCTTATTTTTTTCCACAAATCGATACAATTGCCCAGATAGAATGAATGGAATAATTACCATTTTATCTCCCCAGACAAAACGCCGGTATCGTCTGCAAGTTTCCTTATTATTTTTATGTTATCGCATTGTGAACTAGAGCGGAAATATAATTTGGTAAAACTGTCATAAATTCTTACCTACCTGAGATAAAACGTAAAGCCATTTAGAAATAAAGAACTTAGCGAGTAAGTTGGATATGCGATACTGATTGAATTATTTATTCATAAGACTATGATTAAATATTGAAAAAACATCGTCGTATCACTGATACACAAGCGATTGATTGTGAATTCTATCCTCATTTGTTATTGAATTAACATCAGAGATTCACTGGAAATGATTCTCATACGATCACAGCCGATGTGTTTTCAGGATGTTTTAAACTGAGGAGAATTCGTGATATAAAGATTGTCGTTACAAAAACAAACACGTTTTACAGCAGACAATATATCGAGTGAATAATTAAACAGGGCATTTCAAGTAGATATGGTTGGGTATCACATTAATCTTTCATCATCAGAAGTTTTGATTAGATACTTTTGCTTTCAACCAGAAGGAAATGTAAAAAAAAAAAGAAGAAGTTTTTAAAAAGAATAATAGGAAAAGGTAATCAGAAGTTAACATGCAACTAGAAACCACATATCCAATAATTGTTGCATATATCTTATTGCTCTATCTAACAGCATATCTAACATATGCACAAACGCCATGCGTCAATAGTATATACACATGATAATCGCACACACACACACACATATATATATATGAGATAATCTACTGAGTCAGACGAACCTACTATTAGTTTCGCAAAAGCTCTTCAGGGCTAAAATCTGTCAAGAGTCAGATTTTAGCCCTGAAGAGCTTTATGCGAAACTAATAGTAGGTTCGTCTGACTCAGTAGATTATCTTTATTACTTGGCTCTACTTAGGTATCGAGCACTTTTTACAAATTAGCTTCTCCTAGCGGTTATATGAATATATATATATATCTTTATACATATAATATACATATATATACATATAAATTGTTTTTTCTTTTGGCCAAATACTATACCAATAGATTATTTTTTTGTTGGTACGAATATCTTGGTCTTTTCTTTTTTTCAAAAAAATTTTTCTTCCTGGTTGATGTTTGGTAGTATATTTTACAATCAAACTCTCTGCCGGGTTTTTTCTCTCCGCAAGGATCTACCAACACGCTTGGTATATTAAATTATATATATATATATATATATATAATCAAAGATTTATGTTTGTTCTTTATAGCAATAGAAGCATTAATCTTAAACGTTATAATAAATTTTTTGACAGCGAAGTAATGCAAAATATATGTTGAGAAAACATATTTATTAAATTCTTTGGTGTAATATACATAACTTTTAAAGAAAGAAGAACTTAAACCGTAAATCCCGTAATAATTTAATTAGACTAGAAACTCAAAAGATTTAAAAAAAAAAAAAAAAAAAAAAAAAAAAAAAAAGATTTTGAAAATTCACATGAGCCCAGCCTCATCAGATGGATTTTATAAATAAGGGATTCACTCATTATATATATATATATATATATATATATATATATATATATATATTATATATATTATATATATATATATAGAGAGAGAGAGAGAGAGAGAGAGAGAGGAGAGAGAGATTTTGTGATAAAAACGTTGGATTAAATATTTAATTCTTCAATACTATAATTCAATATATATAATTTTGTTCATGTTTATTTACTATGCTTTGAAAATCCAATACCCCATATATATATATATATATATATATATATATATATATATTTCAAAATTCACCATGTTTATAAAAAAACAATCGAATGAATTTAACCAGAAGATGGTTTCCACTAAAGAAATAGACTTGTTATGTTTCAGAGTATATTTCCTGAAAGAAACATTGTGGTTTGTCAAAAAGTAAAAAAAAAAACAAAAACAAAAAAGCTTTAAATTCTTTCTACAAACGATATCTTTCACAACAAATTTGCTCCTGATGATGACATAAATGTCGAAATTTTCTCAGAACAATTAGAAAATAAATAACATAAAAGAAATATTCCCATTTGTCTTATCCCTTTATATCTAATAATTTTGTATACTACTTATATAATACTTTGAATATAATACAGTAATTGCTGTCTAGACATATGGACTTATTCTAAGCGTGTCTATGCTTAAAGCTGAACACACTTGTGTCAATGCAGTATCTTCTATAATAATGTGGAATAATCCAAGTTCTGCGACGTGTATATATTTCCAGTTTCCTAAACTAAAAATTAATTTCATGAATAAGAGAACATGAATCTGAGAACATGAAAGGTAATTAAAAGTAAGGACTTAAGACAATTGGAACCAAATGAGATTTTTGATAGGATTCGATCAATGACAAATTGGCTGGAATAAACATATTGAATAGCAAGGATACTATTTTGAAGGAAATTGTATCATTAATTGTTCTTTTTTATCTTTGTAAATGGAGCTTCAGTTCCGATACAGGCATAAGTACATGTTTTAAAAGCAAAAGCAAAGTCGTCGGGGTGGCCTATATTCGTTATCAACCAATCAACGAGGGAGTATATCCCCCTTTCACTTGCGTTAGACCAAGGAGAATGTTTTTGCGTCTGAAGTAGAGCGCCACACCTACCATCAGCTTCTTTCTATTGTTGCAATATGACCCTTGTGAGCTAGAACTGCTAATGGAAGGAGGAGGAATAAATAACAAAGGCTTAAAAAATAGTGATGACCCAAAAGAGGAGAGCGATGGTTTTGACCGTAGCGTGACCCCGAACGAAGAATTGAGGGCAAGCGGAAGTCGGGTGTTGACCGAAGTCACGTGGTGACGTGGGGGAAGGAGGAAAGGGTTCGTCCTCTTTTTGCCGGCGTCCGTCGTAGGGCACGGACCTCATTAGAGCCCAGTAATCTAGTAGTGTTCTCTCTCTCTCGTTCTCTCTGCCTCTCCTCCTCCCTGGTAGAAGCCACTAGACGAGCACGTTAATAAAGGCTGGCAGTTGTGACGACATGTTTCTCGGGTTATGATTTTTTATCGGAGTTTTAGTACCAAGAAAGAAAAAAGGACTACGGTGCATGTATCGTTTTAGTACCGTGAGTATTACAACGTAACACTATTAGTGATTAATAACATCAAGTAATTATTTGTTAAAACCAGTATGCAAATGCACTACACCATTATTATGTAAATCTTTAAGTCTTAGTTATATGTAACACACATTGCAGAATGTTAATCGCACAAATAAAATAGGCTGTTATATATATATATATATATATATATATATATATATATATATTATAGCCAGGTAAAATTTCAAGAGTACAGAATAAGTTATATATATATTTACCAACCACCCGCATGACACAAGGTCAATTTCTTAAGTGGAGTTTAACGGGCTCGAATTCAAAGTTTTCTTTCTCCTTAACTGGTTACCTAGTCAAAGTTAAAGGACCTAGTCTGCCCTACTATTTACCCATAGCTGGAGGTAGAGTAGTTATAAGCATACCTGCATATAATTATAATAATTACACATATTTTCTAAGACATAGTTAATAAATAGAATTTATTCTATGTATTAATAAAATTAATTTGACTATAATTTAAATACTCATTGACAAACTTACGCAATAGTTAAGGTTATTGACATAAGCACTGATGTCGTTTCACTTACAGACAGGCAGGCACTGAATCTCCAATATCTTATAATAATGGAGATTGTGTGTTTTTCTGTCTGTAACCGAAACTATATTACTACTCAAGTCACAATTCCCTTAGTTATTTACGTCACATTCTCCATGATTCTATTTCTATTTAAACCTCAATTAATAATACAACTGTTTGACATTATTAATACTGTTGGCCTTACCTAAATACTAATAACACGCAATTGTATTTATATATACAACAAATACCAGTTTTAGTGTGTAAACGTAAAGCTAATTTGCATATTGATATTAAAAAAACTGATCTTAATAAAAATGTGCTTGGTATTATTGATTTCTAATTGTTTGGTTTTATCTTAATGAATATGAGTAAAAATCTCTTCAATAAATCCTAAAATAAATTCATTAACAAGAATAAATAACTGTAATTTTATTCTTTACTTCCTATTTTAACTAAATAGTTAAATTAGGAAAATTTAGCATTGAAAAACGGAAGTGATGAAAGAGTAAGTTTCAGTTTTTCTATTTTCCGATTATACCCACTCCGTTTCAAATCTTTTTATCTGAATTCTTAATTAGTTTCACTAGCCTTTCTGATTTAATCTAATATTTTATTACATTTACACTTAAATACTTGCACCCGGAGGGTGCATATATTTGCTAGTAATAATTTAACATGTAATATAAAACGAAAAACAAATATCGTATCATTCGCACTCAAAAACAAGATAGAACTCCAGGTGTGGTTTACTATTGCATAGATATATCTTTATTTGTGTAAATAAACCAATTGATGACTATATGAGTGTGTGTGTGTGTGTGTGTGTGTGTGTGTGTGTGTCCATTGAAGATATTTGTATGTATGTGTAGTCCTCATGAAAATATAATTTCCTCCCCATACTTATCTATTTCGAAATAAAATTTATTTGCTGTCAGAAAGAATTACGCTTTGTAATATTGTAAGAAAAATAACGAAAAACTTTTTTTCTCATATCTATATGATGAAAGTTTTGATTACTTTTACCTGACACACACACACACATATATATATATATATATATATATATATATTATATATATATATATATACGTATATATTACTCACACATCTACAGACCGCGTACACATGTGCACGAGTGTACGTTACTTATGCATTACGTGTATATCGTGTAGATATTGTATTAGTTTTTAGTTATATACTTTTTTTATATTACATGATTGATACAATAATTAGATAGACATTAGTACTCTTCTCCATTAACCTAGCTATTAGATTTTTTTGTTTCTAGGCTAAAAGTACATTTTTATTATGACAGGTCTCCTGGTTTATGATTACAATTTTCAACTATCACATTTTTTCAACGCAATCTTTAAGATAACTTTGTCTATGTCATGATAATTCTATTCTAAAAGAACTAAACATAAATTACTGATGATTGAAAATTTTATTATTTGATCTATTTTTAAATAATGAATGGAAGAACTATTATGTATAATATCAAAATAGATTTACTGTTAATTTGAGAAAGATATGAAAAGAAAATTGGATAGAAAAATAAATTTCTTTGTTTAAAAACAAATAAATTCCCTTAAATAATATTCTTGATTATTTAAACTACGTCGAAGAGTAACTGTTCTGAAAACATGTTGATATGGTTAAGTTGTTGGCGAAGCTCGTCTACGGGCACTAAATGATTATATAGCCCTGCGGGGTTTGGTCTAAAAGGAGTGATGACATTTTATGTATCTGTTGTCGAAACCGATGTCACAATTCTCTTAGTTATTTACCCCATATTCTCAATGATTAATAAACAATAATTATTTAATATTATTTAGCATCTTATTTATTAACTGTTGTGAGGGTTTAAGGGGTCAAATAAGAACAAAACGACTGGTAACAAATGTAGAAAAATGTATTAACAGAAAGTAGACAAATACAATAGAGATAAGTGGAAATTACGTCCGACAATAGAGGCATTAGCTAACTCGCATTGGCTTACTGCCAAGCCACAATTATCCCTGTTACTTATAGTAACCCGTCGGCGCATTCCATTGGTCAATAGGGTATATCACCTATAACATTAACGATATCTATTGAAGTTCAGCTGAATTATATTTGCCTCCAAGCAGCCCCTGTTATTAATGCATTAAAAGGCGATGTTGATCAGCACAGGTTGACCCTTCCCGTCTAGTAATATAGCTATCTTCTCAATATTTTGAGTACCTGGTATCTCTTAATCGGCTTTTGGGGCAGGATGGTATTCTCGCTGTTTGAGCCAGGAACAGCTAGGTTCGTCGCTAGGGTATTTCTATAACTTCATATTTTCATAGTCGGATGCTCTACTAACTGAACTAGACCTACTTTTTATAGTTAGTATCTTTTCCCTATGATTTTGTTTTTTCAATATTCTTCTTTTGAGTCAAACCCACCAGATTGCGTTAAAACATAACTTGTTTGGCTACAAATAAAATCCCCAATGCACATCCTTGTGCTCTATTACATAGAGGAAAAATACTAATAGTAAAACAACTACTACCACCCCTATTACTACTACTACTTATAATAATAATAATAATAATACTGCTGCTGCTGCTCATGCTAATAATAATAATGACGATGATAATAACCTTATCCCAGAAGGAGACCATACATAGTATTGATAAACAAAAAAAATTAAAAAAATTGTCAACTGGTAGACTTTGCAGTTCCAGCAAATCACAGGGTGAAGATGAAGGAAAACGAAAAGATAGACAAATGCCTGGACTCTGACAGAGAATTGAAAAAGCTGTCGAATACGTGAAAGTGATACCAATTGTAGTTTGTGCACTTCAAACGGTTCCCAAAAGCTTGGAAAAAAGACTGGAGGAACTAGAAATCAGAGAAATAATTGAGACCATACAGACAACAGCATTGCTGAAATCGGCTAGAATACTCAGATGACTCCCGGAGATCTAGGAAGACTTGTTGTCACTCACACCCCAGCAAAAGACCCTCAGCTAACGCTGGTGTGAAAACGCAATAATAATAATAATAATAGTAATAATAAATAAATAAATAAATTAACAAAACCAAACAGGCTAAAACAATTTCATTAATGTCTGATGGTACCATTTACCAATAATTTACCTAATATTAACTCAAGTAGTTAATTACCGTGTACCATTATTTATCTAATATTAATTACCGTGTACCATTTACCTAATATTAATTACCTAATATTAATTACCGTGTACCATTTACCAAATATTAATTACCTAATATTAATTACCGTGTACCATTTACCAAATATTAATTACCTAATATTAATTACCGTGTACCATTTACCTATATTATATTAATTACCCATTATTTACCTAATATTAACTCGAGTAGTTAATTACCAGTGTACCATTATTTACCTAATATTACCTCATGTAGTTAATTACAGTGTACCATTATCCATTGCTTTATATCCATTCATGAAACAAGATTTGCCAAAATGCCCTGATTGATATGTTATGTATTGCCAGCAGAGATAGGCAAACTGATTTTTTACACTTTCCTAAATATCTATGAAATGTCTATATCTTCTAAATCTTGCATTGTCGGACGTCGGTCGCCTTTGTTTGCAGCCCTCGTTCAACATTCAGTTATTTGACTACCTTCCAATAAATGGAATGTTTCTTGGGATTCCTAGCCAAAAGATTTTCCCATTGCTATGCAGTTTGCTTCCACTCAGAAATCTTTGTTGTATAAGTGGGTAAAAAAAAAAAAAAAAAAAAAAAAAAAAAAAAAAGATCCAGGCAAATTCCTTGCGAACGCCAAAATCACTGAATAATAAATTTGACTATATTGCTTTTCATTTCTCTAGTAGAGTGTACGTGTTAGCACGTGCACAAGATTCTCTTGGAACTGACTCACGTCTTTTTTTCTCGAGAAATCCCGGCCGAATAAGGAGTTAGGATTAAAAGGGATATAACTCCGGTCGGGATTTTTCGAAATATCACCCATCCAACCGGGAATTTTCGAAATATCGACTTTCCTAGATGAATTAGTCTAAATAGCTACAGCACACCTACATTTGCTTAAACCACTTCTCACACTAATTTGCGATCTTTATCCTCATAAAGAAGGGCTTCCTACTCTACCCTCTCCTTCAAAAACATAGCAGCTACTACGACTCAACAATCCATACGCAACTGTATGTCCGAAATTATAATAGTGTTACATAATTATTAGATACCTAATATTCATGTGCAATAGTGTAGAAATCAAAATGGCCGTTATAAGCTGCAGCTCATGGTCTTGAAGGATTTGAATGACAAGGCTTGACCTTTCCTGATCCTTCCTTCCGGTGGATACCGTGAGAATCGGTGGAGAAGACCCTCTTCCGGTTTAGATTAGAAATAGATTTTAGTCAGTCGGCGAGAAACCACGACGGTGGTGAGTCGTGTTATACACACTCCGACTCGATCTGTGCAGGTAGTCTGGTGGGGAATTTCGAGAATAAAATATGATCAAAGTAAATCGAAGTTTTGTGTTATTATCTAAGAACTAACAATGACACAGGGCTTCTGATAAAGTGAAATCCCCAATGGAAGACCAGACACGAAGTCCCCAAGAGAAGTCCAGACGTTAGAAGAGACCTAGAAGAACTTAAGATGTCAGACGACAGCAGAAGAATAGAAGTAAGAAAGAAGGGTATATAACAGTAGACCATAATAATCATAAGAAAACATGGAATTAAATTAGACAATTTAAACATCATAATGTTTCAACATCTATCCTAAACCTCTTATACTATTAGTTTGATGATACAAGTTTTAGATCTTTTTCATCTTTTATCTATGGTGGCCGTATGAAACATAGTACACTTTTTTACAGTTTCTTGGTAAGTCTTACCATGTACCGGAACAGAAAGTCATCCAGCCACATTCAAACCTTCTTTCCATCTCAAGTCCTGATCAAGGTTTACTAAAACCGAAACATTACGTCGACTTCACCATGAAGAATAAATTCATCTTTATAGAATACTTCGTAATATATATATATATAAGTCGACGGGGCGGCCTAAAGTCGGTATCAGCCAATCAGCGAGGGAGTTTATCCCCATTTTCAATAGCGCTAGACCAAGGAGATTGTTTTTAGCATCTGAGGTGGAGCGCCAACCCTATCAGCTCCTTATTTTACCGCACAGATCCCTGTGCTACTCATACGCTGATGTTGGCGAGGACCGGTATCGAACTAGGAACCTTGTGGTTTCTAGCCGAACGCTCTGCCGACTGAGCTAACCCGGCCACTTAATGGTACACGGTAATAACCTACTAGATTTCACCATAAGGATCTTCAGAAATCGACTGCAATTAATCAATATCTTGATTAATCCGGTGGATTTAACCCTGAATATCCTTGGGAAAACTCGAGTAGTTAATTACCGTGTATCATTATGATAATAAATTTGCTCTAACGTAACTGAGCACTTTATATTTGTTATATCGCTGTCTTATTGTGAAACTTGCATCAACTAAATCATTGTGGCCATTTTCACCGGTAAAGGCACCTTTTCCACAAATACCATATATATATTATATATATATATATATATATATATATATATATATATATTGGTTTGTTGGTTGGTTGGTTTTAAAGGCTGTCACGATGCAAGTGTAAAGAAAAAGAAGGTAACTATGATGTTGTTTGTTAACCTGTCACTTTATTCTTAGTATTTCGGGATGAAAAATCCCATCATCAGAAAAATACTCGAATGAAGTGGTCCTAGCAGTTGATTCTTCTGATGATGGGATTTTTCATCCCGAAATATTAAGAATAAAGTGACAGGTTACAAAAGAACATCATAGTTACCTTCTTTTTTCTTAACACTTGCATTGTGACAGCCTTCAAAACCAACCAACAAACCAATCTAAACACAATGCTCCAAGCAAATTACAAACCCTTATATATATATATATATATATATCATAATGGTACACGGTAATAACCTATTCGAGTTTCACCATAAGGATCTTCAGAAATCGACTGCAATTAATCAATATCTTATTAATCCGGTGGATTTAACCCTGAAGATCCTTATAGTTAAAACTCGAGTAGTTAATTACCGTGTATCATTATGATAATAAACTTGCTCTACTAACGTATTGAGCACTTTATATTTGTTATATCGCTGTCTTATTGTAAAACTTGCATCAACTAACCATTGTGACAATTTTCACCGGTAAGTCATCTTTTCCACAAATACCATATATATATATATATATATATATATATATATATATATATATTATTTACCAATCCCTCCACACAAGCAGGATGCGACACAAGGTCAATTTCTTAAGCAGAGTTTAACAGGTTTGAATTCAGAGTTTTCCTTCTCCTAGACCGGTTGCCTAACCCAGGTTAAAGAGCCCAGACTGCCCTACTATTTACCCATAGATGGAGGAAGAGTAGGATTCATACTTTTGCCAAGGTATTAGCGCTAAGTGAAATGCAATTACCATGTCCAGGATTTGAACTCGGGGCGACGAGTCCATTTCCCATGACTTTAACCATTACACCACGCACTTCCAAATCCACACACACAACATTATATATATATATATATGGGGGGCATTCAAATGTATATGAAGCTTTAAAGCAGCCTATCCTCATACATGTAGACAAAATCAGTGCAAATCTAATTAGAATTGAAAATTTGAATAAGTTCATGTCTTATATGTAAATGAAAATGAATAAAATCAAATCACCGAGGGTATTTGATCTACAGACATGTAAAGACCGACATTCCCATTGGCTGTATTTGGTATTTGTTCATTGAAGTTGGCAGTCAGCATTGACCGAATTTTCTAAAGAACGAATATCTTGGAGACTTTTCCATTTATTCTGGTCAAGATAGACGCCTATAAACGATTCAACTTTCATCCGGTCTTCCATGATTGATAATTCTCTCCGGCTTTTCCGTCTTTTACAAAGTAAACAGATCCCCAGTAAGGTCCAGTGGAAAAAATAGTTCCAACGTCCATTCGATCAGTCAATACTATTCATATATCAAATCGCTGAAAGTTAACTGAAATAATATGTATAAATTAGCGAGAATGTTCTAAATCCTGGCTGCTCAGTCTGTGTGGGGGAGTTTCAGCTCAGTTAAAAGTTTGAATTCTTGCGTTTACCACAAATTTTTATACAGAACCATAATTCATAGAGACATTTAAACGATATATATGACACCAAGACATTATTATGTGTAAATATTTCCACCAGTGGTGTTTCCTGGTCAATATATATATATATATATATATATATATATATATATATATATATATATATATATATTGTGTGTGTGTGTGTGTGTGTGTGATTTTATATGAAAAAGGTGACTTAACAGTGAAATTGGACACAATGGTTAATTGATGCACGTTTCACAATGATAAGACAGCGATATAACAAATATAAAGTGTTCAATACATGAGTAGAGCAAATTTATTATTATGGTATACACGGGAATAACCTAGTCAAGATTCACCATAATGATCTTCACGGTTAAATCCACTGAATTAATAATATCTGATTAATTCGATGGATTTAACCCTGAAGATCCTTATGGTGAATCTTGAGTAGGTTATTCCCGTGTATAATAATATAATAATATAATAATAATAATAATATATACATGTGTGTGTGTGTGTGTGTGTGTCTGAGTGTATGTATGCGTGTGTGCGTGCGTTCCAGAAAATGCAAAACATGGTATAGACTATATAAACCACACTTTTAGGATCAGGTAGTCTTGGATATTTCTGCAGGCCCACGAGACTTGCTGCCATTTAGTGAAAAAGCACCAGTTAAAACTATGTGTGTGTGTATGTATGTTCTGGGTAATTAAGTGTATGCGTGTTTATGTCTGTGTGTGTGGATGCGTTTGTGTGTGTACATCGTCTAAAACAATTATTGTACCAATTGAAAAGACCATCTAAGGCGTAATCATTTTAATATAATACTTCCCCTTTCGTCGGCTATTGAGCTCTCCTTCGTGGGAATTCTGTTGAAATACAAGATGGACTTATTTAGGTTTCATTGTTGAGTATTGAGTTTTGTAATTTTATTGATGTTTCAAGAAAGAATGAATTATTAAAAGAGACATGTAATTTCGTCTTCGTACAAAAGAGAAACATGACCACACTGAAGACGGAAATAGGTTCATATCGTATTTTCGGTACTTTTCGGGAGAACCGTCCCAGCATCCTGCTCAAAAATCGCTACCCGGTGGCTGCTGAAAAAAAAGACCAGCTACGATTGAAGTCCGTAGCCGAAGGGGTGTCACTTGCAAAAAAAAAAGGGCGTTTTTCCCGAAAACCCAACCAAGTTAAAATTAATAGCTTTATTACAAAATTTGTGGGTTCTGTTTTTCTGTCAGAAAAAACAGAGACAAATTATTTTATTTTTTTCCCATTGAACTAACCCTAACCTATTTTTTTTTTTTTTTTGCAAATGACACCTCTTCGGCTACAGACTTCAATCGTAGCTGGTGGGTTTTTTTCAGCAGCGCCGGGTAGCGATTTTTTGTAGGCCGGGACGGTTCTCCGCGAAAAGTACGTCTTTTCTTCTACTTCCACTCTTAGATCTGGAATTCATCGGATTTCTCGGATAATTCTTAAAATAAGCTTTCATGATTATAGCTACTAAACGAATAGGAGCCCTCCCACCAGCGTAAGTATTAAAGTTTTAATGTAATGAAATATATTAAACTAGCAGACTTGTGGATATATCACAGTATGATAATTTTAATTATACAACGTTTTGATATGATTACTTGAGAGCTATTGCAATAGTTCAATATGTAAAAAGTATATATAATCTTGATTTAACTCGCGCTCCTCTGTTTCTTTTTTTCTTCTGATGTTCGATTGAAACGGATTAGCGTATTTCTTCTTCGCATACCTTCTCTCCTATACCTATTCTCAACTCTTTCTTTCACTCTTATTATTTCATGTATGTGTAACATTTTTCTCCCTTCCTTTTTTCTAATGAAAACGGAATAGTCCATTATTTAGGTGTGGTAACGATACTGATAAGAAATAAGAATTCGGCGGATAAACAACAGCAGATAATCAGGATTTAATTTTTGCATTTCATCTTCAACAATTTAGACGGTCTCATTTTTAACCATTAGATGTTGCAAGAAGATAGTGAACGTACTTTTTATCAACACCAGTATTAATGTTGTATACCCTTTCTTTACTTCTAGTATTCTTCTGCTAATCTTTGGTATCTTACCCTCTTCTGGCGTCTCTTCTAACATCTCTGTTCTTGCTGGTTGATCGTCCTTGATTTATTTCTTATTCTAGGTCAGTCTTGTTGCCAAGACATTCATCAACCACAAAAACCATATTATTTTATTTAAACCTTTATATACTTAACTAACATCTTCCTCTAACTAAACACAGCGCGCGTGTGCAAGTGACCTCCATCTAAGGCAGAAATACCTTCTCTGCCTGACGTCCAAGCTGAAACTGGGAGCCAACCAGGTCCCACGTGACTTCACGTATTTCGCGGCTTTCTGTAATATTCCATGGAAAGTCCCGCCCGTGATATGAAAGGGCCATCCCTTCAGAAATACAGGGGGTTGACAATAATCTTATGCAACCGCATATATTATGCAACATTAATATATAGATATTATCATTATGTGTATGTCCTAGTAAAACAGAATCATATTGTTATCAGAGTAGTTAATATGTAATGATTAAAAGAATTGGTACAAATAGACACAGACTCAGTGACGCATTAACATACATACACACATCTTTTCTATTTTTTTGTTTTTGTTTAGAAAATTCATCAATCTGTCTTAGTCACTCAGTCTGTTTTTCGCTATGCAAATTTTGGACGAACAAGAAATATTGTTTACCAACAAACCCTCATAAACTAATTATAATTGTTCTTTGTTTAAAATTGATTTATGTCATAGTTATATCTATAGAGACTATCTTGATTTTTTCATCTAAACATTGTGCCTCTGTCTTTTACTCAGCATGACTGGTAAAATAATTTTATATATTTTAATCATCCACATAAAGTACTATTTCGATGTATCACGTCTGTTCAGTGCAGCTATACTTTGCAGGCTGTGTCAAGCTAATATTGAAACTCGACAGGATGTAATATATATATATATATATATATATATATTAAAAAAAAGAAAGAAATGAATCCGACGGTATGAGTATATATATAAAAAGATATGAAAACACCACAAAACGCTGTTAAAGTGAAAACATTTTATAACTGAGCTGATATTGAACAATATTTCGATTTTATGAAAAGCTTTGATGAGGATTTTCATAAAATCGAAATATGGTTCAATATCAGCCTAAGTGATAAAATGTTTTCAATTTAACAGCGTTTTGTGGTGTTTATCTATATATATATATATATATATATATATATATATATATATATTGGTGTGTGTGTGTGTGTGGTTGAAAATAGAGGGAAAAGTGGATATAACAACCAGCAACTAAATTCAGTTGATATTTTTGCCCCATTGTCTGGTTCTGCGATGGATAAGACGAAAATACCAATTGAATTTAGTTGTTGAGTTGATATTTGCACTTCCGCCTCATTTTCAACCATATTTTGTCGGATTTATTCAATCCTTCATCATATATATATATATATATATATGATGTGTGTGTGTGTTTGTGTGTTGTGTTTGCAATCGGAAGCATGGATACGGATGGATTAAAAAACATAAGTTTTCATCCATTTGAACTCTACAATAGGATTGATACTCTATCCTGGCAATAAATTAGGCAAAAAAAATGTGGGGGGTTAGTAACACCGAATAAACAAACAACCGATTACCCCATATCAAACAAACCACTAGTGACCCATTTGAAAATCTAACAGTCAAACGCACAGTACCGAGAAGCACACACATGTGTATGCACACATATACATTTAAACGAGTACATATATGGATATACACACAACTCCTAAAAGAAAATCCCTCATATATATAAAGAACATTCCAATAGAATTCAACTCAAAAAAGTTTTTTTTTTTTGGAAAAGATTGACTCCCTACTTCTGACACCTTCTCTACCCGGATTATTGTTACCTATCAAACACTCAAAAAAATTTTTTTTAAATAATAATCGCTTAAAAAATCTCTAAAAACAATTTCTTCAAACAAAAATTTTCTCCTGACGATGACCTAAGATTGGAAACTAGTTGAGAATAATAAGCATAAAGGAAATATTCCTGTTTGTCTTATCACTTTTGTTCATATATATATATATTATACATATATTGTGTCTGTTTGTACGTACGCTTGCTTCAGTCCATTATGAGGTTGACAAGGAGATGTATGAAATAATGTACGTATTTGCGTTACCCTTTCTACATAAAGAACATTTGTTAAGCTGTTTATTTCAGATTTCATTATTCCTAGATTAATTGCCTAACTATGTCTTCATAAAAAATTATGTCCTTTTATTTACCGATTTGATGTGGCGAGAAGTAATTGCTTCAGATCTATTTGAAGAGCATTAGTGCGAAACGCAAAAATCCTTGACCAGAAATTGAACACGAGTTGCCGGTTCCATAATATATATATATATATATATATATATATATATATATAATATATATATACCATCTGTGCAGACTATGATACAAGGTAAATTTCTGAAGGGAGCTAAACAAGATTGAATACATAATTTTCCTTCTCCTAGACTGATTGCCTAACCAAGGTTAAAGAACCTATTTGTCCTACTATTTACTCATCGTTTGAGGAAAAGCAGTTAGTTGCATTCTTTTCCAAGGTTATTAGCGCTATTTGAAATGTAAACCACCTCGTCCAGGATTTGAACTCGGGTCGACGATTCCGTTTCCTACAAGATTCGATCATGCGCCCCAAATTGCAGACCTATCAGGAAAATCTCTTATACTAAGATAATTTTAAAATTCATTATTTTCAATGTTGAGGACCTCAGCAAACATTAAATGTTGTGCTTGGACAACGGGAAACAGAGTTTTTCATCTAATTGGCTCAAACTAGAATAATCTAGACAATTAGTCATTTCAAATGATTAGAATGACAGAAAAAAATTTGAAGATAATTAACAAGATACAGACATAAGAAACTGGAGTGAAATAAACATCTTAAAATGTTATATTGCATCGCTGGGACGATTTAAAGGAATTATTTTTGGTAATTGTAATAATTCTATACTTATCTTCTTACTGTTCAACTGTTAGTCTCTGCTGTTATGACCAGAGAGGCTGGTATTTCTTTTTCGGTTGTTGGGCTGACATTCACTCCGTTCTTCGAGTCTAGAAATTACTTGAGAATATTTTGAGTATCTTGTTTGGTATTAATGATGATTTGTATTAGCAAACACTTGACGTTATTTGATGTTTCGAAGCTCATTTATTTTATCCAAAAGTAAAAATGCCTTGAAGAACATAAACTCATCATTGCATCTGTTGTCTTCAAATACTCAAACCAGACTACTTACTCTTCACTCTTTTTCTAACTCACTCCCGTTGGCATCTATCAACCAATCAGAGAATGACAGGTAGCCTTTCATACGTCATTGTAGAAACTTTCCAATCTTTTATTTTACCATCTCACTGTTATTACACTTATATTGGTCATAGAAAATCTAAAGTTCATATAATTTACATTTAATGTAATAAACCAGAACATATCCATTCAGGGTGGCTTGTCAGGTATGGTGGGATAGATTTTTCTCTCCAGACTTGTTACTCAGCCACTGAATCTAAAATTGGGTTCGCGAAAATTCCTATATTATAGGACGATTCTCGTGAAACGATATCACACTCTATTACATTGTACAGGCCCGGTTTAAATCAGTCGGTAGAGCACCCGCCTCAGAATCGCAAGATTCTGAGTTCGATACCCTCCCCTGCCAACTCAGGGTACGAGTAGCACGGCTTGAGTTATCTGATTGTGCAATAAAGTGGGAATCTGAAGATAGGTTGTGGCGCTGCACGAAAGAATAAAACAATCTCCTACGTCTAATGATAGCTAAAAAGAGATAGACTCCCTCAGAGTCCGGCTAATACCGATAAGGGGCGAGTCTTGTTCTTTTTACCATACATCGGGATTCTAACACTCCGAATCAGAGGACCTTGAGTCAATTTCAATGAAAGGGTATGCAATTTAGTATTATACCCAGAACCACTAACTGTTAGAAATATCTTATATTATTTTTTTTCATTAACTTAACTAGTATAAAATAAAAAAATACCCTCCAGGCGATGTAAAAATAGATTTTTGAAACATATTGCCTGAGGGTGGGAGTAAACAATCAATGTCAGCGAGTTTTACCCTAAGTAAGTAAAATCATCAAATTCATTAAAGGACTAAAAAATAAAACAATTTGAAATGTAAACTTTAAATATGTATTAAAATAAAACAAACTATATATAGATATATAATACCAGTCATGTATTTATTAAAACTTGTTTTCAATAAACAATGATGGACTGTCTAATGTTGCATGTTCAAATTTTGAGGTGTATTTATTCCATGTGATGATGGTAATGTGACCGTAAGCAGTGACGCAATTTTTTGTTACAGACAAAAACTGGAAGCGAATCCATTATTAATAGAGATGTGTATGAACAAATTAAAAGAAATAACGTCACATGTGTTAATGAATTTTTTTTTACTCGCTGGCTTCACCTAGCACCTATATGATAAAATGAGATCGGTGTTTGCTATAAGAGGAATTTGAACAATAGGATCCGGACAATCATGTAGGTGCCAGAAATTGACATGACAAGTCGATTGTTCGGATGGGGCCCACTCCGACCACCAGTATAGGCTATGTAAGGCTGAGGTCGAATCACGGCACGACTTAGAATTCGATTCTTCCAATTCTGAAGCTCTAATGAGTATGAAGTACCCCTTCATCACTATTATTCCCAGGTCGTCTAACCCAGAGTTAGTATCCCAACAACGAGGCAAATAGAACACATTAGTTAAAATTTTAGTTTAAATTAAAAACAAAATTGAATATCAATAATGAAGAAAAGAAAATATGTTCGGCATGAAATAACCGAACAAGAGTTGACATGCCGTAAAAATCCAATCAACAAACCGTATTCGGTTCACTTACAGCTCAGTCCCAAAGATCCTCTTCTCATACATTATTGGGCACACAAAACAGTCAACCCCATTGTTTGAGGGTGCTTATCCATCTGCAGAAATGTAGTTGGCGTATTCTACACCCTTTGCCGACGGGGCTTGATAGAATCAATGCATGAGCATTGATACTCGGCTGAACGAATATGGTAACGTTTATATTACTGTAAACAAACGAGTTCAACAAGGAAAAGAAAGCTACTGTGAAAATCGAGCGAGTTAGGACGCGGTTGAGATTCATTTGTCGATTTTAATAAATGGAGTTGTATTCGTTGAAAAGTGAAGAGGAAAGGAAATTGCTCTTATCTTTTGCCGAGAAAATGACGCTAGAAATAGACAACTCTGAAGGTGTTTCTCCCGTTTAGATTTAGCGAAAGATTTGAAAATCATATCGGCGGCTAGACTAAAGCTAATTTGGCGAAGACGGAAGAAGATGGAGGATGGCAGATTACTTTGGAAACTGATTACCGCCAACGTGAAGGGGAAAATGATAAATACAACAAAAGCTCAGTCGACAGAGAAGAAACAAGTTGAAATTTACAAAGGTGTCAAATTATAAAAGAGAAGAATTGGAAGTTGCTATAAAAATGCAAAATATGAGTCTATCTGTCTGTTTGTTTGTGTGTGATTATGGGTAAGCGATTTTCCGCGGTAATGTTTACTTAAACATATTTGAAATATAAAATAAAAACTAACAAAACAATGCAGTTTAGTTCTAGAATAAAGTTGAGTCAGAAACTCTGAGTTTCCAGTAAACAAATTGAGAGTTTGGTCAATAATCACTTAGATGTGTTTCTGACTGTCTCTCGTTCTATCTCTATATATGTGTGTGTGTGTGTGTGTGTTTGTGTGTAAACCTTATGGCAATACGACAGAGAGACAAAAGTTCGGGTGGAAGTTGGAACTCATCAAAACTAGTTGTATATGTGTGTCTGTTTTTCTGTCCATGTAGATATCTCTTTTCCACCCCCCCTCTCTCTCTCTCTCTCTCTCTCTCTCTCTGTATACACATATATATGTACATATATATACATATACATATATGAACATATACATGATCGATTTCGAGGTATGAGGATCCATCAAGTTACATTGTCAATTTATTTTATTTGTGTTCGTGCCTCTTGTAACACTTGCAAACAATCATGCAGGTAATGCAAAGATGGGCGTTGTGAGGCTGAGTGCACTAGATATTGGAAGTGTTCTTTCTTCTTTGCCTTGCCATTTTCAGAAGACGAAGCATTCCGATCTCCATTGGTTCCGGTTAATATCAATTTTCTCGGAGTTGATTTGCTGTATATTGACTGCTAAAAGATTGGTTTTCAGTTTGTCCTTGAATCTAACCCATGGCCGCCTAACATTCCCTTCCTCTTGCTCAAGCTGTCCATACAAGTGGATTTTTAGTATCCTGTTGTATGTCCTTCTTAAAAGATCATCAGTCCAGCGCAACTGGTCCTGTATCAAGAAGGCCTCAATTCCACTAATTTTGCATTTTGAGAAAAGATCAGTGTGGGTCTCTGTCGTCGAATGTTTCACCACATATGCTGCGAAGATATGCTTTGTGGAAGATATCAAGTTGATTGATATGCGACCTGTATGGTATCCAAGATTCAGAGCCATATAGAAGTGGTAAGTATCGCAGCCTTATAGACTTGGATTTTGGTGTCAGGTCTGATGCCACGTCCATCCCACAATCGTTGACGAACTTTGCCAAACGCATATGATGCTTTTGCAATAAGATTTAAAATCTCGATTTACAATGTATATATATTTTGAGATAAACAGTAAGACCATTATACATGTGTGTGTATAGGTGTGCCAGTCTATCTTCCTTAGCCTTTTAATATATATATATATATATATATATATATATATATATATATATATATATATATTATATATGTGTGTGTGTGTGTGTGTGTGTGTGTGTGTGTGCATTGATGTGGGCGTAGGTGTTTGTTTGCATGCGTTGAGATAAAAAGAATGAAAGAAAAAAAAAAGAAACTGAAATTGATACACTCACTACTACACATACACACACACACATATATATATATATATATATATATATTTATGTGTGTGTGTGTGTGTGTGTGTGGTGTGTATGTGTAGTGGTAAGTGTATCAATTTCAGTTTCTTTTTTTTCTTTCATTCTTTTTATCTCAACACATGCAAACAAACACCTACGCCCACATACACCAAATGCACACACACACACATTATATATATATATATATATATATATATATATATATATATAATATATATAGAGAGAGAGAGAGAGAGAGAGAGAGACGGAGAATGTGAGAGAGTGAATGAGAGAGAAAGAGAGGGGGAGATTAAATACAATACCGTGCAAACGTCTTCTCTCCTTAAACAATTGCAAATTTCTAATAATTCTCAACTCTTGGGCCATATTGGAGTCATCCCCATAGATAATTATCCATAGCAGGTGTTCTGAATGAATGAGAAACATGTTAAACGACTCACATTTATTGCCGTACACATGTCTTCGACCACTGTAAATAATCTAAGCCATATGCAATGTTTTAAACAGAAACATTTATAAAATGAATGTTGCACATATTTGATAATTCGTTTGACTTCCCTTAGCTTCGATAATTGCTTTAATACACCTGCAAAAGAGATGCTTACAAAATCTTCGTCATTCTCGCATGGATGTGGTGCCCTTTTCTGTGGCTGATCTCTCAGAACCCTTCAATATTCTATCGATTCTTCTAATGAACTCTTCTGTTTAGTACTGTCAACATTTTCTCGATATTTATTTCAGGTTTTAAGTTGACCAATCTCACAATACACAGAGGCCCTCATCAGCTAGACTAGTTTCTGTTGTATTGCACTGTTTCGTCGGGTAACTCGGGTCTTTTTTGCTGATTGAAATGAATCTAGTCGGAGGATAAATTCTTTGAATGGGTTCAGGGTGTTCATAAGCCCCGTTACCACTTCTCCTTCCTCTCTTTTCTTACACCTTTTGATGCATTCGCATTCACCTCCTCTTCTCCACCTCCCATTAACTTTTTCAACACATAAACAGATTGTAGATTCATTGTCTCCAATAAAACTTCTGTCGAAGCTTCATGTTCATAACGAGTTGAAATATTGAATGAAGTTGTTTTGTGCTTTATTCGTTTTTTTCTCAATTTCTAATGGCACAAACACACACACATATATATTATATATATATATATATATATATATATATATATATATAGAGAGAGAGAGAGAGAGAGATAGATAGAGGAGAGAGAGTGATAGATAGATGAGATAGAGAGTGATAGATAGATGAGATAGAGAGAGATAGATGAGATAGAGAGAGATAGATAGATGAGATAGAGAGAGATAGATGAGATAGAGAGAGATAGATAGATGAGATAGAGAGAGATAGATAGATGAGATAGAGAGAGATAGATGAGATAGAGAGAGATAGATAGATGAGATAGAGGAGAGAGAGAGATAGATAGAGTAGAGTAGAGAGATGAGAGAGAGAGAGAGAGAGAGAGAGAGAGAGAGAGAGAGAGAGAGAGAGAGAGAGAGAGAGAGAGAGAATGGACAGAAATAGATTGAGAGAAAGAGAGATGGATAGAAATGAAGCTAGGGAAAATGAATTAATTGAGACAATAATAAGGAATTGAAACACTTATTTCTTCAAGTTATTGAGAAAGAGAAAAAAAGAGGCGTTGAGGTAAAGAAAGAGAGAGAAATTCAGAAATAGAGGAACAAAAATAACAAAGAGAAAAGATGAATTGGAAAACAATTTTTTTTTAAATGGATTTGAAAAATATCAAATACGAAAACAAAAAAAAATGAACAGAATCCACACAACGAAAATATATGAAAATGCATAGATAAGCACTTCAACCAGAAAAATAAAATTTAATTATCAAAAAAAAAAAAAAAAAGAAGAATATGACGAATGAAGCGAACGAAGATTGTAGACGATGATGAAAAATTTGTTCACAGAAGCGATGGACAGTAGTTTTCTTTGTTTGTTTTTTAAATTTATAATAAATATCAATATAAATAAGAAAAATGATTACAAAAAGCTGAACAAAGTAAAAACAAAAAATAGTACTGTATTAAGAAACTATAACAGAAATAAAAATGGAAGAAAACAAATCTGTCATCATAGAAAATTGCATTCTATTTTTTTTTTTTTAGATCTTCTGAAAATGATTTCTTTATATAGGACTCAATTGATTTATCAAACATCAAATATTTTCAGATTTTTTTTTATATACAATTATGAAATATAGGAAAGTTTTTTAATCAATAAAATTTTTATTAAGATTAACGGGACATTTTTCAAACCATTATAGATATAAATATTTCAAAGATTTCTTTTGTTTCTTTAGAAATAATCAAAGACAAAGTAAATATTTACTCTTGGAATATGACAATTGCATAAAAAAATAAATAAAAAAATCTATGAAAACCAAAATGTGCGATCTTAAATAAGCGTTACTCTTTAGATACAATGTCTTTTAAAATCAAAGTGGGATTCTTAAGAATGCTATAAAATATTTACTTACGATGTACGAGGAAGTATACGTTCCCTCCAAGAGTAAGTAGTTAAGTTTTAATTCAATGAAATATATTAAATAAAAAAATACTAAAGAAATTAAATATGTGGCGCTCCACCTCAGACGCAAAATAATCTCCTTGGTCTTAGCGCTAGTGAAAGGGGATAGACTCCCACGCTGATTGGCTGATACCGACTTTAGGCCACCCCGACGACATTACTTTTACTTAAATATACTTTAATAAACATAATTTGAGTCACTATGTTTCAATAAAAATAATCAAATCAATTAACTCTAGTGCAATGCCATTCATAATCGATTATTCATATTGAATCTCGGGATCTATGAGTATACATCAGTACGATAATTTAATTATTGCAACGTTTAATATGTTTGCTTAAGAGCTATTACGAAATAGTTCAATATGTAAAAAGTGTAGTAATCTTGATTCCACTTTCATTATTTTTTTTCTTTCTTTTCATTTATTCATTATGTTCGATTGAAACAGATTAGCGTTATCGCTTCCGTGTGCTCACACCCTCTCTCTATGTTTACCCGACTCTCATTCTTTTTTTCTTATTATACTTTTTTTTCTGAGCCACATGTATTTTTAAAAAACTTTCTTTCTCTATCAGAAAATGGAATGGCATTTATCTGAGAGGGCGACAGTCGTAAGAAAAAAAAGCATTCGTTGGATAAGCAACATCAGATGATCAGGATTTAAATTTTTGGATTTCATCTTTGACTGGACTGTCTCATGTTTAACCAGATGGTGTTGCAAGATGAAAACTATTGTACAATAAGGAGATACGAGTATTAATATATAGATATGCCCATTGTCATTTGATACATTGTGTATCCTTTCAATATCACGTAGTATTTTATTGTTTCTCCCCCATCACGCATTCTGCTCACGCTTTATTCTGCTGTTGCAATCTGCTTTAAAATCACAATTGTCTATTGGTTAACCTGGGAATTTCCTGCTATCAGTCTAATAAAAATGTATATTCTAAGATCTTTAGATAATAGGACATGACAAAACATCGCTTCAAGTAAACGTTCGAGTCGTGTTGAGATGATTAAAATACTAAATGCTTTCGATCGGGTCAAGTCTTCAGTTCTGATTAACATAATTCATAAGATTTATCCTTTTATTATATTATTGTAAGGTTAATTCTTGCCGATGTTATGTCCGCAAATGAAGACCAGTTATGTTTCAAGCGAACGTAGTGGAATACATTGCAACGGATTGGTACATCGTTACTGTTTTTTTTTTTTTTTTTTGAGATGCGTTATAATCTTTCCAAAACAGTTTTGCAATTGTCAATATATTATATATATATATATATATATTAGATAGATAGATAGATAGATAGATAGATTTAACGTTTTTTTGAAAAAACAAATGATGTTTATTATTGCTGAACGAAATCTGTTTCGACCGTTTTAATAGATCGGTCTTCATCAAGTGCAACATATGAGAGAAAGACGTGATAAATAACAGTTAGAAGAAAGGATACAAACAAAACGCTATTATTCAATGCTGGAATTTTTTTAAATTGCGTGTTCTGTGTTACAAATAAAATAAATTTTATTTTTCAAAATCAGAAGCATTATAATTCATAATAAAACTCAAAAGAGTTTGATGTAAAATTATATAAAAGTGTATAATTAGTATCAAAATTGTTCATGATATATTGCAGCTGCTAAAAAAAAGTAATTTACAAGTCCACAGCATAATTGAAGACAGATGTAAAGTTTCAAATCACTTGTGGTGTTGGTAAATCCGTAGTGTTGTAGATAAAGGCCTTAAGAGGTGTAAAAATCCAGATATTTTTTTTTCATTAGACAAATATGAAAATAAATGGAAGTTATTAACTTCCATTTATTTTCACACACACACACACATATATATATATATATATATATATATATATATATATCATGTTAGCAGCAACACGTAGAGCCATGACACTCTCTTGCCAACCGTTCCTATCATTCATTACCCCTGGAAGATCCTCAGCACAGAATCCAATATCTGCAGAGAGTTTGACAATGCACGTCTTTGCTAGACGACCTCCACTGGCGTGCTTATGTGCTTGCTTCAACAGAAGAACATCACTTATGAGCTCATCTCTGCTCTTCCAGCAGTGTCCAGCGTATTTTGTTCGTCTTACACCGATGGTTTGTGTGATATGGGCAGGGCCCGTATAGATTTTTTTTGTGGAGTTTTGTTACCATGCATCCTCGTGCAGCTAGCATCTAGCTTATTCTCTAGGCTCTTCGTTAGGGTCCAAGTGGTACAACCGTACAGTAATCCCGATATAACTACAGCTTGGAAAAACTGTCGCTTTTACTTCTCAGTGAGATTGGATTTCCATAGGTTTGACAATATTCATATCAGACGATATATATATATATATATATATATATATATATATATATATATGTAATTTCCGAACCCCCCCACGTGAGTTTTAAGTTTCGGATATTTTGCGAATTCTCTTTCTGAGAGATAAAAAAAGAACAAACTTTTTTCCTTGTTCTCACTGCTTCCTGTCTTATTCGTTGTTTTCAACCACACTTTTTTTTTACCATCTTTCAATGTAATTTTCTCTGAGGAGTATTGAGCGAAAAGAAGAAATTTATTTCTGATTTAAATCAAAACTAGGGTACCCTTTTCCTTTCTTTTTAAGAAAAAAAAAATTTATTTTACATAATGCATATGCTTCTACGCGTCCTCATATATATATGTGTGTGTGTGTGTGTGTGTGTGTGGTCATTATTTTTTTCCTCATTTGGACAGGCTTTTGAGATCAGTGCAGTGGCAAGCACCAAAAGGACAACCTCACGACGCTACACTAGTTATATAGCAAAGGAGAGTTGGCTATCTTGCTTTGGTTGGCAACAATTGTTGTTCTTGTTGCAAAGTCATTCCCTCCAGGTCGGTTGAGCCGACTCTATCCAACAAATTCACCGTATCCTGAATGAATCTAATTCCTTAGAAAGAATAACAAGGGAATAGGAAATTCATAAGCATTCCCCAAACCCCACATTCATATCCCGGTCAGTGACAAGTACCCAAAAAAGCCGTTGACTCCTAACGATAATGGAGACACCCATTTTCATTTTCACCGGAGCCCCTTTTACCGGGTTGAGGCCCTAATACAACTTGATGACAGAGCAATCCGACTTGGAAAGCCCTAAGTGAAACTTGAGTTCAGGATGGAATACTTGTAACACTATCACGTTGTCACCAACTTGCAAAAACTGAAAAAAAGATTGTTCAATAGATGAAACTACGAAATTCAGAGGGAATTTTTAAAAAAGATGAGAAAGGGATTTGAGTAATGAAAAAATATGAGTAAAATGATAAAACATAAAAACTACATCAAAATAAATTCATGAAGACCGGATGAATTAGATATCTGCCTTAGGCAAAGAATTAAAGCTTTAGATTTGAATAGCATTCATAGATATGTTAAATCCTTTCAGCGCTCTCTTTTCGATCGAGTTCATGCGGTTTGAACGATTAAAAAAAAAAACTATATTATTCTCGTCTTATTTCGGTGACGTCTCTTGCGAATTCTAATTTAAAGATTCCATCACGTTTATTTAAAGAGTGTTATCAATCTCTTATTCTATTCAATGTGAAGTCAAAGACAAAATAGTCCGTGGCGTGAAGTTAAAATTACAGTCCGGTTACATTCGGTTGACAATGATCGCCTTAATTCTGGTATTTGATATAATTATGTTGTAATGGTTAGAGTTGTAGGAAATCAACTCGTTGACCCGGGTTCAAATCCTTAGATGAGACCGTCTACGTTTCACAGCACTAATACACATAGGAAATGTATGAATCCACCTGCTCTCCCTCTAGCTATGGGTAAATAGCAGAATGCACTGGGCACTTTAACCTTTGTTAGGTAAATAACCTAGTAGAAGGAAACCTCTGAATTAAAACCTGTTAAACTCCGTCTAAAATTACATTGTGTCAAATCCTGCTCGTGTATGGCGGGTAGTATATATATATATATATATATATATATATATATATATAGTTAAAAGTAAAAAAGTGGATAAAACACAAACGAATTCATTCGATTAATATTTCACCTCAGTGTATTAACCACGCGAAATATTAATTGAATGAATTTGTTTGTTTTATCCGCTTTTATTCCTTGACTTGTAAGTATATTCCGTTGTATTTTACCCTGTTATTTCCATATATATATATATATATTTTAATTAAATTACCAAGACCAAACCACTCAGCAAACACCATATGTGACACGACGAACACTGGACAGCTGTTTCGACCTTATTAGGTCTCATCAGCAGTGTATACCACGATCTCCGCCACTTGAGATCGAACCAGCGGCACCAGAACGCAGAGCCTGAGACTACTTCTGAGCCACCGGCCCATGCCAGAAAAAGAGATCACTGAATAATCTAGTCATGGTAATCGCACAGGCGCGTAATCTGTATTGTCTTGTAGCCCGTCACAGGCACTACAGAGGACAAGGCCTCCTCGACATCAACGTATTCGGTTCCGGATCCCCGTGACACAACATCATGATCATAGGATATAGATAATTTTGTAAATAGAGGAATTATATTATGTATACTAATTAAATTACCATGACCAATCTACTCAGCAAACAAATATACCCAGGATTTCAAGGTCTACAACTGATTTCTCTTATACAATGTGTACACTCTTGTTCTATCTAGGATTATAAGGACTACAACTAGATTCTCTACCACAATGAGTACACTCTTGATCTATCTAGGATTATAAGGACTACAACTAGATTCTCTACCACAATGAGTACACTCTTGATCTATCTAGGATTACAAGGACTACAACTAGATTCTCTGCCACAATGAGTTCACTCTTGTTCTATCTAGGATTACAAGGACTACAACTAAATTCTCTGCCACAATGAGTACACCCTTGTTCTATCTAGGATTACAAGGACTACAACTAGATTCTCTGCCACAATGAGTACACTCTTGTTCTATCTAGGATTACAAGGACTACAACTAAATTCTCTGCCACAAGGAGTACACTCTTGTTCTATCTAGGATTACAAGGACTACAACTAAATTCTCTGCCACAAGTACACTCTTGTTCTATCTAGGATTACAAGGACTACAACTAAATTCTCTGCCACAATGAGTACACTCTTGTTCTATCTAGGATTGCTTCCATCTAGGATTACAAGGACCTAGATTCTCTGCCACATGAGTACACTCTGTTCTATCTAGGATTACAAGGACTACAACTAGATTCTCTGCCACAATGAGTACACTCTTGTTCTATCTAGGATTACAAGGACTACAACTAGATTCTCTGCCACAATGAGTACACTCTTGTTCTATCTAGGATTACAAGGACTACAACTAGATTCTCTGCCACTTGAGTACACTCTTTTCTATCTAGGATTACAAGGACTACAACTAGATTCTCTGCCACAGTGAGTACACTCTTGTTCTATCTAGGATTACAAGGACTACAACTAGATTCTCTGCCACAATGAGTACACTCTTGTTCTATCTAGGATTACAAGGACTACAACTAGATTCTCTGCCACAATGAGTACACTACTGTTCTATCTAGGACTACAACTAGATTCTCTACCACTGTGAGTACACTCTTGTTCTATCTAGGATTACAAGGACTACAACTAGATTCTCTGCCACAATGAGTACACTCTCGTTCTATCTAGGATTACAAAGACTACAACTAGATTCTCTGCCACAGTGAGTACACTCTCGTTCTATCTAGGATTACAAGGACTACAACTAGATTCTCTGCCACAGTGAGTACACTCTTGTTCTATCTAGGATTACAAGCACTACAACTAGATTCTCTGCCACAGTGAGTACACTCTTTTCTATCTAGGATTACAAGGACTACAACTAGATTCTCTGCCACAGTGAGTACACTCTTGTTCTATCTAGGATTACAAGGACTACAACTAGATTCTCTGCCACAGTGAGTACACTCTGTTCTATCTAGGATTACAAGACTACAACTAGATTCTCTGCCACATGAGTACACTCTTGTTCTATCTAGGATTACAAGGACTACAACTAGATTCTCTGCCACAGTGAGTACACTCTTGTTCTATCTAGGATACAAGGACTACAACTAGATTCTCTACCACAGTGAGTACACTCTTGTTCTATCTAGGATTACAAGACTACAACTAGATTCTCTGCCACAGTGAGTACACTCTTGTTCTATCTAGGATTACAAGGACTACAACTAGATTCTCTGCCACAGTGAGTACACTCTTGTTCTATCTAGGATTACAAGGACTACAACTAGATTCTCTGCCACAGTGAGTACACTCTTGTTCTATCTAGGATTACAAGGACTACAACTCTACAAGGTTCTATCTAGGATTACAAGGACTACAACTAGATTCTCTGCCACAGTGAGTACACTCTTGTTCTATCTAGGATTACAAGGACTACAACTAGATTCTCTGCCACAGTGAGTACACTCTTGTTCTATCTAGGATTACAAGACTACAACTAGATTCTCTGCCACAGTGAGTACACTCTTGTTCTATCTAGGATTACAAGGACTACAACTAGATTCTCTGCCACAGTGAGTACACTCTTTCTATCTAGGATTACAAGGACTACACTAACTACAACTCTAGATCTCTACCACAATGAGTACACTCTTGTTCTATCTAGGATTACAAAGACTACAACTAGATTCTCTACCACAGTGAGTACACTCTGTTCTATCTAGGATTACAAAGACTACAACTAGATTCTCTGCCACAGTGAGTACACTCTCGTTCTATCTAGGATTACAAAGACTACAACTAGATTCTCTGCCACAGTGAGTACACTCTTTTCTATCTAGGATTACAAGGACTACAACTAGATTCTCTACCACAATGAGTACACTCTTGTTCTATCTAGGATTACAAAGACTACAACTAGATTCTCTGCCACAGTGAGTACACTCTCGTTCTATCTAGGATTACAAAGACTACAACTAGATTCTCTACCACAATGAGTACACTCTTGTTCTATCTAGGACTACAACTAGATTCTCTACCACAATGAGTACACTCTTGTTCTATCTAGGACTACAACTAGATTCTCTACCACAATGAGTACACTCCTGTTCTATCTAGGACTACAACTAGATTATCTGCCACAATGAGTACAGTCTCGTTCTATCTAGGATTACAAGGACTACAACTAGATTCTACCACAATGAGTACACTCCTGTTCTATCTAGGACTACAACTAGATTATCTGCCACAATGAGTACACTCTCGTTCTATCTAGGATTACAAGGACTACAACTAGATTCTACCACAATGAGTACACTCTTGTTCTATCTAGGACTACAACTAGATTCTCTACCACAATGATTACACTCCTGTTCTATCTAGGACTACAACTAGATTATCTGCCACAATGAGTACACTCTCGTTCTATCTAGGATTACAAGGACTACAACTAGATTCTACCACAATGAGTACACTCTTGTTCTATCTAGGACTACAACTAGATTCTCTACCACAATGAGTACACTCCTGTTCTATCTAGGACTACAACTAGATTATCTGCCACAATGAGTACAGTCTCGTTCTATCTAGGATTACAAGGACTACAACTAGATTCTCTACCACAATGAGTACACTCTGTTCTATCTAGGACTACAACTAGAATCTCTGCCACAATGAGTACACCCTTGTTCTATGTAGGATTACAAGGACTACAACTAGATTCGCTGCCACGATGAGTACACTCTTGATCTACTTAGGATTTCAAGGAATGCAATACAACTTTATGCTGCTGAGACTATAACCTTTCCTACCATTAAATGTATCAACAGGAGACCTAAACACTTAAAAGGGTTACTAGAATGGTAACAGCTAACAGGTAGCACAATAATACATACACATAATTCAACATACTGAAATAATATTACACAAATACTTGTTGCGAGATTTTTATTTTTTATTTTGTTAAATGTATATCAGTGAGAACAATTCTCACGTTCGTTCGATTTGAAATTGGGTCAGATATGCCAAGACTGGCATTTCTTAATCAGCACTCGAAATGCTGATGTTAAAAACACGTAGCAAATACGTGCAAGGAAATATTAGATACGCCCACATCATCTCAGAATTGCTGACGTACAAAGATTTCTCTCTTCTGAGATGATGAAATGAGGAAAAAATATGTCGCCTATTGTTTTCATTAATCAAAATAATTTTACTATTTATCGTTTTTCCCAATTGAATTAATAATGATAATAATAATAATAATAATAATAATTTAAATAAAAATTAATCTCTGCAGACACTATATGACATAATAGAGGCAAGTATCGATTATATTGATATTATCGGCCCGATAACGTAGTCAACTAAACCTCATCTAATAAATAAGCCAGTGAATTAAATTCGAAAAAGATTAAATGATTTTTTGTTTTTGTTTCAATCGTCTTTTCTGCCAATTTCAAAATAATCGAATTCGTATTCTGTTATTTAGTGGCCATTTTATTTCGAGACGAATTTGCTTTTTTTTTGTATTTTTATAACGATTCTTGAATTTGAAGTGAAGAATTTCTATTCCTTGTTGATAACCTCTTGTTATAATCGTAATTAATTTCAGTTTTAATTTACGATTTTTTGACCAATCAAATAAATGCCAACAAACAAAAAAAAAAGTTATTTATAAGTTGATCAAAACAGAACACAATTAAACCAGAGCAGAATTTATGTCAGCTCGTTTAGACCGACTTGATTTGCCGTTATTCATACTACAAAAGCCTAAAAACGTGACTCAATCAACAATGTATTAATACTCGTGTTCCTTAAAAGTAAGACCATTATTGTCTTGCAACACCGACTGGTTAAAAATGACATAGTGGCGCGTTCGTATAAACGGACAAAGAAAAAGAGAGAAATAAACAGTGGAAGTGACGATGAGAGAAATAATTATTTACTAAATGTACATGAATATGGAAAAGGTTCACACCAGTGGGATTTCCATAAAGATTAATCTCATGACCCCCCACCCCTTACTGGCCATGCTGCTATTTTAGACGACACTCTTATTATTTTACAAGTATTTACTAAGTTTGCTGACATGAGAACATAATAGCATTGGTTATTAAGAATCTATATATTAATACTAGTGTTCCTTAAAATTACGACAATTATCATCTTCCAACAGTCTCCGGTTAAAAATGAGACCGTCAAAATTGTCCAAGATTAAATGAAAAAAATGTAAATCCTGATTATCCGGTGTTGCTTATCCGCTGATTTGTTATTTCTTAGGAGTGTCATCACCTCAGCTAAGTTATGGATCATTTCTTTTTTATCATAAAAAAATAACGGGAAGAAGAAGGACATACTACACAGAAAAATACAGTAAAAAAAAAGAAAGTGAATGTGCGGATGCAACAACGCTAATCTGTTTCAATCGAATATGATGAAAAGAAAGACAGAGAGTTAAATCAAGATTATTATACTTTTTACTTATTGAATTATTTTTCAATAGCACTTATATATATATATATATATATATATATATATATATAACGTTGTAATAATTAAATTGTCATACTGTTGTATATGCATAGTTTCTGCTAGTTGTTTAGTATTATGATAGCCTCCTCGTTATCATTATTATCAGCAAGTCGTGCCGACAGCACAAAATATCCGTTATTCTTCCTCGCCAGCCATCCTTATCTGCCATCGTTCCTTAAATGTCCTTTGCTCAGCATCTAGTATCCATGCAGAGTTGATCGATGTAGCTCTTTGTTGGACAACATATACTGGTGTATCCATGTGTAGGTGCCCACAGGATAACGCAACTTATTAGCTCATCCTAGCTTCTCCAGTAGTGTCACCCATGTCTTGCTCGTCTTGTCCGAAGGTTTATGTTTGGAAGTAAGTAGCCGTACGGTTGCTCTTTTGTGGGATGCTGCACATATTCAAGACAACACAAAACATCCTTGTATTTCCCCCTCTAGTTATTATCTCCATGGAATCTGTTAAAAATCAAATGGTTCAGACATACTAGAAATTCTTCCAAACATTAGTGAGATCAGATTTCTATATAATCGAGAATTTGTCTATAGTAGTCAATATCTTTCCTATACGTTTTCGGAAGATGGGATATTACTAGCTAAACACGTGATGTTTGGTTGATTCGATTTTTCGACATGAAAACACATTGAGATATTTTATGCCGAAGACATTTAGTTTTATTGATTCTAGATGGGCATTGATTTTTTTAAACTCAATTTTTTTAAACACTTTTTTTTAACTCATTTTCTATTTAACCAATAGATGGGCCCCTAACATTTACCTGCATATCCAGGTCAGTCGGTCTGGGAATAAGGCCGATGAGGGTTCCTTCACACTCAGCCTTTCAGTATATAATTAAAAAGGGTGTGGGGTGTGCTATAAGAGCAATATGGTCGGACAATCCTATAGGCGCTAGGGCTTGAAATGCGAGCCGATTGGTCGAGGGGGTCACTCCGACCGCCCGTTTAGCCTCAGTAAGCGTCAAAGAAGAGTGTTGCATGTCATGGACTGCTCATCCATAGGATTCCGTCTTTAAATATCACGGACACCAAATACGGTCAACAGGTGTCCCATTGGAGGTCTTGCCTTTGTGTATTCTAAAGCCAACAAGTCTCTAAGAATGTGAACTAGTTTACATATTTCTGGGGATTATTATCTAAACTCACAGGGATGCCAATGACTCTTGCTATTTTCTCTTGGCTTTGCGGCAGTAATTCGACTTGTGCAGGTGGATTTCGTAGGAAAAGACATTGCTAATGCATGCAGCAAATTCTAAATGTTCTCCTCTATATTTGTGGATTCACAAGTGGTGGCGCACCAGCAAAAAAAACAAAAAAATTTACATCATCAGCTCAGTATGGCGTTTAGAGTAAATATTACTTTGTATACAATTAATTATTACACTGAGCTCTCTTTGGGATTTGAAATAATCTTTGTATCAATCTATAGGTGAGAATCTGTAGGGCATACATCAGGATATACGGAGGATATATCAGCTTAGCTGATTACAGCATCTTCAGACACGGAGCAAATATCTGAAAGAGATTTATAGACTTTTCCTTCACACACACACACACATACATACACATATATATATATATATATATATATGACAACTAAATATAAATAAATATAGTAAATATAAGATAATACGGGATTATTAATCAAATCCTGGTTATTGTACGTGAAACTGTTGTAAAAGATCGAGGTTCTTGAGATATGAGTTAACATAAATATGACCACAGCACTAAAAGAATTACTCAACAAAATTCGCTTTAAGTACAAAAAGCCAGCAAAAATAAAACCATTTAAACAACCATTATTGCTAACAAATTTCGATTGAGAAAATGTCTAAGTTAATAAAAAAAAAATAATTTTCCTCGATGTTATCTAAATTGTTTTTTTCTTTTCTTGTTTTTTTTTTTTTTTTGCTAGGTCATATTTATGATGGTTTAATAGGTTGATATTTGTGTTTTCTTTTTTCCAAGTCATTAACGTTTGCTGTTATAATTATTATAGTTATCGTCGTAGGAAATTGACACGGTGAATCGAATTCAAATCCTGGACGAGGTTGTTTGCATTTCACATAGCGCTAATAACCAGGGGAAAGTTATGAATCCAGTTATTTTCCCTACAGACATGATTAAATAGGAAGTCATACTGGGCTCTTAACTTTAGTATGACAACCGGTTTAGGTGATGGAAAACACTGCATTAAAACATTTTAAACCCTGATGGATTTTGTGTCGGGACCTACTGGTACAAAAGCATGGGATAATGTATATAATATTTTGCGATGTTATATTATAACTGTTTAATAGGTTGATTTGTTGTAATTCTTGGCTTCTTTTTCTTATCAGTTTTTGCAGTTATAAATAATATGAAAGAAATTTCATCTCCCTACAAAAATACAAATATATTACTAGTTTTTTTTTGTTCTTATTGTATACAAAACAATATCTATCTATCTATCTATCTCTCTCTCTCTCTCTCTCTCTCTATATATATATATATATATATATACTCGTTATATATTTTCTGGAAACGTTATATAATGATTTAATAGGTTGATATGTTGTATTTCTTTATTTATTTTCTGTTTTCAATTTGTCAACTTTTGCTGTTATAACTATTATTAAAGCAAATTTCATCTCCAAACAAAAATACAAATATATTGCAAGTTTTTTCTCTCTTATTGTATACAAAACAATATCACTATGATATATTAACTCGTTATATATATTCTCATGAGTTTCTGTCAACGATGATATTGGAAAATAAGACGTGTAAAAATGATGTCCATGAATATCGAGTAAAGTAATGAATTGTCGATTCTTGACAGATTCTTTGACGTCTTTAGTCACCTGAGATTCACAAACAAATTACATGAAGATTTACAACGTACATAAAACTGCTATTATTGAATTCTACACAGAGAGTCGCAAAAGACGAATGATTCTTTCTTTCAAATCATATTCACTTCCATTATTCTGTCAGTTTCCTCAATTCTACACAACAGTGTATCACACGAGCAGTGATACGTAAATGTATGTTTTATTTTGTTTGAGCTCAGTCAGTAGACCATCACTGCCTAGGAAACCGCAAGTTTTCAGGTACGATACCAGTCTCCTCCAAATCAACGCAGAAGTAGCAGAGATTGGGTAATGTGATCGGGGGAGCTTATGGCAAGTGGCGCTCCACCTCAGTGAAATAAATTCCCTTAGTTTAGTGCGATCAAAAAAGTTTTTGGCTTGTTTTGTACGGCATATCAACCTCAGTGGGTCATTTAATGCCGATAAAGTTTTGAAATAAATCAATTCTTAATGGATAATACATATTTTTATAAATACCCATTTTTCTATTTAACACATAGATGGGACCCTAACAGATACTACCACTCCGAGTCAGAGTGGACCAGGGAGCAATGGTGATGAAGGGGTGCTCCACATTCCACAAACCTCCAAAACTGGAACCTCACCATCAGATAGAGTTTAACGTCATTCCCAGGACATGTAGACCCGCAGCCACCACCTTCTAGCACCCATATGATAAAAAGGATTGGGCTTGCCATAAGGGCAATAGGGTTGGGAAAATCATATAGGTGCTAGGGCTTGACGTGACCAGCCGATTGATCGGAGGGGACCGCGATCAAAAATGGGATAGACTCACAGTCTGTCCGGTTGATACCGATAATAGGCCACTCTTTATGTGTGCATAATGGGATGGTTGGGTTTTACGGCATTTCAGCCTCTTAGGTCGTTTTATGCCGAATATGTTTTTGTTTTATTCATTCTTATGGAGAATTCACTTTTTTCTAAACACATTTTTTAAAACATGTTTTTTCTATTCAACCCATAGATGGTATCTTAACAGGTACTACCGCTCCAGATCAGAGTGGACCTGAGAGTAATGGTGATGAAGAATACTCCACAATTCCCAGAGCTCTAGAATCGGAACTTCACCATCAGATTGAATTTAACGTCAAAGTGTCTCGGCCACCACATTCTAACGCTTATATGAAAAAGGATTGGGCTTGCCGCGAGAGAGAGAGAGAGAGATAGGGGGAGAGAGAGAGAGATACATTCATCCAGCTGCTTCTTTAAAGAATGCAACCATACCCTCACCAAGCCTTTTTGACAGACACAGAAAGTGTGTGTATGTGTGTGCGCGAGAGAGAGGGTGAGAGGGACACCAGGCAGATAAACAGAGAGATAGAGAGAATAGATACGAATATATTCATGAAGCCACACCTTTAGAAAAACCACTATTCACTCACCAAACCTGAGAGAGAGAGAGAGAGAGAGAGAGAGAGATGAAATATTCATGCAAACTTTTTTTAAATAGCAACAATTCACTCACTAAGACTTCCTGATAGATAGATAGATAGATAGAAGGGAGTGAGGGGGAGAGAATAGAAACGAATATATTTCTGCAAATACTTATTTTTTAAAAAGCAACTATACACTCACCAAAGCCTTCTAGAAGTGATGAACAGAAGTTTAGGAAAGTTTCCCGGATTTCAGCAGCATCACTAATATCCCATGATGCCTCAGGAACACTTCATGCTACCAACATGCTTTTCTGCATTTAAGTAGAGGAGCGCCAAATATATGAAGATGCAGCGACTTTATGTTTTTCCTCTAGGAGAAATATGTAATATATTTTCTTTTATATAATATTGACAATCCTTCTTTGTCAGATATGCCAATTTCTACCTGGTATAACAACCACAAAAAGTGAAATATAATGACCGATAAATATTATCTCATTGTTTTTTACTCTTCATATTAAGCTGATTTATATATATATATATAATATATATATATATATATATATATATGAATAAGATATAATGAAAAAACAAACGATGTTTACAACTGAAATAGGCTCATCAGAAGAGAAAGTGTGCAAACCGTTTCGGGGCCTAATTCTCTTGACGGTTTAAAAAGCAACACTCGGCCCATCCTCAACTAATATAATTAACTTTTAAACCGTCAAGAGAATTAGGCCCGAAACGGTTTGCACACTTTCTCTTCTGATGAGCCTATTTCAGTTGTAAACATCGTTTGTTTTTTCATTATATCTTATTCATACTGTCGGATTAATTTCCATTTTATTTTCACACATGTATATATATATATATATTATATATGGACTCTCCCGTCGATTTTCGATGCATGAGGGTTCACACACACAATGAACACCCTCCCAGTGATTTGTTAATAGTGGTGAAGGCTTGTGTTGGACCATCCACACTTTTTGGCACAGTCGATAGGAAAGAATTGGTGCATCAAGGGTTGCCACAAACCCAATCAACGACCGACCTCAGAAATTTTGAATTCAGAGTTATCCCTCTCCTAGACTGGTTACCTAGCCAAGGCTGAAGAGCCCAGTATGCCTATATATATATATATATATATATATATATATATATATATATATATATATATATATATAGTTAATCCTTTGTTAGTATTGGGAAATGATAATAAAGTGCTCAATTACTTCTGTAAGAGCTGTATTTATTTATTATAGTGTACAATACATTTAAGATTTCGAACGAAATCTTAAATGTATTGTACACTAATAAATTCCCAAAAAATATATATAATATATATAATATATATATATATATATATATAATATATATTATATATATGATTATTGGTGTCTCGTGGCGGTCATCATTCTACGTGTTGATTTTTTTTTTTTTGTGATCGTGGGAGATTGTGTGTTCAGATTCCGTACCTTTTTACTGTGCTGATGGTGATAGTAATAGAGACATTTGTATGGCTTGAGAAATCCAAAATCTGTGTTTAATCCGTGTGTATGTGTGCGTAAACTCACAAGAACACTAACAAATGAGTTTAAAATCATTCAACCGACACCAAAAGAAAATCCACCTTCCAAAAACCTCCCATCAATACCAAATGACAACCGCCGACCCTACACAGCATCCTCACTGCACATTATCTACTATATCTACTGCCCGAAATGCAAAAACAGTCGATATGTAGATGAACACAACACCAACACCCTTCAGATTCAGATTAAACAACTACAAATCTACTATAAAATAAAATTCTGAACAGAGTAGCATCGCACAATACTTCAACAAATCACAACACAACCTCGAAAACCTGAAGTGCTCTTTAATCGACCAAGGTTTTCCATCCACACAAACTCACTGAAATTAAAAATGTCACAGGCTTATGCACACACGGAATAAACACAGATTTAAGATTTCTTAATCCATACAAATATTTTTCTACAAATAATGTATAGCATACCCGACTCCCACTATATATATATATATATATATATATATATATATATATATATCTCATCATCATCATCATCATCATAATACTGTCGTGCTGTCATTACGGATATCCATGATAATCTCTCGCCATCCATCCCTATCACTCATTGCTCCTGGGAGATCCTCTGCGCAGTATCCAGCATCCGCACAGAGTTGATCTATGTACGTTTTTGCTGGGGGATCCAATCTGGCCTGATCATGTGATGGTTTCCACAGGAGAACGTAATTTATGAGTTCATCCTTACTTCTTCAGCAGTGCCCAGCGTGTCTTGTTCGCCTCACACGGATAGTATGTGGGATATTGGGCGGGTGGCCATACATTTGTGTTCTCGTGGGGTGTTGCTTCCACGTCCTGTTTAATATTGCACGCAGCATTTTCGTAAATGTATTACAACGAGCTATCCTCTCTATGCAGACACACTCCCAAACTCAATGTACTGATCATTGGAGGAGACATGAATGCTCAGATAGGCAGAAACGAAAAAACTGATGCAGCTTGCACAACACTTTAAATAGGAACGGCTAGCCGAATTCTCCCTTGAGAATAGGCTTATTTTCCTAAACACCAAGTACCAGAAAAGAGAGAGCAAATTATGGACCTACACCTACCCAAATAGCACAAAGGCGCAACTAGACTACATCCTAATGAATAAGTCATGGTTTAACAGCGCTATAAACTGCGAGGCATGCTCCTCCTTAGAAGGAGTATCCTCCGATCACAGAATATTCACAGCTAAACTACGCCTAAATTTAAGGAGAAACAAAGTACAAGCCAGCAAATCTGTACGATACGACTGGTCCTCACTTACCAACAGCGATATATGTGATCGCCCGGTAACAGTGAGAAATAAGTTCGACATCCTCCAAGATGCAACAAAGTACTCTCCAAATGAGGAATACGAAAACTTTGTCCGTGCCCATCTCGAGGCAGAAGCAGAATGCATACCGACCAAACAAAGAGCAAAACGCACTGTCCTCTGGGAGACGGATACAATCAAAAAAAAAAAGAAATGATATTAAAAGGCATCTCAACGGAGTAAAGCAAACCCTACTAACACCAATATAGAACAAATTAAGAAAGCCCAATATACAAAAAGAACAAATACTATATATATATATAATATTATATATATATATATATATATATATATGTGTGTGTGTGTGCTTAATTGGAGTCGTACCATATTTTGAAAATTAATTAATAATGAATTAGGCGGGAATCCCTATTTAAATATATGGCTAAACAAATCGAGAAAAGTCAATCTCTGTATGTACATTTCGGCCTATTAGGCTTCATCAGCAGAGCTGTCGGCAAAAAGCCATTCCAAATACACCGTGTTTACAACTTATCATATCGTCGTGTAATAAAAGTCACTAGAAGAGGAATATTAACCTACTCTAAACAAATCGTAAAATCTAAGAAGTCCGTTTGGTGTAGGGGTTGTGGTATCAGCTTGGCAGTCCGGTTTCAAATCACGCACAAGGCGGCCTTCCTATCTATAGCTCTGCTGATGAGGCCTAATAGGCCGAAATGTACATACAGAGATTGATTTTTCTCGATTTGTTTAGCCATACATTTAAATAGGCATTCCTGCCTAATTCATTATTAATTAATTAATTTTCAAAATTAGGTACGACTCCAATTAAGCACATATTCTCCCAAAAATTGTCGGCATAAAGCCATTCCAAATACACCGTGTTTACAAATATATAATATATATATATAATATATATATACACATACATACACATGTATACATATTAGTCATGCATTTATTAACAACAATACCTAAAAAAAACATTTTTTTAAAGGGAAATTTTCTTAGAACAAAATTATTTTTACTGGACTCTTTCGAAGCATTAAATAATTATGTGAAAATATTAAGAAATTGAAAATTCATAAACTAAGATTAACGGATTTCTTACCTTTTTGAATTTCTGTCTAGAAATGATTAGAGTAAATATTTTAACTAATTCTCTCTGTTGAGTGTCCGGTTAAGATATTATTACACACCACACACACCACACACATATATATATATATATATATATATACTCCTGGTCACAATCTTAAGACCAGATATAAACGGTGTCAAAAATATAAAATACAGTTACTTGGATAAAAATATATTTGCGAAAAAATTACATTTAAAAAGGAAATATAGTTTTTCAATAAACAAGGGAAAAATTTTAATTGAGTTATTTAAACTAAGATTGAAAAAGTGATCGAAGGGGGCCATCTCCCTGGCAACATCTACCCGCTCAATTTAAAGGGACATGGCTGGGTTTATTCGCCAGTACACGAGGCGTCTCAAAAGATTAATGGCGACGGAATACACGCACTTTTTAACAAAGCCATTGTATGTGCTTCCGCTTGTGCGTGGCTTCCCGCCTTAATCAGCCTTCGTCTTTATCTGACATGTTAGAATGTCAGTAATTGACTGCATCTTGAACTGATTCCACGAAAAAGTTAGATCTTAGGGTTATCAAACCAGAAATATTTTGTCTTACAATAGTGAATGGCAAATTGTAGATAATTATTCTAGTGTTTGGGCTTTACTAAAGGAGTCTTTATAGATGATCGATAATGCTGTCCTAAATGGTAGAGGGTCCCCAAACTAATTGTATCCTTGCTCACTCCTATGCCAGTTGCCTGCAGATCCATCTAAAGTTCTTTGCTTGTAAATGGCATGTACGTTACTTTACGACAAATGAATCCAGCTGCACGTTCACATAATTTACGAGGACATACCTTTTCGAGGTAGATCAGTAGTCAGGTGTTCTTCGTTCCGAGTTGAAACGATAACTCCAATCGTAATATTTGTCTAAATTTTTAAGATGAGGCTTGATAATTTGAATTATTTGGATTTTACAGAATAATGTCCCCGTCTTTATTGTTATATACACAACGTTTCGACCGATGTAACCTCCGGCCTTCTTCATGTGTTTCTTGCCGAACTCGGTAGCCCTTTTAATTAATTATTGGTTCCCATATTGTATTCATTCGTATACTTGGTCTTAAGAGGTGATAATAACATAAAATAATTAACATAGCTTTACGCTTGTATCCGGTCATGGTTAACTGAATTAGAACAATCTACACCCGTGGATTAAATAAAGGATTCGGTTTGAAGTTCGGTGATGACTCCCGGTTACGACATGAAGGTTCTCGATTTCGAACAGAAGGTTACCGAATTCGACAAGAAACACACGAAAAGGCCAGAGGGTACGTTGTGTATTTAAAGATGGGGATAATAGTCCCAAAATTCTAATAATACAAAAAATCTAAACGTAATGTTGTGGACATTGAGACCGTTAGAGATCTGGCAACACCTCAATCCACGATGATGATGATCAAATATAATACTGCAAAAAATTTTGAATTTGGCCATTGTGAAACTTACATACACGAAACTCACATATTCAATACTGTTAAGTTTCTGACCGCCATCCTTGGCCAGTTGAAAAGAACTTAAAGTAAGTAAGTCCTGAGCTATAGAATCCTTTGGTAAGTGAATAAGTCCTGAATTATTGAATCCTGCGTAGTGTCAAAGGCCCAGTGATATAATCCTATGTTCCGTCGTCCACAAATATTCAAAGCAGTGTGTGTAGGTATGACCAGTCGGTATAAATAATAATACCAGCAGCAGAGTACTGTCAGTGATTGGCCAAGAAGTTGGTCACATGATTATCGCCAAGTCTATCAGTAGGAGCGGGCGACCAGTACACACCTTATATCAGAAAAAGTCAACATATTCACTCAGATATTCAATACCCATTTGAATTACTCGTACATGACGCCAGTTGTCGATCAGTTGTGGTATGATCAAAGTTTTCGATGTAAATGTATAATGTAATAAGTTTAAGGTGTATGCTAAAACCAACAATTAAAATTATTTTCTAAAGTAATCCTGTATAAAAAAAAGCACACACACACAGACAAGCATATATATATATATATATATATATATATATATATATATATATATACACAAGTATCACTTGTGGTGTAATGGTTAGAGTCGTAGGAAATTGACGTGTCGACCCGTATTGAAATAGAAGACGAGGCTGTTTGTAGTTTTACATAGCGCCTATACCCTTGGGAAAGGTATGCATCCTCCATCCAGCAAGGGTTAAATAGTAGGGTAGAATTGGCTCGTTAACCTTAGCTAGTTAACCAGTCTAGGAAAACAAAAACTTTGAATTCAAACCTATCAAACTCCGCTTAAGAAATGGGCATTGTGTCACATCCTGCTCGTACGGAGCGGAAAGTATATATATATATATATATATATATATATATATATATATGAGAAGTAAATACACAAGCGATGTTTTTATGATATGGCTTTTTTAGCCGAGAATTTTTGGGAGAATATGTGCTTAATTGAAGTCGCACCTAATTTTGAAAGTTAATTAATTAATAATTAATTAATTAGGCGGGCATACCTATTTTAAATGTAAGGCTAAAAAATCGAGAAAAGTCAATCTCTGTATGTACATTTCGGCCTATTAGGCCTCATCAGCAGAGCTATAGACAGTTGGGTTTCGAATCCCGCACAAGGCGGTCTTCCTATCTATAGCTCTGCTGATGAGGCCTAATAAGCCGAAATGTACATACAGAGATTGATTTTTCTCGATTTGTTTAGCCTTACATTTAAAATAGGTATGTCAGCCTAATTAATTAATTATCAATTAATTAACTTTCAAAATTAGGTACGACTTCAATTAAGCACATATTCTCCCCCAATAATATATATATATATATATAAGTCATCCAGACACCGTGTTTCGACGTTACACGTCATCCCTGCGTGGCTAGACTTTGCAGCTGTGATTTACATCCAACTGATTCATCATCAGACAGAGTGCTTAACCATTGGCCTATCGGTGACTATCTAATCGGAATGAGAATGTCATTGATGAATACATACATATGTATGTAAAGCTGCCAGAGAAAACTCCATCCATATTCTAGCAGGGCTATATATATATATATATATATATATATATATATATATATATATTGTAAGTCATTCTTTACGCTCTGTATATTAGTCTAATTCTCACTGAAACACTTAACATATATTATTTATATCTATTGTTTCATGTTTTAATAAACCTTTATCAACCCATCTCTGCTGTTGAATATACACACTAACGTGCCTAGAATAATATTAATTATATTCTTTCATTTAGAAATTGAACAGTCGTTCGAGAAAATCAAAAGTAACCAAAGGTTATAAAACCTAATAAAGCCAGTATCGAATTTCTTTTGAGGTTTTAAGATTAACGGCCTCACATCACACGTTTCCTTGTTTTGGTTGAATGTCCCTTAATTGGAAATGTTGGAATCTATTTCGCTTCGTCTATTCTCTCAATTCATATTCTCTTTGATCTCATCCGAAAAACACTGATGTTAAATGAAAAGGAGAAAGAGAAAATATATATCATGATTAAATTGCTTTCCCCGCCAACTAACACATACTATAGCTACTTGTCTAAACTCACAAATACGTGTATATATATATATATATTATATATATATATATATATATATATATAAAAGAGAGAGAGAGAGAGAGAGAGAGGGGAGAGAGAGAGAGAGAGAGAGAGAGAGAGAGAGAGAGAATGTGTAGACAACTATATTTTAATAGATTCTAATGTTTACATAAGGATTTTATTTTAATGCTCCACACCCTGTCTCAATGTGATCATATGCGTATGTGTATGTTTGATAACGAATCTTTTTTTAATTCTGTTTGTTGGTTGGTTGGATTTTACGGCATGTAAATCATTGGGTTATTTAATACCGGCCACGTTTTCTTTTATTTACTCTTGATGGTTACTCACTTTTCTTTTGGGCTAGACGGGCGGTCGGAGAGGCCCCCTCCGATCAATCGGCTGGTCTCGTCAAGCCCTAGCACCTATATGATTTTCCCAACCCTATTGCCCTTATGGCAAGCCACAACCCCTTTTGTCATATGGGTGCTAGAAGGCGGTGGCTGTGGGTCTATATGTCCTGGGAATGACATTTGATGGTGAGGTTCCAGTTTTGGAGATTTGGGAATGTGGAGCACCCCTTCATCACCATTGCTCCCTGGTCCACTCTGACCGGAGTGGTAGTACCTGTTAGGGTCCCGTCTATGGGTTAAATAGAAAAAATGTATTTATAAAAAAATTGTATTATCCATTAAGAATTGATGTATTTCAAAACTTTATCGGCATTAAATGACCCACTGAGGTTGATATGCCGTAAAACAAACAAACCAAACCAAATCAATTTTCTTTCTTTTTAAACATATTTTAACACATTTTTTTTATTTAATCCATAGATGGGACCCGAAATGGTACTCCAATTCAGAGGTCCTGTGAGTAGTGGTGAGGAAGAGGTACTAATAAATCCCAGAGCTCAAGAACTGCTATACCATCAGCTATTTTTAACGTCCTACCAAAGACATTGAAACCCTCAGCGACCACTTTCTAGCACATATATGATAAAATGGGTTGGGACTTGTCATAATAGCTATAATGTTAGGACAATCATCTAACGGCTAGGACTTGATGTGAACCGTTGATTGATTTGTGGGGCGAGTTCGACTAACCAACCGTCTAGCCGAAGTAAAGGTCATAGTGGAGTGTTGTATGTCATACACTGTTCAGCCACCATGTTTGTATCTTTAAGCATCACCCACTCACCCACGGTCAAAAGTTGGTCCCATTGGGGTAGGCGCTTCCCCTCTGCGATGCCGTCTGTTTTAAAGCCCTAGACGACACAAATATTCTTTGTCTTCGGTACTAGCTCTGATATTTCTTTTATCTTTTTATCCTTTTTCTTATTTCTCATTTTTTGTAAGCTATTATTTCTCGGATCAAGTGACAGCAAATTTCTTCAAATATCCAGGACCTTCCTCAGCACTCTTTAGTAATTTAGATTAATATCTGTTTGATGATATATACTACTAAAATCATGAATATATATATAGTCCATTACTTTACTTAATTCGATCTCTAATATGTGCCTCATATTACTGACACCTGGGGCTGTAAAATACGCCGACTGTACCTCTGCAAAGGATAAGACCCCCCTCCCCAATGGGGCTAAGATGTGACCAGGCTTATCTTAGGCTAACAGAGAGTCTATTGAAGAAAATGTAGAATATGATAATACAATTTGAAAACTAGCATGTTTTGAAAATTTTCATTTAACAACATATGTTTTTACCTTAACACCCACATTATTACTAATTCATATTTTTAAAGTTCAGATTCGTTTAGCACAAGTCCAGAAGTTTAGGTCACTAAGTAATAATCACAATAACTTCAAATGATCATCTACATATTGTTGTAGAGAAGAGATGATACCCTCCTGGACTAGAATGGACTCTTCTATTTTCAATATAAATACTGACAATGTTAGTCTCAGGGTCCGTCTTTCCTTTTGAACGGCGGTTGGGCAAATAAATAGCGTGATTCCTGGGGGTCACACACCAGCAAACATCTGCATTCTCTTTTTAAAGGGGTAGGACTGTGTTTATTGCCCGGTACCTGATGCGCCCCAAAAGGGGAATGCCGCGGAGATCCACGATTGTTTTGCACTAACCATCGCATGAGCCACGATTTGTGCCCGGTTTCTCTTTAAAAACGTCCTTGTGTCCCATACCTACCTTATGGGAGGTTGAGATAAATACAGCCGCCTTTCCTAGTAAGACTACCAAGTATTACTCTACCACCCATTCTTGTACCTCTTATCAAATTAAACCCTTATTCACTGTAAGTTAAGATTCGACGTATTTAAATAACCAAACCTATAAGTGAAAAATAAAAATAAAAGACGAATGAAATAAAAAATATAGATAGATAAATAAGGTACGAAAGAAAACAAAAAGAATAAATAAACAAGTAAAAAAAAAGAACGAAGGAAGGAAGGAGGAATGAAAAGAATCAAACGAAAAAGAAAGTGAAAAAGAAAACAAAGACAAAAACGAAAGTGACTATGAGAGAGGGGGTGTCAAGGGAAACAAAAACCATAACGAAATTAATGAATGAATGAATAAATTAATAACGAAAGAAAACTTTAGTCACTAAGTTTTCTTCATCAAATACATTTGATTTCTATTTACTTCGAATACTAACACGCTTGTTCCTTAATTTTCCGACTGTTATCATCTTGCAACACCCTTTAGAATACTTACTGACCATTGCACCACGTAATGTGTCTATCTAGTAAAAAAAAAATACATGAAAGAGTTGGGACTAAGTGATTGCTTATTTTTGTATGATATACCTGTTTTAGTAGGTGCCAAAGAGAGATCGAATTCGCTCCGAGAGTAAATTGGTATTCAAGACAAATGAGTCAAGTATCGTACACCGATAGATACATAATATATCTGAATATATAACAATGTTATGGATTGTCTGGCGGAAATCGTAAAAGTGTGGAACGGAAAATGTCTGATACAATATATGGGAAACAATTACATCATGGCAAAAAGAATATGTCTATATTATTTAGGATATTGTTATTTGCAGTTTATTCATTATTTAATTTATAAGAATATAATATTTTTTAAAATACTTTCGGTTTGGTTAGGAAAAATAAATAAAAGCCATTTCTCTCTCAGAAAACACCTACACTTTGATTAAAGTGATAGTTTTAGTCGTTTATCCTAATTTAAGATAAGATGTGAAAAATTTGAAAAAAAACAAACAAAAAAAAACACAACATTTTAGTACACGCTATGTAATAGTGAGAATTAACTAGAATTTGGGATGACGTAGGAAAGGCTGACCTGTTGGCTTCTGGTTGGTCGAAAGGTTTTAACAGGGTGAGGGGGCAAGGAGATAATATGACGAAAAATCATTTCGAAGTGTGCACACGGTCAGAATCTGGCTGAGGATTTTGGTGGAGACGCATTGCAATGGCAGTGTGTCTATTCGACCATAAAATCTCCAACTTGGGGAAATATGATAAATAAGCTAAAAAAAAAAAAAAAAAACAAGACTCTCTTGTGCTCGTTATTAAGAACTGGCAATGGACGCAAGGAATAATTCAAGAGGACCCCGGTTGTTCCAGACCCGTCGAAGAACGGAGAGATTCCAGCCAGCCCAACAATAAACCTAGATATATAGCAATATTGAAGAATTGCAGACACCCCAGATCCAGATGAGTATAGAAATTTCATACTGCCTCAATTAGACGCAACGTCACGTATTGAAATTGAATTACTTTACATATACACACTCCAAATATTCAATTTGATCACTAATGACTATTACAACATACTTCTTCTTTGAATTGATCCTGAAATGTGATACTAATTTCTCTTGTTAAGTCTGATGAATTTGAGTATATTTTATAGCAAAAATCTACATAAAACAGATCTGTATCTGAAAGAAAACACAAACATATTCTTTGTGTACAGACATATTTTATTTTTTATTCCTTCGATGAATATTTAACACGCACTCGAGGAAGCAAGGACAAAAAAAAAAACACTTCTGCACTCAGCGGCCACTAATTTACAACACTACTTTCCTAGTGTCGCCCGGTAACGTGGGTCTAAGCCAATGAGAGCGCCGCCCCAGACGGACCTGCGTTCAAGACCTGTCAATCAAACTGTTTAAATCCAACCGTAATTTTCCAGTTTTACCATTATTATTAAACTACTCTACACTACCTGCAAAATATAGGCTATACCTATCCATTTTGTAATATTGATAAAAAATTAAGTCTCTGGTTTGAAGTTTTTAATATATTTTCTCGTTTTATTCATCTATTTTTTGAAGGGCATGACAAACAAATAATGTCGGTGTTTATCCAACAAAAGCACTTTGCTTAAATTTATTACGCTGGAGAATAAAACAATATATTAGAGATCAAAAACACTTAGTAACTATTTATTAAACCCGGTTTTGTTAAAACCAGTATGCAAATTAATCACACCATATATTATGTAAACCCTTATTTTTTAGTGATATATTAGTCTCATTGCAAGATTTTAAACGCACTAATAGCAAGGGCTGTTTTGAGACATAACTCATTTCTCTGGTATTCTAGATGAGGCTTGATAATTAGTATTATTTGGACAATAGTCCCAATAATACTGTATATAACTCAGATTTTCATATAGACATCGTTTATAAATAAGGTTTGTGCTATGTATTAATGATTTTGACTATAAATTAAATACTCATTGATAAACTAACGCAATTCCTGAGGGTAATATGACCTAAGCAGTAGCATAGTTTCGGTTACAGACAGTCACCAAATATCCATTATTTTAAGATATATATGTGCAAAGAGATTTGTGTACTTACAGACATATCCAACATATCTTCTGAGTTTCTTTCTAAGTACGGCAATCGCTTCTCTTCATAACTTGTTATGCTAAAAGAATTCACGGCAGCCAAGCGACCAAATTTGTCATTCATGATTCAATAATTCTCGTGAACTAATTCGATTATTCAATAAACGCTCCGAAAACGTCGGGCAAAAAACATTTGCACAGTTTTAATGACTTAACTTTTTTTTTTTTGTTTCCCCAGTTTCACCATTTATCTCTCCGTTGTTACTTTCTCTTTTTTGAGAAATAACTTTCAGGACTGCAGGGCATTGCAGAATTATATATATATATATATATATGGTAAGGAAATTAATCCGACAATATGAGAAGAAAATATTTTTAAAATATAACAAACACAAGATGTTATGATTAGGGGAAACAATTTTATGTGTCAATACTGAAGCATTTCGGTATATTGTGCCATCTTCAGGACACTGTTAAAGTAATGTTTATCTGAGGGACAAAATGAAAGATGTTAAGTATATAGTGAATGTGTGAATATGATGTTATTAATTATATATAAAAATTAACAGTTAATACCATCATATTCACACATTCACTATACATTTATCATCTTTCATTTTGTCCCTCACATAAACATTACTTAACAGTGTCCTGAAGATGGTACAATATAACGAAATGCTTAAGTATTGACACAAACGTTTCCCCTGATCATAACAGCCTGTGTTTGTTATATTTTTTAAATATTTTCTTCTCACAGAGATATATATATATATATATATATATATATATATATATATATATATTCTGCTATGCCCTATATATCCATAAATAATCTGAGAGAATCGAAGAGGAATAATATGTAAAAGCCACTTTGGTGCAGACTTTAGACATCTATTATGTTATTTCCCTCGGTACAAGTTTTATCAAATAAAAAGATTTTCATTCTAGGAAATATTGATGGGCATTACACCTATCTACGAGGTTGTCATGCCACCGTAATTAGGTTCACTGACCCTGAGAAAACAAAAAATGGGAAACGAACAACGTTCGGATTTTGTGCTCACGCTGGTAATCAAGGCCATTATAATCTTGTAATACCCTCTGCTTAAAAATCGTCCAATTTCTTATGACTGTCGTCTCAGCGAAATTATGGACCATTCCATTTTTATTATTGTTAAAAGGGAAGAAAAAGGACATGATATATAGAAAAATATAACCAGAAAGAAAAAAAAGGGAGCAGAGTAAAGATAAAGAGAAGAGAGTGAGAATGTGGAAGTGATGATTCTAATATGTTTCAATCGAAATTAATGAAAAGATGAAAAGAAGGAAAACGAAAAAAAAGAGTGAGATAGAGTTAAATCAATATTATATTTTTACATATTGAACTATTTAGCAATATCTCTTAAGTAAACATAAAAGTATCATAGTGTTGTAAACCCCTTGCGAGTTTGAAGACATTAATCTTGCGTGTAAACTAAAATAGTGTTTACTGATAAATTCTAATGAAAATAATAATGTTACTGTATATTAGGGATACATTTTTATTACTCTTACCTTTTAAGATCATTATAGAATATTATATAATATATGTTCTGATTTAATATTAAACTTACAAAAAATTTGACACGCCATAACATTTGATGGTTTAGTTTGGGTTATTGTATATTCCGGCATGTCAACACTTGTTGGGGTATTTTATGTCGAGAATCATTTGTTCTATTGTATATCTAAAAACAATGTTTTAAAAACACATTTGGTAAAAATTCATATTTTATTATTTTAAACCATAACTGGGATCCTAAAACGTACTATCACCTCGGGCCCTAGTGGACCTGTGAGTAATGACAATGAAGGTGTAATACAAATGCACTTATCAAACGTCATTTTCATTTAAAAGCGATAAGCATGTAATTCTATTTGCAAAATAAAATTTAATGATTATCATACAATGAAAAAAAACAAAAAAAAACAGTATTTTATAATCTATTAATAATTCGACTAAGATTAATATTACAATAAAATTATATTATTTTTATTTAAACGGAAATTAAATATTTTGAAATCATTTTACACCTAGTGACTTCAAATCTTATGAAAATACAACTTTGATAGTCTAGGAAAATCGGAGATCAAACCAATATCTCTGCTAATAATTGAGCTCAGATTAGGCTTGATCCTCGGACAGACACATAAACCAATGCATTAATCTTGATACTGATGTATTCACAATAGCAGATTTTCATGATCAAATATATCTTGAGTTTATCTAATATGGATTATATATATATATATATATATATATATATATATATATATATATATATACACACTTTTTGATTTCCATATAAACAGAAAATACATTGAATTAAAAATGGCACTTGCAGATTTTCATATTTCCTCGTGTGAATATTATATTTCTTAGCCGATAAAATATTAAAAACTTATTTTACGAAATAACATTTCCGTTCTCGCTTTGCCTCTAATTTTACTGTTTTTTATTTTTTTTATTTTTCTTTGCTTTCTTGTTATTCTTTTTTTAAAGAAAACAATATTGAAAGCAATAAATCTTGTCATAGAATATCATTTCAGACACTTTAAAAATATATTCTTCGCTCAATGAATAAAAAAAATAGATAAAAAAAGAAAAAAAAAAAAGAAAAAAAGTAGATAAAAGAAGAAAAAATAGAACTAAAAACGGAAAATGATAGAATCGATATGGCAAATCAGTCTGGAACGGAAGTGACGTAATGTCGCGCCAAATTAACAATATATGCATTCTGCCAATTTTTATCTTATTTTCTCTTCGTCTTTCATCATGATCGAATTACAAGAAGACGAATTGGTTAAAGACTACGCCATTCTATTTAAATAATCAAATCTTGATATTAGCATTCGGCAAAAGTGAGACATCATGCTGATGGCGGGAGTGACGGCAGCGACAGAGGGCAGTTTACAGTTGGATCGTATCCAAACGTCTATCTCTTCCATTGACTTTGATCTTTTTTTTTTTTTTTTTTTTGTTAAGCCTCGTTCATTAAAAAATGATCAATTTGCTATGAAATCCATAAAGCATAACTTGTTATTATGAAACTAAAACTTGCTATCGATTTTTGAAATAGGATTTAAAAACTGATGAAAAAAATCTAAAGTTTTGTAATCGACATAATTAGGATTTTTTTTAAATTCATGATTTGTGCATGTATATTCCTGGTACATATTTATCTATCTGTTCACTCACGCACACAGAGACACAAACGATCACGCGTGTATATATATATATATATATATATATATATATATATATATATATTATACATATTTGTGTATACTTGAATTCATACACACAATGTTTTTTGATTTTCATCTCTTCCTCTTTGTTGAATATATATATATATATATATATATATATATATATATATATATATAAATGAAGTTCGGTAAGGAGAGCACCCGCCTTAGAATAGCAAGGATCCGGTTTCGATACTGGTCCACGCCAAATCAGTGCATGAGTAACCTTGATTGGATAATCTAATCTGCGCGGTAAAGATGGTAGTTGAAAGTAGGTGTGATGCTACGCCTATGCAAAGAAAAATCTCTCGCTAGCGCTAGCGAGAAGGGGATAGGTTCCCTCACCATTTCGCTGATACCGACAATTGACCACTCCGCCAATTTTTACCTTTATATATAAAGAGTGAACTACTTTTAAAAAGTATCCATCCTTAGATCGTTTTGTTTAAGCATGTGAAAATCCGAATAACGTATCTATACCATTGCATAACCATTTGTTTTAAATTGATGTGTCTTTGGTTAGTTACTGTTTGCAAAAATTATTCGTATTAATATTAATTACATATGGGGTTAGCTCAATCGTAGAGCGTTCGGCTAGAAACCACAAGGTTCCTAGTTCGATACCGGACCTCGCCAACTCAGCGTATGAGTAGCACGGGGACATGTGCGGTAAAGTAAGGAAATTATGGTAGGTGTGGCACTCCACCTCAGACGAAAAAACAATCTCCTTGGTCTAGCACTAGAGAAAAGGGGATAGACTCCTCGTTGATTGGCTGATACCGACTTTAGGTCACCCGACAACTTTACTTTTATATATATATATTTATCAAGCCCCTCCGCTCGAGAAGGATGGGTCTCAACTCCAATTTCTTAAGCGAAGTCTTACAGGTTTTCAATCAAAGGGCCAAGTATACTCTACTATTTACCCATAGCTGGAGAGAAAGTAATTGGATGCATACCTTTCCCAAGGGTATTAGCGCTATGTGAAATGCAAACAGTCTCGTCCAAGATTTGAACTCGTGTCGACGAGTTCATTTGCTAAGTCTCCAACCATTACAACACGCGTCTAATTACCTATGTCGTCGGGTGGCCTAAAGTCGGTATCAACCAATCAGCGAGGGAATCTAACCACTTTTCACTAGCGCTAGACCAAGGAGATTGTTTTTGCATCTGAGGTGGGCGCCACACCTACCATCAGCTCCTTAGTTTACCGCACAGATCCTTGTGCTACTCATACGCTGAGTTGGCGAGGGCCGGTATCGAACTAGGAACTTTGTGATTTCTAGCCGAACGCTCTACCGACTGAGCTAATTACATATATGCATGCATAAATACGATGCTATTTCCAAAAAGTTCTAAGCTTAATCAAGATATTTTATGAATAGTCAGGCCGCGTTTTGACATTTTTCAATTTTTTTTTTGCATACCCCTCACTTTTATAAGAGTATTAACTACACTGATGTTAAGAAAGGTATCTGAATTACTTTTTCTACGTTAATATATAGTGGTTAGTCTTTCTGGGTGGTAATTATACCTTTTTGAACCACCATCATACATACAATTATCATTCCCAAATGGTTAGATATTCAATTCAACTTGTTTTATAGTCAGATGTACGTGTCCATATCTTCTACGATAACAACTATCACTATTATATCATCATATTATGTATACTAGCAAATATATGCACCTCCGGGTGCAAGTATTTAAGTTTTAATGTATTGAAATACCATATTAAATTAGAAAGTCCAATAAGAAGGCAGATAAAAAGATTTGAAACAGAGTGGGGGTATAATAGAAAAATAGAAATGAAACTTACTCTTCTATCACTCCCGTCTTTCATTGCTGAATTTTACTTATTTTAACTATTTAGTTAAATTAAGAAATAAAGAATAAAATGACAGTTATTTTTTCTTGTTAATGGATTTCTTTTAAGATTCATTGGAGAGATTTTTGCTTATATTCATTAAAATAAAACCAAACAGTTAGAAATCAATAATACTAAGCACATATTTAATAAAATCACATTTTTAATATCAATATGCAAATTAGCCTTCACGTTCACACTGTAAACCGCTATTTTTTGTATATATAAATACAATTGCATGTTATTAGTATGTAGATGTGGACAACACTAATAAAAAGGTGAAGCAATTTTATTAATAATTGAGGTTTAAATATAGATAAAATCATGGAGAATGTGATGTAAATAACTATGTTAATTGTGACTAGATTAGTAATATAGTTTCGGTTACAGACAGAAAAACACACAATATCCATTATAATAAGATATCAATTTAATTTTCGAGACACGAGGTGTAATGATCAGTGTCCTAGGAAATGGAATCCTCGATGCGATTTCAAATCCTGTACGAGGCTGTTTGCATATCACATAGCGCTTATACCCTTGGAAAATGTATGAATCCAGTTATTCTCCCTCTAGTTATGAGTAAATAATTGGACAGACTGGGCTCTTTAACCTTGCTTAGGCAATCCACGAAGAAGGAAAACTCTTAATTCACACCTGTTAAACTCTGCTTAAGAAATTGACCTTGTGCTGTTTGTGCGGAGAGATTGGGAAATATGTACAATATATTCAATTAGATTGAGTTATCAAATGAATTTGTTTCACATTCCTCTGACACAGATTCAAGCTTCTTTTAAAGACATAAAACAGAAAATTTAAAAAAAAAACAAAAAAACCTGACGCTGTTTTGCTTTTTTTGTGAAAATTATCTTCAAAAGTCGTTCTGTTTTCTAAAAAAATAAACGATTATTTACAGATATGAATCGTTTGCCTCTTCGTCTAATTAATTATACGCTTCAGTTCATCTAAGTAAAAATGTAAGATAAATTAATTATCGGAAAAACAATGAAGAGAAATAATATGATGAAGAAGTTTTGGGAGGGGAAAAATCTACTTTTAGCAAAATGGCGGTGAAGATATAAAAACCTGTATGAATCTAATTCTCTGTATGTTTAGAGTAAAAATATCTTTGAAGTATTTTGGGTTTTATTTAGAAAATATTGATTGATTTCTTACCGTCCAGACAATTCACAGTCTTTTGCCATTAGTTTTAATTTCTTTTTTATTTGTGAATATTCACCTCAAGGCAGAAATTCTTTTTTCAGAACAGCAAATTTTACTTGACTGAACAAGTGATAAAGTAATTTAAAAAAAAATAAGCATGCTTATATTCTTTTTGTTTGCTTTTTAATAAAATTCTGAAATGTAGGTAAAATGCAAATTTTGTTTTTAAGGACTGCAACGTAGAATTAGGTGGTTGGTTGGTCGTTTTTAACGGCATGGCAACACATTGGGTTATTTTAAGCCGAACACATTTTGGTTTTATTCATTCTTGATGGGTTAAAATCGATTATCTAAATTCACTTTCTTCGATTTAAACTATGGATGGGACCCTAACAGGTAATACCACTCCGGGTCAGAGCGGTTCTGGAAGTAATGGAGACGACGAGGTACTCAAAATTCCCAGGCTTCAGAATTGGAACTTCATCATCAGATAGTTTAACGTCATACCCAGGGCAGGAAGACTTCTGCCATAGCATTCTAGCCTATATAATATATATATATATATATATATATATATATATATATATATATATATATGTGTGTGTGTGTGTGTGTGTGATAAAATGTGTTGGAGCTTGCCATAAGTTATAAGACAATCATAAGTGCTAGAATTTGACATAACCAGCCGATTGGTTAGAGAGGGCCTTCTCGTTTTCGTCCAAATTCTAGGAAAACATTAGAAAATCATCAAAGAAAATAAGTAGTCACATAATTACATAATACTATGATTTTTTTTACAATTTTGTTATATACTATCATAGCTACCCGCAATTCCAGGAATTTAAAAATCTTTAAAAAATCTCTCATGTATATCTATTCATGGATTAATGAAAATCCTTTTTATATGTATTCATTTTATTATCCTTTATTATTTATTGATGAATGGAAACTGATACGAGTAATCGCTTTCCAAACTTTTAATATCTAACGACAAAGTCTCTCCGCTTGCAAGAATATCACAGTATTCTTCAGCGTATCCACAATACCACGTTCCAAAGAGTATCCCCTTTTTCTCTGGTGCCAGGCGTTTTATGTACAGATGATCATGAAAAATTTCAGACGTGCTAACTATTGTCGCCAATTCTCCTGGCTCCGAGATAGCGTTTTCTTAAATTAAGGCGTTAAGCAGTCATTTTCTTTCCTTTCAATCCCTTCACTCACTTTGAACGTAAGATTAGTTCAATCTCGCTTTGAGATCCGAGGTAAATTTATAAATTATCTATCGTCGTTATTCTTCTTGTTTGTGTTTTTTTCTTTTATTTGCTATTTATTATGTTTTATTCTTTATCAGTTGTTTAACATTTTGATCATATTTTAAAAATGTATCATTGACTTATATCGTTTTTTATTTTTGTTTAACTTTTCTTGGGAAAATGAGAGATCTAAAGTAGAGTGTTGACTTTATTTTACTTTGGTCTTTATGGTCTCCACAAATTTTCCTATACAAAAAGACGTGCGCTAATTTGTTGTACAAATTAACATGTACACTTTCAGAAAGACATACTGACATACAGAATATTCCTTTTTATATAGATAGAGCACCTCTGACATTCTATATTTTACCTGAAGCTAAATCCAGAGACCAGCGATCCGGAAACCGTATTTAGATGACAGTATATGAAGTAGCAAGTGGACCAGATAGAAAGGAAGGTGACATTGCCATAGGCAGTGTTTAATGCCTGGATAATTTCCCTACAAACATTGTACTCATTCGCTTCTAAAATCAACATGTTTAACTCGGGTTACTTAAATTCAGGATTTTATTCATTTCTCTAAATGTCTCTACGTTTCTCTCGCTCTTTTTTTATCTCTCTTTATATCTTTATATTTATCTGTCATATAATTTCAGAGTTGCATTCGTCTCTCAACGTCGCTGTCTCTCGTCCTCACCTCATATTTTCTTTATCTATCTCTCTTACTGAAATTCAAGATCTTTCATCTCCTTCCATCTCTCTCACATCTCTCTATCTCTTTCAGCCCCACTCCGCGTCTGTACGTTTGTCTATCTCTATCTTCCCTCTCTCTCTCTCTGATTGAAATTCAAGATCTTTCATCTCCCTCAATGTCTCTCTCTCTCTCTCCTTCAGCCCAGGTCTGTTTGTCCATCTCTCTCCCCCCTTTCTGATTGAAATTCAGAATTTCCAAGTCTTAATATATCTATGTCTTCTCTCTCTCTCTCATTGAAATTCAGAATTTCCCAGTCTCAATACATAGGTATGTCTCCTCTCTCTCTTATTGAAATTCAGAATTTCCCAGTCTCAATATAGGTATGTCTCCTCTCTCTCTTATTGAAATTCAGAATTTCCCAGTCTCAATATATAGGTATGTCTCTCTCTCTCTTATTGAAATTCAGAATTTCCAGTCTCAATATATAGGTATGTCTCCTCTCTCTCTATTGAAATTCAGAATTTCCCAGTCTCAATTATAGGTATGTCTCTCTCTCTCTCTCTCTCATTGAAATTCAGAATTTCCCAGTCTCAATATATAGGTATGTCTCCTCTCTCTCTCATATATATATATATATATATATATATATATATATATCTTATTATAATGGAGATTGTGGGTTTATCTGTCTGTAACCGAAACTATATTACTATACAAGTCACAATTCCCTGTGTTATTTACACACATTCTCCATGATTTTATTTACTATTTAAACCTCACTTATTAGTAAAATTGTTTTACATCATTAAGACTGTTAACAATATCTACATACTAATAACATGCAATTATATTTATATATTCAACGAAATACCGGTTTACAGTGTGAATGGGAAGGCTAATTTGCATATTGATCATAAAAAATTTGATTTTAATAAATATATGCTTAGTATTATTGATTTCTAATTGTTTGGTTTTATCTTAATAAATATGAGCAAAAATCTCGGGGATAAATCTTAACAGAAATCTATTAATATAAAGAAATAACTGTAATTTTATTCTTTTCTTCCTATTTTAACTAAATAGTTAAATTAGGGAAATTTACCACTGAAAGACGGGAGTAATGGAAAATGGTGGAACAGTAAGTTTCAAAGTTGTTCTATTTTCCGATTATACCCCTCTGTTCCAAATATTTTTATCTGAATTCTTATTCAGTTTCATTAGCCTTTCTAATTTAACATGATATTTTATTATATTAAAACTTAAATACTTGCACCCGGAGGGTGCATATATTTGCTAGTATAAATAAATAATGGAAATTCTAAGTTTTATCCGTCTCTCTTAATGAATCCGTCTATCTCCTGCTCACCCTCAATGTGTTTCTGTCTGACTCTCTCCGAAGGTATAATTAAGTGTTTTCCTCTGAATCTTTCCTCCTCATTACCTCTCGTTCTCTCTATATATATATATATATATATATATATATATATATATATATATATATATATATATCCCAAGGAACCCATTCAGTTTTCTTCTCGGGTCTTCTCACTGTTGTATTAAACATGGCGAATAATGAGCTTTATACTGACACGCTGGTACACGATGTGATTGCAGTGGGATTGAATTCTCCTATACTTGCTGTCTTACTAAAGTTAAAGACACCAGTCTGTCCTACTTTTTTACGCATTGCTTGGGGGAAGCAGCGGATTCCTGTCTTTGCCATGTGCATTAGTGCGAGATGAACACAAATTGCCCCAGCTGCAAAATGAACTCGACATCCTGATTATATAGTTGATGCGAATAAAGTATATATATATATATATATATATTGAGAGAGAGAGAGAGAGTATAGGGTACAATTTACAGTTAGACTAAAGTTCTGCAGCCTTCACATCGACAGTGCTCAATAAAAGAAAATGCTACGAATAGAGTAAAAAACGAATTCAAAAATCCAAGCTGACGGATTGCATCTGACAGTTACTGATAGGCGAATGCTTGCAGGATATTCAAAAAAACCATCACACACTAATATAATAAAAAGAAGGTCCGCAAATGCATTATTTTTTATTATTAAAGACACATTCCAGACCTTCTGATATCTTTTTCAGACGTTAATTTGTGTGTGTGTGTGTGTGTGTGTGTTGTTATGGGTCCAATATTCTATAAAAAAAAAGGTTAGCATTAAATATCTTACATATGGACACGTGTTTCAGATCTTCTCTTCAGACATTAGTTAACCATATTTTGACAGAATATTAATATGTACTCGTGAGATTTCTCATATTTGATAGGTTGTGTCTATACATATATAAACTTTCAATTAGGAAGTGAAAACACAATAAACCGGCTATTATAAACTTATTTCGACCGTAACTAAAAATACTGCACCCAGTTTAGTCAGATAGCCATAACAAAATAACCAAGAAAAGTATACTAGAATGGAGAAAAAAGAAACTCCTTTTGTTTTCTTTCTTTAAAAGTAAATCATTTGTGAACTATTTCTCATTCATACACAACCACTTTCCTTCCTGTGACCGATTATATGTTTAAAAGATCCATTGACATAAATCATTCGTGTCATTTCTCGCTGACAAAGAATTTTGAATGTAGGCAACCTACATTCAAAAATTCTTTCTCACATCTACCCATACTACGGATGTCTGCTTTAGTTAAGTTCTTTTGTTTAATAGCATATCAATGTATATTGTTGCAGAAAATTAAAATGTATTTTCAAAAATATTTCACACAATTGCTGGTATTAAAAATTCACCTGGTAATTCATCCATATTAATGTGTCATTTTTTTTTAATAACTTAATAAAATTTTGAATATTAATCATAATCTCATGATATAATCAGATATTCTTAATGTCCAGTATATAAATCATAGAGATTTAAGTGTTAGTCTTCTAACGGGAATATATACAGCAATGCCAAACACCGGGCTGTTAGGTGTTGGCTAATGTTCGAAGACATGTTTTAATACATGCGTCTTATATGGTGGAAATAACGTATGTAGGATTAGCTATTTTGAAGAATTTTGTCGTCGGAGATAAAGGGAATTACCTCACGAGAGTACAGATTTAAATCACAACCCCCAAGTTGAGAGGCGTGGCTCTTGGTAAGCTTTCTATCGCCCCTTGTTGATTGGAGTGGTTCGATCAGTGTGGAGGCATAAACACAGTTTCGGTGGCAAATTACTATTCTAATTTTGGAGTACCAGGTTTCCGTGGTGGACCTACAGACACTACTTGAACCAGACGAATTATTTTTAGATTATTCGCAATAAGTTTACACCGTGGAAGAAAACTATTAAAGAATATAAAATGTAATACGACTTGTAAGGGTTAAAATTTAATAAACTTTTTGAATAATTTTTGGAATACAATTATAAACTTTCGAAGATTCTAAATTTTAAATTTCTGATTCTGAAATAAATATTAAAAAAAAACAAACAAATATATTAATCAAATAAGCAAAATATTCTGAGATAGATATTCTAAAAAAGGCAAACTTGCTAAGTTTTTAAAAGATAATCTTTTCAAAATGATTATTAATGAGATGTGGTTCCTTGACGAAACGTCTATTTTGCTGTACAGAATTTGAATTCAAAGGAAATAGCAGTCAGCTTTGGAAAATGTTTGAGTCAATTTTATTGATAAATTGACAGTCTTGGAACGAGAAAGAATTTAAAAAATGCGAATGTTTGTCTAACTCGAATATTGAGGAGATGTTCTGTTCTTTCGATTAGGTCTACTGCGTATTCAGTGTTTAGGATATATTGAGAATTTGTAAAATACAAACTTATTGGAGTGGAATCAATTAGAATCGAAGAATTCTGAGAAAATAGAATACATCCCAATTCCCAAACTTGTCAGATGGTAATTCTACACGCTGTCATATGCACACGGCTGAAAGAATCGATTTTTTTTTTTTTTTTTTTTTTTTTTTTTGTAATGAAATAAAAATTCTGTTTATTTGTTTTGCAAACCGAACGACCGCAAATCATTTATAATTGCTGAAGTAATGTATAAAAACCTGCATTTTAAGATGAATTAAACATTTTTTCCTTGCTGCATATAATGATTGAATACAACCAGCAATGTTTTATGACACAAGTTGATTAGTACCGATTAAAATGGAAGTTGCTTTTATTTAATTGCTACTTTGTTTTTAAAGCGTTTTAAATCAGCTTTAGCATTTGTTGAAATATTCGGCAAATCAATATCTTTTTGGATGGAATTAATTTTTTGTGGAATTTGATATTCCATATTCCCTAATGACGAAACATTCTTATTTCTTGTCATTGGACGAAAATGATTTGAAAGAAACTGTCAAATCGAAACAATGTACAGCATCTTCTGTTTATGTGTACAATATTTCATACTTTCAAAAATTTTCAAATATATGTTTTCTCTACTTTCTTCATTGGATACTCTTACGTGTGAGCTAGTATATACACTTTTATTAATGGACCTAATAATCTTATTATAATGGAGATTGTTGGTTTGTCTGTCTGTAACCGAAACTATATTACTATACAAGTCACAATTCCCTTTGTTATTTACATCACATTTACAATGATTTTATTTTTTATTTATACCTCAATTATTAATAAAATTGTTACATTACTTATACTGTTGACCATGTCTACATACTAATAACATGCAATTGTATTTATATATACAACAAAATAGAGGTTTACGATATGAATGGAAGGCTAATTTGCATATTGATCTTAAAAAATTGATTTTAATAAATATATGCTTAGTATTATTGATTTCTAATTGTTTGGTTTCATCTTAATGAATATGAGCAAAAATCTCTTCAATAAATCTTAAAAGAAATCCCTTAACAAGAAGAAATAACTAATATTATTCTTTACTTCCTATTTTAACTAAACAGTTAAAATTAGGAAAATTTACCTATGAAAGAAGGGAGTAACGGAAAATGATGGAAGAGTTAGTTTCAAAGTTGTTCTATTTTTCAATCACACCCCCTCTGTTCCAAATCTTTTTATCTACATTCTTATTCAGTTTCATTAGCCTTTCTAATTTAATATGATATTTTATTATATTAAAACTTAAATACTCGCACCCGGAAGGTGCATATATTTGCTAGTAATAATAATAATAATAATAATAATGATAATAATATAATAACTAACAGGACCTGTGGATAAACCATAGTATGATTATTTGATTATTACAACCTTTGATGTTTATTTAAGAGTTATTGCAACTTGTATAAGCTGTAAAAAAAAGTGAAGTCGGGGTGGCCTAAAGTCAGTATCAGCCAATCAGCGATGAAGTCTATCCCCTGTTCATTAGCACTAGACCAAGGAGATTGTTTTTGCGTCTGGGGTGCAGCGCCACACCTACCTACTTTACCACACAGTTCGCTGTGCTACTCATACGCTGAGTTGGCGAGGGTCAATATCGAACTATGAACCTTGTGGTTTCTAGCCAAATACTCTACCGACTGAGCTAGTATAAATAAACCTGATTTAGCTTTATCTTACGATGGAACTTTGCTAGAAACAACAGTTGTAATGTAAGTTTATTAGTTTCAAGAGTCTCTATGCAATTTTTTGCAGGTCGATTAATATAATCTCAGAATATTAATTGATAAAGCTAAGACAAAGAATAATCTATTAAAACCAATAAAATGAGGATAATACTCTGACGCGTATCAGGTGATAGATGCAATAATTTATACGAAATAAAGATATTATACTATCCTTTTAAGCACTACTCTCTATTATTTCCAAAGGTATCTTTGAATTATATTTCCGCTTCTTTGAGAAGGAATTGGATTATTTGTGGTACTAAAAACTATTCTTAAAATGTCTAAGTTTTGAGTCCTTTTTTTTTGGGGGGGGGACATCTGCAAGCAGAGACCAAATTATGTGTTCTGCGTAGAAAATGCAAATTATATTTAATTGATTAAATATGATTTAAATATCAATTCATTACGACCGACTGTCGTCACTAAACCCAATAAAGAAAAAAAAAATTAAAAAATCCTATTATAAAGGAGATTCGGTCTATGCCCGTCTGTAACCGAAAAATGTTACTTGTTACGTTACAATACCCTCAGGAATTGCGTAAGCTTATCGACGGGTATTTAGTTTACAGCCAAAATCTTTAAGTAAATTTGAGAATAAGTATTATTTATTAACGATGTCTCATTGATATTTTGAGTTAGAATTGCCTGAAAACTGCTCGTGTTATTAGTACGTATTAAATCTTAAAAATTGTTTTATATATATTTCTAAGAAATAAACGTGTACATAGTATATAATGTGGTTAATGTGCATACATGTTTTAACAAAACCTGGTTTAATAAATAATTATTTGGTGTTATTGATCTCTAATATTATTGTTTTATTCTCCAACGTATTAAAATCAATCCTATGAATGATTTTATATAGAAACAAATTGAAATATAATTAAAATAATTGTAATCATTCGTTATTATTTAATTTATTCGTCTGTATAATTTATTATATCTAATTACATTAAAACTCAACTACTTACGTCTGAAAGGCGCATATTCCTGCTTGTAAAGGAAATGTCTATTCATTGATATTACCTTCAAGTCGTAGATAGAACCATTCGAAAACGAAGCGAAGAGAAAGTCAAAATATAATATAAAAAATACGCTAATTGAAAGAATTAAGTAATTGCCGAATTTTAAGAAAAAGTGTCTATTACTCGATAAGAAAGAAAATCGTTGAATTTGGGAAGAGAACAATGGCGAAGAATGAAATAAGTAAAAGGGAAGATAATCAGAACAAGAAAAAAAAGATAACAGAATTCCCAAGATGCAGAATAAATAGAAAACAAAGAATAAATTTATCAGATGATGAAGTAAATTTGGGAATGAAAGAAATAAAAAGGACAATAGGAGAAATTACGTTAAACGTTAAAGAAACTTGTTGAACAGAAATGAATTAGATGAGAAGGAGTTAAAGGAGTTTTAAAGAAAAAATACAGTGGAAACTCGCTTCTCGAATATAATTCGTTCCAAAATTATCTCCAAGAACCGATTTGTTCGAAAACTGAAACAATATTTCCCATAAGAAATAGTGTACAGTAGATTTGTTTTTTTTCTCGGTTGTCAGACATCACATTTTTCCTCTTTCCCTTTCCGGAAAAATATCATTTTTGCCTTATTTAGGATCCATTAATAAGGCTCAAAGTAGCCGTACAATAGATAATAAACATGGATGAAGTGAATACTTAGCACAAACACGATACCAGGCACCCGTTCGAGATAGTGACTGGCACTAACTGATGTTGCTTGGGTAGATTCGACGTGCCGTTCAACTGTCTTCGGTTGCCTTGCAGTTATTCGCGCGACTTCCGCTTTCCTAGTCTCGACTCGTGTATTCAAAGTCCGAAAATATTTTGGCAACCGAGGCCTTTGAGTCAAATTCTTTGTTTGAACTCAGAATCATTTGACTTTATAGTCGTTCGAGAACCGAGTTTCCACAATACTCAAAATATCGGCTTGTTTATTATTGCGATGGTCGCATAATATCAGTAACAACTAAAATATATTAAATATTGTAATAGTTAAATTATCATATTGTGGTATATTAAATATATAATATCATAGTATATTAAATATATAATAGTTAAATTATCATATTGTGGTAAATATATAATAGATAATAGTTAAATTATCATTATTGTGGTATATTAAATATCATAATAGTTAAATTATCATATTGTGGTATATTAAATATTATAATAGTTTAAATTATCATATTGTGGTATATTAAATATTATAATAGTTAAATTATCATATTGTGGTATATTAAATATCATAATAGTTAAATTATCATATTGTGGTATATTAAATATCATAATAGTTAAATTATCATATTGTGGTATATTAAATATCATAATAGTTAATTATCATATTGTGGTATATTAAATATCATAATAGTATATTAAATATTATAATAGTTATCTTTTGCATGCTGATTTTCATGGTTTCGTTAGTAGTTGTGTTTTCCTATCTATATTATAGGGATCTAATTATTTTGTTTGTATACTAACTTGTAGCAACACTCGTTCATTGTAGCGAGAGTTTGTGAGCGCGAAGACGAGAATAAAACAAATTCCAACCCATTTTTATAATGCGATCTTTATTTTCAAGCTGGTGAAGAAATAACAGGTTAGAGAAAATCCAACAAAGACATGTTGGTCTTAGAGGCCTCATAAGAATAAAGTGTTATTGTTTCAAAACAGAATGACATATAGACAAGGAAATGTTATAAAAGGTGCTAACGCAAACTTTTATATTATCCACATCAGTGGCAATACCTTTTACCCTCTTGTTCTCTATCTACATCGTCTGTTTCCTCCTTTTACCTTATATTCGTTGCGCCATGTGTCCAACTGGACAAAAAGATGAGGACAAAGTTTCGAATAATCCTAATAATACAAATTATTAGTCCTCATCTAACACAATACAGGGAATTAAAGTAGCCGTAATGTTGTATTGTCCTTGGCCGGAAAAGGAAGCTTCCGGAAAAAAGACAAAGAAAAATATAAAAATATATATAAAAAAAACGGGTAAAAACGAAAGCGAGGCTTTCCGGTCAAGGAAGCAGGGAGAAGGTAAAGAAATATATAACAAACACCCGTTATCAGATCAAAAGATGAAGATGCGTAGGCGTGTCGTCAATACAAAGAGCCAGAGGGTCGAGCCGACAGCAGTCAGACCACAGAGACGCAAGCCGGCAGCCGAAAGGACACTTCACGTCTATCGTCAGAAAACACCCCTCGTGCACTCATTGTAAACTTTGCACCTTTACCACACACACACCGAAGAAAATAAAGAAGGGTCCTCTCTTTGTACATACGTATATGTTGTTTATTGAAGTCCAGTAGTCGGTAGTAGCTGACTACTAACATACATCGCTTTGGGTACAGTGAAAACCCCAGTACTAACATACACGAATTTAGCGTCGTGAATTTGAAGCCGCTATACAACAGTAAGATAGAGAATAAACACAAACTGGTCGAATCTACCCACATGAACGAGTATCTTATATGGTTTGTGTGCAAATTCTTCACATAGTTTGTGTTTATTCTCTATTTTAGGGCTACTTATTAAAACTATATTATGTGTTTAAGATTTATGGTTCTAATGATAAGTTGGAAGGCTCAAGGTAGCCTTTCAACGTAGGTACATATAGGTACAACAAATATTCCGACAAAGACATAAGATTTATCAAACAGACTTTAATAGTGAGCACATAGAAACACTTTCAGGATAGGAATAGATATAATAATTACAAATGGTACAGCAATACATAGTGAACAAATATACAAACATGTATAAAGAAAGTAGGGCTTCGTCTTAAAGAAGGGATACAACGTTTCTGCATGAATGTCACTTACTGATAGCTGGCTGATGGGCAAAGCCCCTCTAAAGGTAAGTGGCACAAGCGTCTACACCATGTGATGTTTTTACTGGTCTCAGAGGAAAGAAATAGAATTTCCCCGGTCTCCATTTAAATAGTCTAGGCCTCTTACTGGCGAAAACCTGCAACATGTTAACTCTTCTGGACCCTCCTCTCAATCTAAACAGGGCAGATAATCGCTACATCTGTAACCTAATCTAGAAAATGTTCTTACTAAGCTTTCATGTTTTAAATAAAAAATGATAGTAATTCTAGAATAAAAAGAATTACATTTTTGGACATTTTTTTATATTAAAAAATACTTGAGATACTTTTTTAAAAAGTCAATATGTATTTAACAGACTCGTAATTTAAAATATCTTCACATGTTTAATTAATTTTAAGTTAATAAAACGAAAAAGCAGAATGTTAAATTACTGGTTCAAAGGAAATTGAAAAATACATTCACAGAGGAAAAAAGAAAGAATTTAAAAAGAAAAAAGAACAATTTAGAAAACGAAAGAAAATGTTTATTTAAGCAATTTTATTATTTTTATTTCTTTTAACCTTCCTAATTTTTTTTCTTCTCTTTAATGACAGATTAATGACCGGACAAGGAAAGACTTTGACTCAGACTCCGTTGCCATTAGTGACTGGATTTATAGAATATTCCAAGAGGCAATTCCATCAGTGACCAAATGAGAAAAACAAATTTACTCAGGGAAAATGTAAACTTTTTTTTTAAATAAAGGAATAAATAAATAAGAAGAAAAAAAATTCACAAAAAGAGCCGGAATGTCGCAATGAAAATTACTTTATTCGACTAAAGTGTTTCCATCTTCTTCGAACAGTTGATTAGTTTCACAGCCAAAAAAATTACTTTATCATTTTCATTATTTATTATTATCATTATTATAGTAGTAGTAGTAGTAAACGTAGTCAAAAGGAAAATAGTAAACGGTACTGATAATAATGATAGACAGTACACGTAATCGATCTTGCTGCTATTTTAATGATTTCAGATATAGAATAAATGGAATAGAACTGTTGAGAGAAAAAAAGTATTATATTCAAATATACTACTACTACTAAGAGTAGTATATGTATAGATAACAGGGTATGAAAACACAATTGTTAAAATGAATATATTTTATATCAGTTTCATTGCTAATATTGACAATATTTCGATTTATAAAAATCATCATCAGAGCATAATGATAATTAGGTCTGTTTTTAGATGTAAATGTTTTTAATCCGGAATCATCGAGAGAGAAATAGAAAATAATTTAAATTCAAACTGAAACATTGTTTTTCCAAAAAAGCGTGTAAGCCATGCGATCGCTTCGTCTTTGTTCATACGCTACGTTTCGCTAACGTCATGTACATTTCACTACATCGTAAGAGTAGTATGTGAATGTACAAAAGTGATACAACTATAAATACCTCTCCACCCTGTCGACAAGGACACTAGAATACACTGACTGTGTCCCTGCAGTGAAGTAATATCATCCCAATGTTGCCACCTGTTGGCCGTGGGTGGTAACCCGTGATGCTTAAAGATGCGATCCTGGTACATGACGTGCAAATCCCAATTTGGCCCTTACATAGGCAAGACGAGTGATTGTATAGACCCCTCCTCTCAATCGGCTAGTCATGTACTGAGTTGTGGGGGCCTGTATCAAATCAAAACCATGCAATTTCTTCGCCAATTCTCTACGACTGAGCTAAAACGTGCCCTTGGAACAGTCCGAAAGGGTTTGGAAAAGAGTCTGGGTGAATTAAAAATCAGAGGAAAATCGAGACCATCCAAATGAAAACATTGTTAAAATCGGCTAGACTACCCAGAAAAAATCCTAGAGACCTTAGGAGATGTTGTCACTCAACCTACAGTGAACCACTAGCGAAGTCAGATGTGAAAAGCTCATGGATTGAAACACTAAAATCTACATAATAATAGTAGTGTTCCAAGGAAATACAACCGTTATCATCTTGCAATACCCTCTAGATAAAAATGAGACCATCCAAATCGTCCAAGATGAAATGCAAAAAATTAAATCCTGATTATTTGGTGTGGGTTTTCTGCGAATCATTGTTTCTTACGAGTGTCGTCACCACAGCTAAATAATGGACTATTTTTTTGTTATAAAGAAAGGGAAGTAATAGGGCATACTACACAAAAATATAAAAAGAAGTGGGTAGGGGTTGGCGATAACGCTAAGCATAATGAAAGATTGAAAGATGGAAAGAAAGAAAATGTGACATAGTAACCAAGATTCTTCTTTTTTACATATTGACCTATTTAGCAATAGCTCTCAAGTAATCATATCAAACGTTGTGAATATCATACTGTGGTTTATCTACAGGTGCTAGCCACAATATTAATACTCGTATTATAATTTATCTTGCACCCTCTGGCTAGAAATGAGACCGTCCAATCGCCCAAGATTAAATGCAAAAATGTAAATCCTGATTATGTGGTATTGCTTATCTGCTGAATTCTTTTTCTCATGCGTGTCGTTCACACGTCCTGCTAGTTATTAATAATGACGTAAAACTATTTTTGATGGTTATTAATTGTCGTTCATTTGTAGTCCACATTGTGTTGCGTTGGCTTGGTCACGACAGGAGGGTGGTCAAAGGCCGCATCCCCAAAGGCCTACCGTATGGTGAGCTAGTAGAGGGCACTCGACCGGTAGAGAGACCATGCTTGATCTTTACATATGTCTGCAAGAGGGACATGAAGATATGCCACATCGACATCAACACATGGGAGGCTTATGCATAAGACCGTATGACCTGGCCCCTACTCGTCAGACAAGGAGAGAAAATGAGTGAAAAAGAGAAGAAAGAAGCCGCCGCAGAAAAGAGAGCCATATGGAAGGAGATACAACAGGATCCCCAGTAAACATCACCGTTTGTTTGCAATCACTGCACCAGAGGCTGGCATTCAAAAATTGGTCTGTTCAGCCACTCACACAGTCGCAGATAAAAGGGAAAAAAAGTGGACACTACGCCATCGTCTTTAGTAGACGGAAGGTTGCCAAAAAAATTTGCCATTGATGTCTTTAATCTCTCTTAATCTACCATTTTCTTTTTCTCATTTATTTAAAGTCTCTTTAGATATGGAGCTTTCATTGGTGCTTATCATTTGCATATCACTGGGCTTCACAGAGGAAATATATTTTAACAGTATGTGGCTAAATATCACTTAATATAAAGAAAACTATAAATGTTTATAGTTCACAAGACCCACGGGAAGCAAAGCCTGGCGGATATAAGCGCATATTAACAATGCATTCAGTTTTTGTCCTCATCATCACTAAATAAAAAGCCACAGCTTCCTACCATTATTGCTAAATATTTATGATCCGCCCCCAGTCGTTCAGTTCCCACGCTAATCATGTTTATTTGATGTAAAACATTCGGTTTCAATGTGATGCTGATATAAATAATATTTCTATTTATCATACTCTTAATTTACTTACAGAAAAATAAAAAAAACATTAAAATACTTTTCTGTATTTAGTACATAATCAATCTTCATAGAGTTTTCATTGATTTTCACTGAGTTTCGTTTCTCAGGCACAGGATTATTTTGAAGATATACACATACAAAATATATGCTAACCTGTCGGAAGTGACTATAAAATTCACCGACTGTACCTATGTATAATGGTAAGATCCCCATTCATCCCACAAGTGGCCCCGACCTGTGGATGAAGGTGGCGACTGAGAATTAGAATTTCACCATCAAATAGAGTTTAACCATTAGCCACCACCCTCTAGCACATATAAGATAAAAAGGGCCAGGAATTCATATATATATATTTATTGGTTTATACTTAGCTTGGTTTGTCAGACACAGGGATGTTTTAAAAATACAAAATATGCTGCCCTGTCGCATGGGAATGTAAAGTACACCTAATACCCCTCTGCAGTTGTAAAATCCTCCCTAATGGGCTATCATTTGGCCGTGGGTGGCGACCCATGATGCTTAAGTACTGAATACTAGGCCCATACGTAGGTTTGACAAGCACAGAGAATGGCCCCGTCAACCCTTGTTGGGTTATTTCATGCCAAAAATGTTTTTTAATCATTCTTGATAGGTCCTCAATTTTTAAGCACATTTTCTAAATTCATTTTTCTATTTAAACGATAGATATAACCCTAACAGATACTACCACTAGGGGTGGACCTGGGAGTAATGATGAAGGGATACTCCATATTCCCAAGACCTCCAGAATTGGAACTTAGTTTAGCGTCATATCCAGGATGCTAAAACCCTCATCTCAGCTAAGGGCCTTCTAGCACATATATGATGGAAAGGGCCGAGATTTGCCATGGGGGCAATAGCGTCGGGATAATCCTATATGTATATTGGCTTTTCGTGACCAGCTAATTGATCGGAGGTGTCCTCTTAGACCGCCCGTCTAAACTAAGTAAGGTCGAAAGTGGAGTCATGTACTGTTCAGCCATCAGGATTACGTCCTTAAGCATAACAGGTCGCCGCCCACGTTTAACAGGTGGCTATATGGAGGGGTCTTTCCCATATACAGAAGTGCACTCAGCGTATTCTACACCCCTAGCAGACAGGACAGGGGGGTTTCATCCCGAAAAAAAATCTCTAGTATTTTTCTAATTATATTGTACTAGCAGGACCTATTGATATACCACAGTATGATACTTTAATTATTACAATGTTTGACATGTTCACTTAAGAGCCATTGAAAATATGTTCACTATGCAAAAAGTATAATAATCTTGATTTAACTCTCTCTGACTATTTTAAGAATTTTCTTTCATTCATTTCTTTTTATTATGTTCGAATGAAACAGACTATCATGATTACATACGCACGCTCACATCCTCTCTATATCTTTCATGTACTCTTTCTTTCTTTTCTATTACTAGCAAATATATGCACCCTCCGGGTGCAAGTATTTAAGTTTAATGTAATAAAATATATTAAATTAGAAAGGCTAATGAAACTAAATAAGAATACCGATAAAAAGATTTGAAACAGAGGGAGTATAATAAAAAATAGAACAACTGAAACTTACTCTTCCATCACTCTCGTCTTTTATTGTTATTTTTTCTAATTTAAGTATTTATTTAAAATAGGAAGTAAATAATAAAATGACAGTTCTTTTTTCTTGTTAATGAATTTCATTTAAGATTCATTGAAGAGATTTTTGATTATATTCATTAAAATAAAACCAAACAGTTAGAAATCAATAATACTAAGCACATATTTATTAAATTCGATTATTTAATATTAATATGCAAATTAGCTTTCCCGTTCACACTGTAAACCGCTATTTTGTTGTATATATAAATATAATTGCATGTTGTTAGTATGTAGACATGGTTAACAGTATTAATAATGTAAAACAATTTTATTAATAATTGAGGTTTAAATAAAAATACAATCATGGAAAATGTGATGTCAATAACTAAGGGAATAGTGATATGAGTAGTAATATAGTTTCGGTTACAGACAGAAAAGCACACAATCTCCATTATAATAAGATATTTTGTAGCATTCATTTTTCTTCTCTTTCTTTCTTCTTAATAAAAAACGGAATGGTCAATTATTTAGAAGAGGGGATGTCACTCAAAAGAAAATAAGAATTCTGCCGATGGGCGGCAACAGATAATTAGGAATTACATTACGGTTTGGACGGTCTCTTTTTTTAATAAAGATGATAGTTTTAAAATTAAGGAACACAAGTATTAATATATAGATTTTTTTTTTAAATTCCGTTAGATAAAAAATACAGTTATCAAAATCTTATGGTGTACCATAAATGTAGGAACTTGTATTGAATTATTTTATCGATCATAAATATTTAAGTGAATTCTGCGTTGAAATAACTGTTGTGTGAAGTAGTACTAGAGAATAGTACTATATCGTAGACGACACAAAACATTAGTAACTTTATCTTGGATAATTGTAAAAAAAAAAAAAAAATTCTTTAAGTTTATTTTTCTTGAAGATGAAAGAGACCGGCACATTTGTAGAAAGTCGCTAAGTTTATCACCTTTTTTAAAAGTCCTTTATTTATTTTTCCTTTTTTAAGTCAATTTCCATTAAATTCTCTGCAGTCTATAAAAGTGTTGGCACTAAGCCTATTAAGAAAGGAAAGGTTACCTTTAAATCTCACCCAAAGGACACCGAGTTCAGTGTTTTGTCCCGAGAAAAGAGAGAAAAATAAACTTGATACCCAACGATCAGCACACATTGTGCAATGCTTATATATATATATATATATATATATATATATATATAACAGAGATGTGTCTGGCAGAGTGGTAATAGGTAATAGACCAACCGAGTGTATGAACTGATCGATAGTGTTTGAATTCACTTCATACTAATGTCTACTCCCTCTCTCTCTCACTCCCTCTCTCTCACTCACTCACACACCCTCTCTCTCACTCACTCACACACCCCTCTCTCTCTCTCAATCACCCCCCTCTCTCTCTCTCTTTCAATCACACACCCCTCTCTCTCAGGAGAACAATCATTGTAATGCACTGATAATGGAAACAGAAAGAACCCTAATCAGCGAAGGACATGACACTTTATTGTCTAAAGGAACGAGGCAAGTGTTGAAATATCAATAGAGTGTTTGTATTTCACATGGCGCTAATATCCTTGGTAAACCTATTTATCTAACTATTCTGCCTCCATCTATGGGTAAATAGTAAGGTAGGTAGTGCTCTTTAACATTGGTTAGAATAGCAGTCTAGTAGAAACACCTTAATCAACCTTGTGTCACATCCTATTCGTTGTAGATATGTTGGTAAATATATATATATGAACAAAGGGTTTCTAACAGAATGCATTATATATATGTGTGTGTGAGACAAACAGAAAAAAATAATAAGTAGATATAATCGTGTACGTTAAATTCAATATGTAGTAATTTTCTGTTTTTGCGTGTGGCATTATTTTTTTTCTTTCTAATAAATAAATAAACATTTTTTTTTAAAACTTCTAATAGATAAACTTATCACTTGTAAGTTAAACATGGCGAAATTCAGAATTTTATCATTACTTTTAGAAAATTGTATATAAAATCTGTTGCAGGATTAGGATTTTGGTTAGGTTTTGGTAGGGAGGTACAAATTGCCAAAAAAAGGGGATCCCAGGAAATCCTTTTAAAAATTAACAAAATTAAACTATCATTTTGATTTAATCACATATTCGATATATCAAGTAATAAAAGAAGGACCTCTATTCTAAATATATGCTTACTCAGAACTACAAAGTCTAATTATTGTTTCGGACATTGATCCCCCATTTAGTGAACAATAAGTTTCTCTGTATTTTTCTGAAAGGATTTCTACATATGTAAAAAGACAATTCAGTAACCGAACAAATGTAAAACCAAAATAAATTCAATATATTGGTAAAGTCAATAATAGGACGTCTTATATTGTGAAACTTAAGTTTGGTAAATAAGAAAATAATTATCCTTTTTTTAATCGTTAGCTCATTCTTTAAGGAATGGGATATTAAAAGTTCAACTAGTCCGCTTTTATATATATTTTTTATTCTAGAGAGGTTTTAGAATTCATGAATGTAATAAAAAATTTTCCTATTCACTTGCAGGTAAAGACGTATTTATAAAAAAAGTAAATATTGTATTAAAAATAAATGGCTAAAAATTATGTGATCGAATTTATAGTTTTTATGAAAAAACAATTAAGTAAAAATTGATGTCATTTTTTATACAGAAGCTCTGAAACATAACAAATTTGTATCTCTAGTCCTGGTAAAAAAATATTAAATATGACAAACCATAGAAAATAGCTCCGAATTATATTTTGGTGGGAAATATATGTAAAACGATAAGTACGTCATTTAAAACAAAAAAAGTACATTATATGAAACATATCTGTTTAATTTTTTAACGCATAAACTTGGAATTGTTCATTATATTAAACATAAAACAAAATAGTAAATATATAATTTTCCATTTTTTATAAACGTTTTAAAATATCTTTTTAAGAAGTTGGGAACTTCTGATTTGGTTTGGTTTGTTTTGTTTTACGGCATATCAACCTCAGTGGGTCATTTAATGCTGATAAAGTTTTGAAATAAATCAATTCTTAATGGATAATACAATTTTTTTATAAATACATTTTTCTATTTAACCCATAAATGGGACCCTAACAGGTACTACCACTCCGGGCCAGAGTGGACCAGGGATCAATGGTGATGAAGGGGTGCTCCACATTCCCCAAACCTCCAAATCTGGAACCTCACCATCAGATAGAGTTTAACATCATACCCAGAACATGAAGACCCTCAGCCACCGCATTCTAGCACCCATATGATAAAAAGGGGTTGGGGCTTGCCATAAGGGCAATAGGGTTGGGAAAATCATATAGGTGCTAGGGCTTGACGTGACCAGCCGATTGATCGGAGGGGGCCTCTCCGAACGCCCGTCTAGCCCAAGATAGGGCCAAAGTGGAGTATTGCATGTCATGAACTGCTCATCCACCTGGGCTCTATCCTTAAGCATCACAGGTCGCCACGGGAACTTCTGAATATCCATATTTTGTACATACCGAGATTTAGGCAAAGCCTATTCTAGTATAAGTGGTATAAATCAGATTTGATGACTTTTCCTGTGATGAATTTACTATATAATAAAATATACTGGTGAAATCTTTATTATAGAATGAATTTACCTTCGATGAAGTAACCAATAATCTATATGAGATTTTATCCCACGCGACAACAATTATTGAATTCCAGCTATTTAATGTTATTAATTAAAAGAAAGTTCAATGTACAGTTCAAGAGTTATATGCGACATTTTATAAGGTTATAAATATCTGATGCAAATTTTATCAATATACGGTACTGAAATATCCTCAATAATATCCTGTTCCGCTTTTTTCCACTTTAATGATTGCAAATTAACAAAAATGCATTTAGATATTTCTTTTTTGGTATTTTAAATAATGGAGTCGATTGCATTGGTTGGGCGGGAAGCTAATAACTTCATATTATAAAAGCGAAAATAATAAACAAAAACATAACTTTTAAATTGAGATCATTTTTGCAATTTCATGCATTATTAGAGATTCTGGTGAATTGCCTGCGTGATCGAATAAATAAAATAGATTTTCATAAAAGGAAGTAAATATCATGTACGAAGATAAAAAACAAAACAAGAATTGTTTTTCCCATGATTAAAGCCAGTTCCGGTTTAACAATGAACGCCAATGCAGAAGAGGGATATATTATTAATATATTTATTCTAGCATAAATAATGATGCTTTCACACTTTTGTATGTCATAATATATATATATATACAAACAGACAGGCACACACACACACACATATATATATACACAAACAGACAGACACACACATACACACACACATATATATATATATATATATGTATAAATATATATACACATACATACACGCATATATATAAATGCACACGCACACGTATAGAGATGCACACGCACACACATATATGTATGAATAAATGTATGTATGCATATATACAACAAGAACAACAAATTACTATACATTTAATGTTAATTTATTTAGTGTTGTCTATTTTTTTAAGCAATACGTAATTAAAAACAACCTTAATCCCCTAAAACCCTAACCCAATTCTCAAAATTCTCTTAATTCATAGACTGTAGTTAAACTGTCATTGGGGACCACCAAAAATTCTCCGTTTTAATTTTCCGACCGATGTGCAAGTTCATAATTTTCATTATTTCCGTAAGCTGAATTTTTAAAAAAATCAGGTTTTTTTTTAAGTTTCTTCTTTTGAATGGTCCAAACTTTTTGAAGATTATCGTAAATATAATATATTGTTATTGTAATTATTGTAAATATAACTTTTCTACGAAAAGTTTCACTGAAACTCCTGTTTTAAAAGTAATAATAGTATCTGGGGACAATTTTAAATTCATTTTTTAATTGCTTGATGAGTTAGAAATACATTGTAATTTATTTCTTTGTACATGATAATTCAAATCAAGTTCTTAACGATAAAAAGAAAGAAATATCTATTTTTGCTTACATTTTAAAACGTTTTCATTAGTTCTCCAAACTATTAAAACTTTTTTAACCATTAGTATTGATTACAAAACAACTCGTTTTATCATTTTTTAAATTTTCACTTATACAACCCTATACAGGTGACTGATTTTTATTGACATTTAAAATCTTATTTTAAAAAGATGTAACCGTAAACCTGTGTTTTGAAACAATTTTCATTTTTCCACATTTTTTTGTGCATGACAGCAATATAATTTAAGTGAGTGTACATTGTACATAAAAGTTATATTCAAAAAATGTTTAAAAATAATCCAATGAATACAAATTAAATATTTAGAAAGGTTATATATAAATATTTTAAAGATTTGGAAAAAAAACGAATTTTATTTTACGTTAAAATTTAGTCAGAGTTTACGTTGTAGCTAACATTTTCAATGACTGGAAGCTGATATTCTTTCTTTCTTCTTTTTCTTCTGGTAGCTGATAAAACCAGCAGGTGAGCTTCTGCTGATACACCAAGCAGCAGCAGCTATGCTATAGCTTTCGAAAAATCGTTTGATTTTTGTTTGATTAATTAATTATATCCCTTAATCAGTAAAAATCAATAACCACATTTGGAGTGTTTCTTAGTCAGAACGATATCAATGTGTATGCAAGATTTTGAACCCGAGTGACCTCCCGTTTTGGAGTTATACGTCGACACGTACATACCAAAATCTCTCCTTTTATATATTTGATATATAGATGCACACACACACACATTATATATATATATATATATATATATATATATATATATATATATTAGATGCACACACACACATGGGTATATAGATGCATACACCCCCCCATATATATATATATATATATATATATAGATGCACACACACACATATATATATATATAGATGCACACACACACACCACATATATATAGATGCACACACACACACACACACATATATATAGATGCACACACACACACACACATATATATAGATGCACACACACACACACACATATATAGATGCACACACACACACACACATATATATAGATGCACACACACACACACACAATATATATATATATATATATATTATATATATATATATATATATATTATATATATGGGGTGTTCAGAAGTAATAGGGAAATCAATTACATGATGGAAAAACATCTTTATTGTCTAGTTAATTGGATTATTTCTATTTTTGCATAGACTTTCGGTTGTCAGATGGAGTGGACCGATCCCAGCGTAGTAACAAATATCGTCAGAAAGAAAATATTTTACAAAAATAAGATTAACAGATCCATGTAAAGAGAAATACGTACAACAGCCAGCAATATTTCTCTTTAGGAACCCACTGCCTCAAAAGACTTACATGTTACTCTAAGCTAATATACTATATATATATATATATATATATATATATATATATATATATATATATATATATATATATATATGTGTGTGTGTGTGTGTGTGTGTTGTTATTTCCGTTTGTTTCAATTAATTTAATTATTTCATTGCAAATAGTCTTGACTAGGCGAGCAGTGGAACTGTAGACTTTCTGACTATACCATTTTACTAAACCTGCTCTACAAACACATTGAGCACTTTTATATTCATTCTTAACCCTGACTTATTCATTTGATTATTTTATTGAGAGACAAAGTTACGACTCTCAATATGTTGCCTTCCTTGGTTTTAAGAGTTAGCTATAATGGTTAATGGAAAGGTGGAGGGATTTGTGATTGGCTCGATGTAACACTGTATTGACCTACATCTCCGGTTAAAGAGTGGGAACATGGGAAGTTAGCTAAAAAAAAAAATGTTTGCTATGTTTAATTAGATGGACGAAATGGCGTATCTCTTTCAATTAGCCAGATTCTCCTGCTTGTTTGTAATCCGGAATCCTAACAAAAATATATTTGAGCACAAAACGAGGAAATTCTTGTGTCGTTACAAAGAAAAAAAACATCCAAATAGTTTGATATAGAGTTGTATCATTTGATATGCATAATTGTTCATCTAGGAAATATTTTAGCATAATAAATTCTATTTCTCATTGCGAAAGGGTGGACGCATCTTGAGTTGGGTTCCGTAAGAGTAAACAATCAACAAATGAGCTTGTCGCTGCAAGATGTTACTAAGTAAACAGTACGATGGATGTTACACTTGCAAAATCGGTAATTTTGATCCGCTGTCGTCCCGGCCTCCTCCCTTAATTTACATAATATTTTAGCGAACCAACGTCAGACGAATTTGCGGCCTAACTTAGATATTTTCCGAGTCATGTTTTTTTTGTCGCTTTTTGTCGGCAAGTTAATGTACATATTTTACACGCCCGCCACCCCAGATTTTTATCGGTAAATCAATGTAAATATTTAACAACCTCCCACTTTGAAAAAAAAATTTTTTTCGATTTAATTGGTACAAATTTCAATTGAATTTTTACAAAACTCAAACTCAAATTTCAAAACATTATATTTTAAAGCAAAAAAAAAAAAACATTAAAAAAAGATAAACAAAATAACATGCAAATGGCTTTTCTTCTGTTACTTTTTCAAATTTGAATTTTTAGATATCTTTAAATTATTTATCATCCTAAGATGATTATTATTCATAAGAATTAAACATGCCTAATTAGGCTTGTAGGGCAATTTCTCAACATGGGGATTTAACAAAAACAATTTGCATAGCAAGAGTATTAGAGCTAAGCATATGCGCAAATCCTTTCAGTTGCTTTATGTACCATTGATGTTCTCTAGCAAAATATTCTGTCTTTATTGAGTGTGGGGTATATTGTCATTACTCCCAGCACCACTCTAACCCGATGTTATAGTTCCTATTCTGGTTAAATAAGGTCTATGGTCAAATAGAATTGTTCAATCATTTACTAAAGGTTATTATTATTTACTGTATATCATGCAACTGTATTTAAAAAAATAAAGACAAATAATACTACCCAACTGTGTGCAAATTATTTGATAGGAATAAAAAAAAACCCTCAAAATCCTACACAAATGTACTTTTTCTGCATAAAATAACCCTAGAAGGGTTGCCGTCGTTAAAATAAAGCAATCAATTTGATTTTCTTTCATAAATGTTGGTAACCCCAACTTCTTCCTCCCTTTTCATATGATCATCCTTGCCTGATTTCACGGTCTTGTTTTCCACCCCAGGATTACTGCTGATTTTCCTTTACTTCATTGGGGATTTGGTCTTGTTCATGTATTTAGGTTTGTAGGAAATTCTTCAAGATAGGGATTAGAAAAAAATTGCATAGCATTATTGCTTAGTTAGGATGGATATAAATACATAGATATAGCGATGCGTGTCGACGTTACGGATTCCCTTGAATTTTCACCATTCGTTCCTATCACTATCGCTTGATCTAAGTCATTTTAACTCGCATTGTCGGCACAGAACATTATGAATGTATGCCTTTGCTGGCTACCATCACTGGTGTGTCCATGTGTAAGAGTGAATAGTAGACGTTTGTCAGTGCTTCTGCACAATGCAAATTCACCAGTGGTTGTTGATATATTTAGTACCTAAGACATCCAATGTACATAACCCTATTATTTTAAGCACCACCGAAGAACATGTTTTTTTTAGGTGAATGTCAACTAGAACGAATAGGCTGAAATGTGATAAAATCAAAATATTTCATCTATATAATAATACTGGTATTCCTGCAAAATGCGACCGTTATCATCTTTCAACATCCTCAGGATAAAAATGAGACCGTTCAAATTAATATAGTCACCTCAGATAAATAATGGACCATTCTGTTTTTATCAAAGAAAGAAAGGGAACAAAAAGGAAATTCTACACAGAAAACATAATAAAAAAGTAAGAGAGTCGGAGAAAGATACACAGAGGGTCTGACCGCCCGGAAGCGATAACGCTAATTTATTTCAATTGAACATAATGAAAAGAAGAAATAATGAAAACAAGAGTAAGATATAGTGAGTTAAATCAATATTATTATATTGTTTACTATTTGAAATATTTAGCAATATATTTTAAGTATACATATAAAACATTGTAATAATTGAATTTATACTGTGTTATATTTACATAACCCACTAGTATTATGAGTATATTGTATCGCGAGCTGGAATGATACACAGAAAAATGGTGTGCTTAATTCATTTATTAAGCACCAGCATCCGGTGCCAAACGAACATATAAGAACATACAATTAACAAGACAAAACTTACACTAAAGAGGGAGGTTCAGTTCGGTATAACCAACGCAGCAAAGTCAGTCTGAACATTATTCAGCTAGTTAATCCACTATAATAGTAGGCTATTTTATAGCTATGGGCTAGTCCATCTGGTAGAGTACTGAAGGGGTGATAACTACACTACAACCGAGTATGATGTATTCCGAGATATGTAAAAAGGGATATGCAATAAAGGACAAAAACTGAAATGATAAAATGAAAAGATGTAATATGAAGAAATTCCATGTAAAAGTTACTGATGTGTTGAAAAAAAGCAATTTCCGCCATATTTCTTTCAGCGTTTTCTGATTTATTGTTTGTTAATTCTTTTTTTTTTCTTTGGCACAATGGTAGCGTCAAAAGCACTTTCAGACTTATTACCAACCAGAAGGCATACTATGATATGAAATTCGTTGTTTCATAAAAAAGCAGAAAAAAAAATAGACGACTATCATATTTATTGGAGCAGTAATAGTGCCGAAATGCAATGACTATTCAAGTCTCTCAATGTGTCTGACTAATAACGAAAATAAAACTTAAACAATATTTCTGTTGCCTATGGAGATGCCAGCATCAACTTGATTAAATTGTGTACGTGATTCCTAAGAAATTTGTTCTGTTGAATATGGTGGCTGATGACAACATGTTTGTTAACTTTTATGGCATATCAAACTCGTTGGATTATTTAATACCTACAAAGTTTTGAATAAAAAAAAACAAATGAATATATATGAAATACATATATATATATATATATATATATTTACCAACCCCTTCGCACGAGCAGGATACGACACAAGGTCAATTTCTTAAGCGGAGTTCAACAGGTTTGAATTCAGAGTTTTCCTTCTCCTAGACTGGTTACCTAGCCATGGTTAAAGAACCCAGTCTGCCCTACTATTTACCCATAGCTGGAGGGAGAGTAGGATTCATACCTTTCCTATGGGTATTAGCGCTAAGTGAAATGCAATTACCACGTCCAAAATATATGAAATATAGTGAAAAATTTGAAAAAACACAGGTTCAAACAAAATGAGTGGTATTTATTCAGCCAACGCTGCAGTGTTTCAATCTGTTTAGTAGATCTTCTTCAGGGCTTTCTCTCTCTCACACACACACATACAACGTAAGATAATGTTCGATGTCATCTTTCAAAACTGTTTATGCCAACGTTTCATGAATTTCGAACAATTCTAAGAGCGCTAATGTGCCATTCAAAACACTTTTTTTAAACAAACTGATCAACAAAATACTATCATAGTCTCATTATTATTCTGTGATAAACGTTACTTCTCCCTATATCAACAAAAGCCCTGAAGAAGATCTACGAACCAAATTGAAACACTGCAGCGTTGACTCAATAAATATCACTCATTTTATTTGAACCTGTGTTTTTTTCAAAATGTTCATTACATACCGTCGGATTAACTTCCATTTTTCTCTTACATCTTGTCTTTGAAAAACACACACACATATATATATAATAAGATAAATATATAAAGGTTTTACATATCTATTTATTAGGTGACAAAGGAACAATCACAACCATATTGGTTTCATGCAGTGCAATCATCAGGTGAAGATGTTTCAAATGTCACCATTCCAGCAAAAGCTGAAACAGTGACCATCTCACACTATATATATATTATATATATATATATAATATATATATATATATATATGGCAACACGACAGCAGTCGTAATGTAATATTTTCAGATTATTGATACTTTTTATTGAAGGTATTGGGTTTGATACATACTTTTCATTCATACATCGTAACGTGTGTAAACAACACTCGTCGAGATTGCAATTGCATCTCATACAAGGGAAAACTGTCTCTCATGGAAATCGCTTTAACTTCTATAGACAATCAGGCGGTGATGATCAACAGGGACAAATAATTGTTTTCTGTTCACTCTCGTTGTTTATTAACGAGCAGTATAATCCATTTTAGTCACCAGTTTAAACAGTCAAAAAATATAAAACGAAGGAAAATTTCCTATTTGTTTTATCATATTTTTACATCTGTCCCTCTCTACGGATTTGGAATATGATAATTTTTTATGGTGTATCGAAAAAGCGCCAATTTCAAACGATAGAATGGATGGAGAAAAAAAGAAAAGAAAAAACAAACAATAACAACAGAAGTATGTACACTGACCCTAAAACAGCAACCAGAATCCATTAAACAATAGAAAAAAAGAGAAGAAAAAAATAATTTAAATGTGTATGTATTTAAGTATCTGCCTCTATTCTCTTCTCTATATATATATATATATATACACACGAATGAATATATGTATATATTTGTACTTAAGCAAAACGTGATCACATACAAATATACACAGACACTAAATGATTTAAACATATATTCGTATTTATTTATAAATAAATATATATATATATATATATATATATATATATATATATATATATATGAGAGAGATAGATCAAATATATTTATATTGTGTCAAAGCAGTTGCATATATTATGCAATGCTATAAGTCCAATCTCACAGACAAATTAAAGAGACAGTTCTTCCAGGCTGTTGTCGTATCAGTGCTGCTGTATGGCTGCACCACCTGGACCCTAACTAAGCGACTAGAGAATAAACTAGATGGGAGCTGCACAAAATGTTGCGGGTGATCCTGAACAAGACACGGAAACAACACCCCACGAGAAAACAGCTGTACGGCCACCTACCACATATCACCCAAGCCATCCGAGTAAGACGGACAAGACAAGCGGGACACTGCTGGAGAAGCAAGGACGAACTCATAAGCGACGTCCTCCTGTGGAAGCCAGCACATGGAAACGCCAGTGTAGGCCGACCAGCAAAGACGTACATTGATCAGCTCTGTGCGGATACAGGATGCTGCATAGAAGACCTCCTGAGAATGATGAGCGATAGGGACGGATGGAGAGTGATTGTCATGGATATCCGCGCTGACAGCGCGACATGATGATGATGATGATATATACAGAAGTCTAATGTCTATATAACTTCAATTATCAGGTCGATATTTATTCAAACTTATTGTCAGTTATCCGAAGGAATAAATGTGAAAAGGTACGAATGATATTTATTACGGGATATGAATGTTTCATTTTACTCATGTTGACCGAAATTTAATTATAGATTCAATAAGTATACAAAAAGGGCAGTATATCATTACATTCAAACATCGTTTCGGAAAATATGAAGGATACTTTTTTTTCTTCTCTTTTCTATTCGGTTACAAATAAGTGTTTATTTTTGTTGACTGATATATATTATTATAATGGACATTAGATGTCTGTAAGCTAAACTGCAAGCCTACGTCACAATATCCAAGTAATAGCGTAAGTTTATAATTGAGTATTTAATTTATAGTTGGATTCATTAATACATAGACATCATTGACAAATAAATTTAGTCTATGAAAATCTGAATTAGATTTGACTCAAAAGGCACATGTTTACTATTACCTGAAAAAGTATGAAATCCTTTAACGCGTCTTACATATTACTAATAATAAAATCTTACATAATATATGGTGTAATTAATTTGAATACTGGTTTTAGCAAGAAACGCGTATTACAAATAATTACTTGGTGTTATTGATCTCTAATACTTTTGTTTTATTCTGCAACGTATTAAAATCAATCATATGAATGATTTTTATATATAAACAATTAAGATGTAATTAAAATAAGTGTACTCTTTTTTTATGCGTTCTTATTTAATTTTGTTAGTCTTTAATCTATATATATCAAACACGCGTTCCTTAATGGTACGACCGTTATCATTTTGCAACACCCACTGGTTTAAAATGAGAAAGTCCATATATTCCAAGATCAAATGCAAAAAAGTAAATCTTGATTATCTGGTGTTGTTTATCTTATGAGTGCGTCCATAGCGCTTTTCTTGTGAGGAAAGAAAGGGAAAACGGACATGTTGCACAGAAACATAATATAATAAAACATTAGAGTAGGGAGAAGCGATACGATCATTTGTTCCAAACGAACATAAGAAAAAGATGGATAGAAGGACAGAAAAAATAGAGGGAGAGGGACTGTTAAATCAGGATTATTATACTTATTAAATATTGAACTATATTGCAATACCTTTTAAGCTTATAATTAAATCAACGTACTGTGTTATATTCACTGGTTCTGCTTGTTTTACTATTTCATTACATTAAAACGTAAATGCTTACATCCAGAAACCGCATATTCTTTTTTTTTAAAATCTCTCGGAAACTATGAACATTACTTTTTTTCTTCTCTTTTCTCTTCAGTTAGAAAATAAGCGTTTATTTTTGTTGAATGATATTATATTTAATATACGCATGAGTGTAGCAATTTTTTATGGTATAAAAGTTTTTTCTTTATGTTTTGTGGCAATGTGTAAGAGAAACAAACGCTGCATTCCCATTGGAGCGAATTACCTGCTAGAAAAAAAGATGAAAGACATGAAAATGAATTAATCAAGCATTCTCTTATGGTTTGTCTCGGAGTATTGGCCAACATTGGCTACGTGAAACTGTCAATATATTTACAGTCAGTCTTTCATAATGGAAGCTCTAGAGTAAAACTAAATAGATTTTCCGGGATACTAAAAACAATGGGTCCTTCACCAAAGAAAACTTTTCGTTCTTCTAACACACACATACACAAAACGAACGCAAACTTGCACATACAAATATACAAACAATTGTACACATATTGACACTATATATTTAAACACATACACATATACACACACACACACACATATATATATATATATATATATATATACACACGAATAAATACATGTATATATTTGTACATAAGCGAAACGCCACAAGAATACACACACAAATTTGCACCTAATCACATATATATATATATATATATATATATATATATATATATATATACACACACACACACGAATAAATACATGTATATATTTTTACATAAGCGAAACGCCCACAAGAATACACACAAAAATTTGCACCTAATCGCAGATATAGGCACTATTTATATTCACACACACAAACTCACACATATATATATATATATATATATATATATATATATATATGAATAATACATGTATATATTTGTACATAAGTAGACACACACCTATCTACCAATTCATGTATTGTAGATGTGACAAGTGATAGCATTTATATTCCCTTATGTTGTGTTCATTGTCTACTGAATACCTCCCTACGTACACATACATACGTATACTAGAGGGGAGAGCCAACAAAAAAAACCCTATCCAAATTAAGAAAAGAACGACTTCAGCCTCAACAACATACTTCTCTTTGCACCCAATACACTTATGACAAAATTGGTTTCACTTGTCCAAAAATTCTGAAAATACATCTCTCGTGATCACCATCAGTTTTCTCAATAATTGTTATTAAAAAAATGATTTTAAGTTTTGAAAGAAAGGAATGAAAAAGAACTTGCTACACAGAAAAATATATTAAAGAAAGTAAAGTAAAAGTAAAGTCGACGGGGCGGCCTAAAGTCAGTATCAGCCAGTCAGCGAAGGAATCTACCCCCTTTTCAATTGCGCTAGACCAAGGAGATTGTTTTAGCATCTGAGGTGGAACGCCACACCTACCATCAGCTCCTTTACCGCATAGATCACTGTGCTACTCATACGCTGAGTTGGCGAGGGCCGGTATCGAACTAGGAACTTTGTGATTCCTAGCCGAAAGCTCTACCGACTGAGCTAAGGGGTTTAACGTGCGGTAGAAATAAGGCTAATCTATTTTAATCGAATATAATTAAGAGATTTTTAAAAAATGAAATAATGAAAAAAAATAGAGATAGACAGTTAAATCAAGATTATTATAATTTTGCATATTGAACTATTTCACAATAGGTCTTAAGGGAAAATATCAAGCGTTGTAATAATTACATTATAATATTGTGTTGGAGGTCCTGCAGGGAAATACATTAGCACCATATATATTTATAATATGCCTAGACTACGTTCTCCGAACATCACTAGATACCATAAAAGAAAAAGGTTTCACACTAAAAAAGGCCAGAAGCAGGCGATACCCCGCACAACTGTTACAGATGTAGACTATGCTGATGACCTCGCGCTTCTTGCAGATACACCGGCACAGGCTGAGGCACTCTACACAGCCTGTAGGAGGCAGCAGAGAACGTCGGCCTTCATGTGAACTCTGATAAAACTGAGTTCATGAGCTTCAAAAGGCAGGGTGACATCTCCACACTTGACGGCAAGCCTCTTAAGTCAGTGGAACAATTCACATATCTAGGTAGTAATATCTCATCCACAGAAAGTGATGATAACACTCGAATAGGAAAGGCATGGTTGGCCACCAACAAATTCAGTCACATGGAAATCCGATCTCCCGACAAGCTAAAGAGGCGATTCTTCCAGGCTGTAGTTGTGTTGGTACTGTTGTATGGCTGTACCACCTGGACCCTAACGAAGCGCCTTGAGAATAAGATAGATGGCAGCTGCACAAGAATGCTGCGAGCGGTCCTGAATAAGTCGTGGAAGCAGCACCCCACGAAAGAGCAACTGTATGGCCATCTGCCCCCCCCCCCATCTCACAAACCATACGAGTAAGACGGGCTAGACATGCAGGGCACTGCTGGAGAAGCAGAAACGTGAGCGTAAGAGGCGTACTACTGTGGAAGCCAGCACATGGGCACGCTAATGTGGGCCGCCCAGTCAGGACCTACATTGACCAACTATGTAGGGACACTGGGAGCTCCTCCGCGCAGCAGTCAGAGTCGATGAATGATAGGGAAGGTTGGCAAGATATCGTCATGGATATCCGTGCAAATTGCACGACATGATGATGATGATTGTGGTATATACACAGGTCCTGCTAGTTCAATAATTATTCTTTTTTAAAATACACCACCACTCTTGTTGGACTTTTGCCCAGCTTCACAGAAATTGATTAACTCTTCGTTAATATAATACCACAAATGCATATTGCTAATAAAACATTCAGAACAAAAAAAATAAAGTAATTGATTTTTAGGCAATATTATAGCATATTTGATTTCGACCCTAATCGATTTTGTCCGACTACTTATTGTCTGTGAGTACTTAACGACTTTTGATTGATAATAAATTGATTTTGAACAACGAAACTGAAAATTATAAATTGGATTTGTTGGCGTCCTCATTGGAAATTCTACATCAGCATATTTATTTAATCAATTGATGGACCGGAAGCTGAAAATTTATAGCCTTCAGCAAAATTTACTCCTGCTGTTTAATGAGCGAAATAACAAAAGAAACGACATGAGATTCTAAGTTGTATCGATATTTTGAGTCTTTCTTTTCAGAATTACAAATATTTTCAAAATTCATTTCTTTTTTTTTTTTTTTTTGCATGTTGTTTTTTTTTTCCTTTTATACCAATCCAAAGTTTAGTTGATGAACTAAACAATTACCAGTTGCCTTTATCATTATCTTGTCTACGTATTTACCATAACTTGTGTTTGTTGGATTGTTTTGTGATATAGTTATTTACTAAGCTGAGTTTATGCTGGGTTCCCAGTGAGAATCAAACTCACTAAGAATGGTTTGCTTACCATTACACCAAATATAGTTATTTACTAATGTCGCCCTAAAGTCGGTATCAGCCAGACGGCGAGGGAGTCTATCCCCTTTTCACTAGAGCTAGACCAAGGAGACTTTTTGGCATCAGCCCCTCACTTTAACGCACAACTCTCTGTGCTGCTCATACGCTGAGTTGACGAGGGCCGTATCGAACCTGTGGTTCCTAGTTGAACACTTTACTAACTGAGCTAAACAAAGACGAAAAACTTTTTTGTATATTTGCAGGATTTTACTATGTTCACCAGCATCTTCATGGGGCACTAAATATTCTTTGAGGAATTTTTTTTTAGTATATATATATATTTTTTAGTATATCTATATAAACGTCTTGGTTAAAATATAAGGCGTGTGGTAGATACCTACTTCTAAATATAGACTCGTTGACTACCACGTGACCAGTAAAGGCAATCTATTGTCCAATCACTGGCAGTGCTGCTGCTGCTGTATTTATACTGGTCTGATTCTTAACCTTGGCTCATTGCTGTTTGTATCATCTTGGACGTCGGACTTACAAAGAATACTATAACACCGGATACTTATTGGTTGCTTACTTATTTACTACATCTGGAACCAAGGATGGCGACCAGATACTCAACAGTGTTGTCTGTGAACCAACCCTGAGACTAGTACTTGATCCTTTTGCAGTAGGGAGCCAGTTGAAAATTTGGTACAGGCGTAGGGAAAATTTGGTAGGCAAAGAGTTAAAGTTGAGATTTGCCTTCGAAATTTGCCCCACGGCTGTACCAAATTTGTTGATATTTTTTTTTACCTGTACTAGTAAATATATGCACCCTCCTGGTGCAAGTATTTAACTTTCGATATAATAAAATAGTTTATTGAATTAGAAAAGCTAATGAAATTAATAAGAATGCAGATAAAAATAATTGAAACAGAGAGGGGTAAAATAAAAAAATAGAACAACTGAAACTTACACTTCCTCCACTCCTGTCTTTCATTGCTATTTTTTTCTAATTTAACTATTTACTTAAAATAGGAAGTAAAAGAATAAAATTACAGTTATTTCTTCTTGTTAATGGATTTCTGTAGATATGGTCAACAGTATTAACAATGTAAAATATATATTAACGTAAACACACACACACATATATATATATATATATATATATATATATATATATTAGCTCTCGTAGAATTTGAAACCTTACACCTGCTTTATGGCTGAATGCAAACTGTTTTGCTAAACAGATGAACTGATTTAAGTTGACCGATTCCCCTACGGTGGGAACTTACCAACGCGACTGATATACTCCTATCGTGTCCATAGACTAGCAAGTATAGTGACTTATACGTGAATACTCCTGACTTAGATAACAGGAATGATGATACTTGAATGATGGACTTTTTCTTGAATTTAAACTTTCAAAAATATAGACTAAACACTTGTTGTATCGTTGCTATCAAAACGTTCCAGTTTCTCTGTTTCGTGTCATCCCAACCTTTGTGGTTTATTCAATTCCAAAGCCAAATATGCAAGAGAACAATCCTATTTAACCCATAGATTACATGATGAGGGAGTTCAAGTGTATCAAGTGATTTTGTTCTGTGAATAGATTTTTTTTAATCGTTGCCGACCCAAATTGGCCGAGGACAACCTGAGATTCTATGTTGAATAGATGTGCAGTCTTTCTATTCAGCATTACAACTGTATCATGACTTCTACTTCGCCGCATAATATATTGTCCAAAGTGTAAAAAATACGGCTTTTCGTTTCACGTAGTTCAATTCCCTCTGGCATAGAACAACAAACACCGTGGGTAGGGTAATTCTTTATTCCTTTCACCAGGAAGTGTAAAAAACTGAAATATGAAGAAGCAGGTTTATAGAAACAATGCTGTAATACAGAGTAAAAAAGGTAATAACGTATGAAGTAAGCAGTGGACGAGAGGCTTTTTTAGAAAAATCGGCTAGCAGTTTGTAGATAAGGACAGTCGAGTTACAATGACATACAACAACAGTAATTAAACAGTTTTAGGAGTTAAGAAAGGTACAACCAGGGGGGGGGCAGTGTCTTTATGTGAGAAAGTCAACTAGACGACAAATAGACGGAGGGAGCGAACATTACAAAATATTTTAATGTGTACAAGGTTCAGCGAAATGGGACTGATTTAAGTTGACCGATTCCCCTACGGTGGGAACTTACCAACGCGACTGATATACTCCTATCGTGTCCATAGACTAGCAAGTATTACAGGGAGAAAGTCGTAGCTAAGGGAAAATGATATCATCGGATACACGAGGTAAAGTCTATTAAGAAAAATAATAGGAAGGTTACTAAGAGTGAAGTGACGTACCTGTTCTCTTTAAGGAAGAACACAGAGAGGGTTTGAACGCGTCCATGGTGAGCAAGGGTGGAAAAGAGACTTGAAAATTCCCACTGACTCACAACCCGGAAATGGCCGGTGTAATAGCGAAAATGTAACTATTTACGAAAATACTTTAAGAGGTCTAAGGGGCATAACTCTTACGGGCAGAAATCGACTTACAAGCCGAGACAAACTGTTTTCATACAATTTCTTTTTTTTACACGCTTCTGTTTATTTTTTCTTTTATATCAATTCAAAGTTTAGGAAATAAAATAAACAATTTGAAATTGAAATAAAGATGCCATCTGGTTTATATACCGAATGCAAAATCCATTGTGCACTCGACTAAAGAAATCAAGAAGTTGGCAAATATGTGGATCTGTGTGGAAATGTGTGTATGGTAAATGTAGTGGTACAGGAGTATAAATTGTAATATTTGTCATATTTATCTTATACAGTTCTACTAATGTCTGGCTGGATCGGGTTGGGTTCTTTAGTGTCCGGTAGTCTGGATCAGTTGTTGGGCTGGTATTTTCTCTGTTCTTCGAGCGGTCTTGAGTATGACTCGTCTTGTGTCGTTGCTTAGTCTTTAATAACGAACACAAGTTTTTTTTAGGGGTGGGGTGGGCAGAGCTCATATTTTATTATACTCCCTCCTAAGTAAAAATGCATTGGATGACAGACAATTGTCTAGCGTCTGTTCTTTTCCAACACTCATCCTAGACCCTTGAACTCTTCACTATCTTTCTCTCGTTTTCACCATATGCTGATCAATCCGAAACCGATAGGTAACCATTCACACGTCATCTCAAAATTATGAGTAACGTTCCACGAACACATAACGTATAATTAAAATTTTGGGTCTTTCTACACCTCATTATTCTAAAACTCTTTAGCTAAACGGCACAAAGAATGAAACGGCTGAAATAAAAGGAATCGATTAAAATATTTGTGAAGTTGAAATTACATCAGTTCTTAAAAAATACTGATGATCGGGTGGGAGTGAGTATGTGCAACGCAACATCTACGTCATGGGATCAACATATCTCTAAGGATAGAAAATGCCAGCAAAAGACAGGGGTCTTACGTGTCATTTATGTGACAGGACGTTTAAATCAAAGCTTGACCAGAGCCATCCACATGCTCACAACTAAAACTACTTGTAGAAATGGTCTTCTGAAGAAGTGACAATCACTATTATATATATATATATATATATAAAGTATATTATAATCTATACGTTTAATGGCTGATCCATTATCGTCGGTTTCAAAGCATTATATGCTATATTCAGAAATAATCTCCTTGTAAATGACAGCCAAATAAACGTAGATGCGATTTGCTGAAGATAAGTAGTTAATGCTCTGAAACAGACGGTAATCAATCAGTCATTAAATGTATAGATTTAATGATAATAGATATAGCTCTTACAACTGTAATCGAGCACTATAGTTTCCTTCCTCCAACTTAAAAAAAACATTGATTATTATATATATAATATATATATATATATAAACTTTTAATGTACACATGGTTGAAAATCGTATAACAATCATTAATCAATAAATATGAATATTCATACTAGTCTTTCAATAAAAGGAAACAATTGAAATAGCCTAATCGATTAGGTGTATTAGCCATGACGAATTCCCTCCTTAGATTCGAGATATTTGGCCTGAGATGTTATATCTTTATTTGAATATAGAACAAATTGAAAATGGCACTAAATAAAAAAAAAACAACACCCTATATTCGTCCCTTCTTAATGAAATCGGAATGGTCCATTACTTAGCGGAGGTGTCGACACTTGTAAGAAATAAGATCCAACAATAGAAATAAAGCATCTCTTTTTTATGAAATAACGATGCGGCACAAATAAACAAATATAATCATCGTGTTCCATTAAAGTACGTTCCTTATTATCCTCGCTTAAAAATGACACATACAAATAGTCCAAAATGAAATGCAAAAATGTAAATGCTGATTATCCGTGTTGCTATCAGCCGATTTTTATTTCTTACGAATGTCGACATTCAGAAAATAGACAAATTTCGTTTTATTAGAAAAAAGGAATTAAAAGGACATGCTACAAAAATATACAAGAAAGAAAAAAAGAGTAAGAAAAATATAGAGCGAGGGAGGTGAAAGCGAGGAAGCACTGACTCCAATCCGTTTCAATCAAACAAGAGAAAAAAATGAAAAGAATGAAAGAATGAAAGAAAGAAAGAAAAAAGAGTGGGCGAGTTAAATGAAGATGAATAGCTCTTAAGTAAATATATCAAACGTTGTAATAATTAAATATAATAATGTCATGTATTCACAGGTCCTGGTAATCATAATAAGTAAAATAGCTCAGTCGGTAGAGCGTTCGGCTAGAAACCACAAGGTTCCTAGTTCGATACCGGTCTCGCGCAACTCAGCGCATGAGTAGCACAATCTGTGCGGTAAAGTAAGGACTGATGGTAGGAGTGGCGCTCCATCTCAGATGCTAAAACAATCTCCTTGGTCTAGCGCTATTGAAAGGGGATAGACTCCTCGCTGACTCTGATACCGACTTCAGGCCGCCCCGACGACTTTACTTACTTAGAGCAAAATTGGACAAAAGGTACAAAATGGTGTACATATATCCAATATTCTCGAATATTAAATAACCGGTAATGTGCTAGATAAATTGTTTCAAAATGAGTTGCAACAAAGCAATCGTTAAACGACAAGTCTGAAGATAAACAACTATTTATTTTATCATATATGCAATCATATTGAAAATATAAATGGTATCCTCCTTTTTTTCCGGTAGCCTTGTCATTAAATCGGATCAGTATTCAAAATGAATCTATTTATAAATTAGATATTAAAATACAAACAGGTTAATCACAAATGTCAGTTTCATGTTTTTTACTATCATTTTGCGATAAGCAGAGTTTCTATTTCGAGCTCGTTTACATGCTATCTATCATATCTGTGAATTGAGTAATACATTAATTTATTTATTCATTCGTTTATTTATTTTAATAACTAGCAAGAATATGTGGGTATGAATATTTGAATTAGAAAGACTAACAAAATTAAACAAGAATACATACTATATTACATTTGTGACGACCGCCCAAGCAAGAAATGAGTAATGACAGAGTCGACTGGTGAAGACGCTTTTATTTAGGTAAAACGGTTGTCACCTATCCTCCTGTTTCGCAACTGGTCTTCAACGTGAAACTACAATAGAATACAAAGGCTATGTATTCCTCTAATATACAACTAATAAAACCGAAAAAAGAGGAGGAAAGTTCAAGCATGTATTTACTTTCTTGTCGCCTCAAATCCTGCTGCTAAAAGAATTCAAATCAGCGCCACGCAACTATGTGTCTTTACCGGTGTCAAACGGTGCCTGTACCCACGCAATAGGATGGCCGAACAAACAAGGGAGATAATTATCTTGCATTTACAACATTCATTTATCATATCTTATTTGGTTTCTATATAAAAAAATCATACATAGGATTGATTTAATGCTCTGGAGAATAAAACAATATACTAGATCAATTATACCAAGCAATTATTCATTAAACCCGCTTTTGTTTAAAGTAGTATTCAAATTAACGATGTCATATGTTATGTAAACCGTTATTTCTTAGCGATATATAAGACACATTGCAGGATTATAAACGCACTAATATACGGTTGTTTTGAGAGATCTATCTAAGATTTTCATAGATACCTCTTTATACATTCTATGTATGAACGGTTTTTATCATAGTTTAAATACTTTTGCCTTTACCATTACTAGCATGGGATAACAAGTTTTGCACACTTCTCAATGGACCATTTTCCCAGCCATTTGTGCCTTTCATATATTATTCCATTTGTTTGTTGTGTTTTACGGCATATCAACCTCAGTGGTCATTTAATGCCGATAAAGTTTGAAATAAATCAATTCTTAATGGATAATACAATTTGTTTATAAATACATTTTCTATTTAACCCATAGGTGGGACCCTAACAGGTACTACCACTCCGGGTCAGAGTGGACCAGGGAGCAATCGTCATAAGTGGTGCTCCACATTCCCCAAACCTCTAAACTGGAACTCACCATCAGATAGAGTTTAACTCATTCCCAGGAATGTAGAACCCGCAGCCTAAGCCTTCTAGCACCCATATGATCAAAAGGGTTGGGGCTTTCCATAAGGGCATAGGGTTGGGAAAATCATATAGGGCTAGCTGACGTTACCAGCCGATTGATTGGAAGGGGGGCCTCTCCGACCTCCCGTCTAGCCAAGATAGGGCCAAAGTGGAGTCATGTTGAATGCTCATCCACCTGGGCTATCCTTAAGCATCACAATCGCCACCCACGCCAAAGGTGCCCATTGGGAGTCTTACCCTCTGCAGAGTGCAAGGTGCATTCTAAATCCCCCAGCCGACAGGGCGGTCATTTTCCAATTGTACCAATTATTTGCATTCGCTTAATATGTGATTAACTGTTCATTCGGTTACCATATAAGCTGCATTTGCTATTCATTGGGGTATTATTAACATTTTCTTTAACATAATGAAATCTTATTAGCAAGTCCGGTGGATATACCATAGTATGATTAATTTAATATAACAACGTTTGTTATGTTTACTTAAAAGATATTGCAAAACATTTCAAATGTTAAAAATATAATAATCTTGATTAACTCACTTTTTCTTTCTGTCCTCTTTCTATTTTTATATGTTCCATTGAAACGTATTAGTATTATCGCTTCCACGCGCTCATTCACTCTCTATCTTTCCCCTAAACTCTTCTTCTTTCTTTCATTATATCTTTGTATAGCATGACCATTTCTCCCTTTCTTTCTAATAAAACGGTGCATTATCTAGCGGAAGCAATAGGAATTCAGCGGATAAGCACACTTATAATCAAGATTCAATTTTAGCATTTTACTTGGACGATTCCGACAGTCTCATTTTTAAACCAGAGAATATTTCAAGAGATAACGATCGTACTTTTAAAAAACACGAACATTAATATATAATGGCATTATATTGCTATGCTATTAACATATTCAGTTTCTCTCAGCATACCATTCCTTGTTAGCCATATCTAGATCCTATATCAGTTCAATTTCCTTATGTTTTTGCTTGAAGTATTTTTTATTTCCATTTGTTTTCTAAATCTTTTTCCTATCTTGTTTAAACATTTGTAATTAAAAAATTCTGTTGATATGGCTCCAATCTCCAGGAATCTTCTGAGTATTTTATACAATCACTACAATGCTGTGGTTTGTAAGGTCTAGATCCACATTCTATTTCCAGTTCCTTTTGTTCAATCACCATCTTCAAGTTTCCAAGCCTTTTAATGCTTTCAGTGAAGAGGAAAGTATTTATCATTTCACCTTCTTTCAGTTACACCGAAGGATCCGCCGAGCAAAAATCCATTAGATGAAGAGCTTCTTTTTTTTTTTTGTTCGTCATTTACAAGAAGATCTGGTCTTCTTGACGGGATTTGGTTATCCATTTATATCTCAAAGTAAGAATGATATTAGTGACATTATTTCTGGTGGATGTAATCAGATAGTGGTGGCAATGATTTCGAAATAGGAAATAGTTTCATTTTCGCCTGGTCATCCTGAAACGTAAAACTGACCGTTCAATTATCAGGTTTGTATTAGGGTCAGTCATTCAAACTAAAAAATAGTACCAGACAGTTCTACTCACATGAATATATAATAAGCGCACATATATTCCGTATTTACCTATATTCAAACCCGAGACATTTCAAAATATATATACAACCATGTCCATTCGAGTTTCCTTTTAGATTATATTTTAGAAGCAAAATAAGTAATAAAAAAGGTAATATACTTTATCAGATTTCATATATTATTCACAATATATATATATATATATATATATATATATATATTATATATATAATATATGTGTGTATGTGTGTGGGAAGAAGGGAATGAGAGATACCAATGTGGTTAGTGTTTCTGTCTTTCTTTCTATAAATATGGATCGGGCAACCAATTTTAGTTTCATATTCATTGGACCCAGAACAGCTCAGAAAGTAAAACAAAATATTTCGTATTCGTAAAGAGAAATATTATATTGAAACAATAAATAATATTTAGGAGAATATTTATAACAACAACATTTACAGCAATTAATTATTTTTATTAGTAAAATAATAACTGGGGAATCCCCGTGGCATAATTACTAACAGCAAACTCGTATGTAGCGAGTTCAACCTATTCACACTTTCTGTCCATTTGAGGACCAATAATCTTACGAAAGAGACGTGCTTCTCATCACCTCCAGCTATTGTTGAATAGTACCGCAACTGTTTTTTCAAACAAGGATTGCTTATGATTATATCATCCACGCAAGATTGATATGCCATTAACTCAAGAGGCAAACATAAATATTAATTCACATTTTAATAGAACATTTAATGCTTTGGCATTAAATCAACCACGGAGATTGGTTTTTTTGGTTAATGGCATATCAAACATAAATTATTAATTCACATTTAATAACATTTCTAATTGTGTTTAAACATATGCCATTTAAATGCATCCTTTAATGGTGAGTTAGAACAATTAAAAAAAAAAATTAAATTGTGATAAACTATTGTCCTAAGTGTCACCTAATTAAAGAATTACAACATCCTGCTAAGATTCGATGATATGTTCACTGAAAATTACATTTATGATGTTCGTATAAAACCTAATATTTTGTTACCGCCGTGTTCCATATGTATGTAACAATTAATTCAAAAGAAAGACTGAAATAACTTGTTGCAATTAAATGTTGATCTCTATCCAGTTATAAGCTGATATTTCAGAGAGACCGTAGATTGTATAATATTCTATAAATTTAAAAGTCTCCTGGATTATATTGTTAGAGGATATTCGGGGTTACTTATTTATCCACGGAGAGAAACTGAAAGCCTATTAGGGATTAATTTCAGCATAATCACTGATTGTTTGCAGTCACTGCACCAGAGATTGCTATTCAAAATTTCTCTGATCAGCCACTCACGCAGCTGCAGAGAAATATATAAAAGTAGACACTACCCATCGTCTTCAGTAGACGGACGAATGCCAACCATAATATATATATATATATATATATATGTATATATATATATATATATATTTAATGGGGGGTGTGCCTGTACTTTTAACGATTTTTTAGAGAACAAAGGGTCTTTTCTGCGGTAACACTGTATTATTTAGTTATGTATTTATAGCTAGGGTTCGTTTTAGAATGGAGGATTCCTTTTATAGCTGCAAATATTTTCGTAGCCGCTTGGGTTAACAGGTATTGTGTCATGGTATATTTTAAGTTCTGTTTGACCAACCCGATGGCCACTACCACAACTGGTAAGATTATGATTTCTTTCAATGTACGTTGTTTTTAGGTCAATCTTGAATCTTTGTTATTTGTGATTTTCTCATGCTCGTTTCATTCAGGCCAAGTTTGTTGGTCATGGTGGGTTTTATTTTCTTGCGCATAGGATGGATGATTTTATTGCTCCTCAAACACTTTTCTTCCTTCTGTTCCACATCTCAAGGCTTGAGTAGCTGAAACAGTAAAGAATAAATTTCTTCTCCTCAAGTAGACCATTAGCTATGTTATACTTTCTATTTGTAGTATCCTTGCGTGTTTTTGCGGATCCAGGACAGTATTGGGCTCTTTGTGTTGAGTATCAGGCTTAGTGATTGTCAATTGTCGGAGTATCACTAGAGGAAGGTACAGCGTAAGTTTCCACGTTTAGCCCAGTGTGTAACCATGACGAGGGGCCCTTTTTATATTCGGTGATGCTATGCCAGTATTAATCTTCGGTATTTAAGTCAATTTTATTGTAATTTTTTGTCAGGTTTTACTTTCAAAGGAAGTATCCTCATGTCAGATACTGTACAGAGAAGTCTAAGACACTCAAAATCTGTCTTGTAGTATTTTCGAACGCACTCCTCTGTGTTGTGAGTTTGTTTACAGTTATTTACTAAGCTTAGCTTAGACTTAGCACAAGGACAGATTAACTGGTGGACCCGATGAGAATCTAACACATTAAAATTGGTCTGCAAATCCCGGCTAATCCTGCGCCACCTAAGGTGCCCTGTGTGTTTGTTTACATGTAATTTTTTTTTATCAAGACCAGACAAGACCAAAAGAACTTGTTGATACTTCTTTGAATAAATCCTATTTTAATGCCTATTTGGCAATTAATCTGCATGATACGTTAGAATCTGATTTACTACACAACTGGTCTCGATTTTATCCCCACATGTAATCAATATGAAAATCATATTAAACACGACAAACATATTTTATCGCCGTTTTAGGTCAGCGACTGTGAATGACCTCAAAAATGTACTTCCAAACTTTTCATTGCAAAGGTAATTTTAATTTCCGCCTTTCACCTTACAAGTAATCGATCGATAATACATGGATGATGAAGCCATTCATAGAATCAACATCCGAACATTTTTTTTTTGCGTTTTTTCTCTACGTATCAATATAGATGTATTTTCATTTTACGCATACACACAACAACCACCACTCTCATACAGACACACTATAAAACATATGTATGTGTTGTGTGTAGGTGTGTCCATATGTGTGTGAGTGTTATAGGCGTAATAAAAATACATCTATCTCAAACGCTCACTATAATATAATATAATATATATATATATTATATAATATTATATATATATATATATATATATATAATATATATTCAAATTGCAAGGGTTTGCCTATGCTTCAATCGCATTTAACTTCGCTTTTATCTTAATTGATAAAACATCCAAGGAGGACAACATTTAAAAAATAAGATACCCCCAATCACCCTCTTTCTCATACAAAAATCACTAAACATTATCAATACCAGTAAAACAACATCTATAAGTAAAAGTATACCAATACCTACCATCCTATTATCATCAAAATATAAAGTTACCAACGACGATTTAAAATTTAAGAATATAATCTGTTGAAAAGTGTTACAACAATTTCTTTAGATATCACTAAACTTCATTTAGATAGAATATTACAAAGGCACTTATTAGTTCTCTTTGTGAATAAATTTCTAATCAAAATCCATTTACTCACATTTTATTACACCAAAGTCAAAATAGCTACCATATTTCTAACCGGAAGACAACTACTGACAGTAACTATACAAAATTTTCTGAACAAAGTATTGTTACATAATTATTCCGAAAAAGATCGGGTAAGTCAGCCATGTTTATTGAATTCATTCGAATTTCTTAATTTCACAATTCTTGCAATCTTAAACAGTACAATCAATTTTATAACCCTGTCATCATATATATATATATATATATGTGTGTTGTGTGTGTTTTCTGCAAGCATATTTGATTTTATGAGAATATATGCCTATACATGAAATATACATTTTCAGTGAATAAGGATATAATTAAATCATCAAAATACATGACATTATATAATATATATATATATATATATAATATATATAATCCAAAATCCAGAGAATAAATCTTCCTTACGACACAAGAGTTTTATTAAGACAAGTCGCAGTTGAGAAAGACTTAGATATATATAGTCTTATGTATTCGATGTTTTGGTTGATTACAATTTTCGAAAAAGATTTTCCTTTCTTAATAATTATCTATATATTAATACATATGTTCACCGGTAACATCTCGCAACACCCTCTGTTTAAAAATTAGACAGTCCTAGATGTGTAATTAAAAAATGAACTCCTGATAATCTGGTGTTTCTTATTTTTATATGAGTGTTGTTACCTCAGCAAAATAATAGGGACATTCAGTTATAATGTTAAAGAAATTGAAGAAACAGGTCATGCTACACAGACAAATATAATAAGAGAGAAAAAAAGATTTTGAGAAATGATAGAGAGGAGTGCGTGCATGAAGCGATAACGCTAATCTTTAATCGAAATGATGAAAAGAAAGAAAGAAAAAAGAGTGAGACAGTTAAATCAAGATTATAATACTTTTTAAATAGTGAACTATTACAATAGCACTTGATAAAATATATCAAACGTTGTGTAATAATTAAATAATAATAATGTGGTATATCCTTAGTCCTGCTAGTTCTAATATTTCCTATAGACAATAGGATTCTGTCACGAAGTGATTTCATATACATTTATTAATAGTCAAAAGCTGAGAAACAAGTGGAACAGAATCTACGAACGTATGAGGAATTTGGCTGACTATGCACATTTATGCTATATGAAAGAAAAACTATTTCTCTTACGGAAGTAAAACCAAAAAAAAAAACAAAACAATACTTTGACATTATTGTAGTTGTTTAAAGTATTTCTTTATTCATTCTCTTCTGTCATTCTTAACTCAATTTACTTCCAAACTTTTATTATTTTCTTTAAGAGAATCTTTAAAGTCAACAGTAAGTAGAAAATACGAAAATGAAATATACTATGGAATTCAAACGTATGATTTTTTGTTCGTCTATCTATATCTCACAACTCAAAGACTGCTAGTGACATGGCTGATAAATATTCTCGGCTTACTCAGGAGACACCAGAGTAATTGTTAGCATATTACTTTTAAAAAATTCCTAGTCGTCTTTCAGAGATCTACTCGATTCATATTGTAAGTATAAATCTAAATTGAAACATGTATTAAGTTATTTAAAACGTCCTTTTGTATTTAATATTAAATAGATATTTCACCGGAGATTCCCTCGCCAGAATCCAAATTATAAAATCTTTTTGTCTTTGTGTTCTGCTTCCATTTGTAATATGAGCAAAAAGCCACCAATAACACATGAACTCTGACCTCGACAAAGTTTAATCACATAACAACTCCACAAAATTACATATTGTTGTGAGGCTTTTAAGGGGTCAAATAAAACAAACGACGGGTAACAAATGTAGAAAAATGTATTAACAGAAAGTTAGAATATAATAGAGAGATGTGGAAATTACGGTCCGCCGAACGGAGTTATTGGCATACACGCATTGGCTTACTGCTAAGCCACAATTATCCTGTTACTTATAGTACTGTTGGCGCATTCCATTAGTCTTATAGGGTGTATCACCTATAACACATATCTTATAAGCAACACCTGAAAAACAGGATTTAAATTTTTGCATTTAATCTTGGACGGTTTGGACGGTCTCATTTTTAACCAGATGTTGTTGCAAGATGATACCGGTCGTATAATTATGGAACACGAATATTAATAAATACATCGGATTTATTTTACCCCTCTTTGCTTACCAAGGAGGCATTGATCATATGGAAAAAGACAACATAGGCATTTTGCTGAGCGATTATTTGATAGAAAAAAGACTTGGAGAAATCAATTTGGACGATTTTGTGTGGGATATAGAAGCAGTCATGTGATGTAAAAATGAAGGAAAATGGGAAAGCAAACAAATAAAGAATGAATGATCAATGTGCTCTATAATCCATATATCAATTGACATCAACTGGCTTTATTCATTTTAATAGAGTTTAATACTTTGCTGAATCAATACGCAATGGACCGGACGTTTGATATAAGACAGGATTCTTTGTGTAGCATTTTGTATAAGGATTAGTTGCTACTAGGAAATTAATCAACACTAATGTAGGTGAAATACAAGAAACTATGAGATTTTGATGAAATTTAAGTTTTCTCTGTTTATATACAAAGGATAATCGTATTTGATGTCATTTAAAACAATGTTTATTTCAAGCTTTAATACAAAATAATTGTTTTAATCATCTGATTTAACTGAGTAATAATCCTATACGTATACGAGTCAATTCATCCGGTATAATGTCATTCTAGAGCATCGAAACCAATGAATTCTTCGAAATGATTGTAACAATTGTAGTCGGATTGAGGCTGGTCTGCCAGTAGCCATACCTTTTTAATTATTTTGGTTTTTCAGACTATTGTCCTCATTTTATGTTTATACACAAAGTTTCGGTCAATTTGCCCTCAGCATTCTTCAGATATTTCTTGTTGAATTCGGCAATCTTCTCAAATTCGGGAGATTCCATGTCGTAATACAAAATAGCTTAACAGCTATACCCGGGCATGGTTAAGAGAATGAGATCAGTCTACCCTTATGGATTGAATAAGGGGTCGGTTCGAAGTTCCGTGAAGGCTCCCGGTTACGACGTGAAGTTTCCCGAGTTCAAAAGAATGTTTCCTAGTTCCGAATGAAGGTTCCCAAGTTTCTAAGTTCGACAATAAACACCTAAGAAGGTCGGTGAAAAAATTACGGACCAACCAAATACATGGCCAAGCATTCTTCTATAGCTTTTAAAAATGCCTAATTGCGCTGCACACAAGCTAAAACCATACTGGCACTCACTAAATTATCTTAGCCTATTTTCTTTGTATCCAAACAATCTGTACTATATGATGCGTTGCCATAGATAGATACAAAATGATTCATGTTACTTTCATCGAAAGTACAGAAGAATCCACCTCGGATTGTGTACTCACACTGAGCATATCAAAGCAAACATGGTCCCGGGAGTGTGGATTTTACTGTCCCTATCAATGGCCTTACTTCTTTATATTTGTGGTGCCAATTCTAAATTACGGATGTAAAATACGGACATCGGTGATTAACGTTCTTAGAATACTATTTAGTCAACATGGCCTACCTGAGACGTCAGTCTTGGACAATGGAAAACAGTCTACATCTGATTCGTTCGGTTTATTCAGTATTTCATGATGCATCAACACATGACCGGTCTCCACCCTATCACCCACAATCCAATGGGCAAAATAACTTTATGTGGATACACTTGAACGTGGTCTGTTCAATGCAAGAGGTGCGACAACAGCAGAGTAAAATGCTCCATGCATTGCCTCCTTTTTTTATCCGAATACAATTCTGTAAGGAATGGATTTCATTAACAGAGAAACACATGGGAAAAAAGCTCTGTACAACAGGGGGGGGGGGTTATGCACCTCAAAAGAAACAATAAAGGAAAAAAAAAAAATTTTAAGAAATAATAATTCTCAGCGTCTGCTATGAATTATAAGCCCCAAAGCAGAACTGGACAGCAGCCACCAGCCCAAAAGAGGAGAACTCAAATATACTGGCAACAACCTAGTCACCAACATTTCAACCGTTCCATTTGTCTTGGGAGTGGAGACGTACAAAATCTATCACAGTTACTTCCCATACAGATAAATACAAAGGGGAAATAAGATAGTTCTCACAGGAACTGGCCAATGTGTAATTGCAACAGAGTGAGGCAACTACAAGTTAATCCCAATCGCGCTTGAAACAGGTGAATAATTAACACGGAGTTTTAGGGTCAGCATTTAAAGATCCAGATTTAATCCTCTTTGCATTAGCCTCTGATTATATCATGGTGTATTGTGGGATGAAGAAGGCAAGAGAGAAGAAACATTGCCATGCGGTACAATTTATCCAAAGATTTTGGAGTTTAACAAGTGTCGAATTTGGTTGGAGCCATTAGCAGTGCCCTAAATTGAATAACATTTTCGTCTATTTTACTCATGAGTGTCTTTAAATTCACACACACACACACACACACACATTATATATATATATATATATATATATATAAGATTATGTATATGTCTGTATGTGTGATTTTTTCCCTGTATGTTTTGTAGAAGAACCAAGCACATGTTTTATAAAGGGAAACCGAAGTTCAATAAAACCCACTTCCTATTTTTGTCTGAGAGGGGTAAAAAATTTAACCCCTATCTTCCATAAGAAAAAACTAAATAGAAATATTATAATGTATAAATCAATAATATATTTAAAATCAATTGAAATAACTAAAAAAAATAAAACAAATTAATAAAGGACAAAACTTAATAAACGCAAATAAAGACACAAAAAATACAAACAAGAATAGTAGGAAAAAACACTTTAAAACTGAGTGAAAAAAAAACACAATATGAGTCTAGGTTAAAAATCATACATAAGAAAATATGTAGATATTCTAGCCAATCAAGACATTAGGTTTATATGTTCCCAAAATTCACACTCAATTGTCCAATTGGACACATGGCCGAATGGATTAGGCAGTTAGGTTAAAAAACAGTTTCTAAGTGACAGTTATCTCTGGTTCCGAGTTCAATCCCGATGAAAGAAGTTAGAAAAAATAATTAATTAACACAACTCCTACCCAGCTATGGTTAGTGGAATGAGAACAGGATACCCCGTGGACTAAATAAAAGGTTAGGTTCAAAGTTCCGTGATGGCTCCTGAATACGACAAGAAAGTTCCCGAGTTCGAAAAAGAAGGTTCCGAGTCCGACAAGAAATACCTGAAGAAGGCCGGAGGGTATTCGGCCGAAACGTTGTACAAATAACAATGAAGATGGAGACATAATCCGAATAATACTAATCTTCAAGCCTCATCTCAAACATTCAGAGAAATACTTTAAAACAAGAATTTATATCTATAAAAAGATAGTAAGTTATTATCAATGTGAAATATTTATTTTTATCTAATCACTGGCAATGCTGGGTATCTTTGCTAGATATATAAATTTACAGTACGTTAAAATGTTACAAAAGCAATTTTCAGACCATACTAAGGTCAAAATATAATGTAACTTTTATAATTTAGTTGGCTGGTTGATTAAATTTACGTTATGTCAACGCTTGTTGGGTGATTTTATGCCAAATACGTTTTCTTTTCCTTCGTTCTTAATGGGTAATAACTATTCGTTTCTCTTCAACACATAGATTGGACACATCAGATATTGCTCCTCTGGCTCAGAGTGGACCCGGAAGTGATGACAATGAAGGTGTTTCTCACACTTCCCAGAACTCCAAAACTGGAACTTCATTAGATGCAGTTTTTCTAGTATTTAGTTTAATACAAAACTCACTTTTAAAAAAAACTATATCAGAATGAGTACTTATTTGAAAAATATACTTCAGCAATAAAGTAAGGGGGGCTATTGTCGGTATCAGCCGGACAGTGAAGGAGTCTATCCCTTTTTCACTAGCGCAAAGGGAGTATTTTTGCTTAGTTGGAGCGCCACACCTACTGTCAGCTTCCCACTTTAAGGCACAGAGCTGTGCTACTCATACGCTGTGTAGGCAGATACCGGCATCGAACTCAGAACCTTGCGATTCCGAGGTGGATACTCTACCGACTGAGCTAAACCAGATGCAATAATGATATGAATTTGTTTTTCTTTTGGTTTTTTTTTAGATTCTATCTATTTCCCGGGCATATAGTAATACTGGCCTTACTAAAAACGGTCAGTATCAATCTTCCGAATTGCAAAAGCTGTCAGACATTTTGGAGAAAGTCCAAATGATCCGGACTGAGAGCACAGAGATATTTCACCCTTTCTAGACGGAAAGTTCAACCCACACGTTAATTGCCCTGTATAAACTGACAGGGGATCAACTTCGTTTATTATAAAATACGAACCGAATAGAAATTATGGAGTTAACATTTCTTTTCCATTTTTAGATTTTTATCAACATTGGATTTTAAGTAGAACTTTCATTCTTGAAACTCTGGGAAACTAAAGACAGTTTGAGGCAATATTGGAAAATAGAAAAAAAATATTATTTTCGGCTCATATGAATATGTGTTAATTAAATTTCTCCTAAGTTGTACAAACAAGGGTCTTTTCAATTTAAATAAAAACATGTTTAATGCATTTCAATTTCATATTCCACTCATATTTACGGAATTATTTTTCGCACTTTAAAATAATCATTTGTTTTATTTGTTTAATGACGTATATCGTAGTATTATATATTATGGCACTACTTGAGTTGGGATTGAAAAAATGTATCTTTCCGTTACTACCAGGATTCGAGGAAATTTCTCTAACGCTGACGTCAAGCTATTACAATATTTTAGTGTATTTTTATTGATTGTTCTTTTAATTTTTTTTAATAAAAATGATATTCTACGGAGGAAAGAAACATTCTGGTCATTAAATATATATAACATTCAGAATTTCACAGTGATAAACAACTAAATGTATCAATTTTTATTGAATCATGCAAATGAATCAATGTCCGTGTTGTTAAAGTTTAAAGGGCTCTCTTTAAATCCACACACAACACACATCTATATACCAATCTATCTCCTGAACCCCCTCCTCTCTCTCTCTATATATATATATATATATATATATATATATATATTATATATATATATATATAATTATTATATATATATATTAGATAGATAGATAGAGATAAGGGTATGAAAACACACAATACTGTTAAAATGAAAATATTTATATCATTTTCATAGCTAATATTGAACAATATTTCGATTTATAAAAAATCATCATCAGAGCTTGTTTTTTTTATCCGGACTCATCGAGAGAGAAGCAGAAGATAATTTAAATTCAAATCGGAAGCATTGTTGTTCCAAAAGCGTGTAAGCTATGCAATTGCTTCGTCATTTGCACGTCCGCTGCGCGTTTCTCCGCCAAGGTCATGATTGTATATCTTTGTAAAAGTTGTAGAAAGAAAAGACATATTTCAAATTAAAAAAAAAAAATCTTTTCCAAATTCAAAAATAGAAAAATTATCTTTTTCAAAAAAAAGACGAGGCTTTTTTAATATATCCCCTTATTTAGCGACACTTGTACTCATAAAATCCCCTTCACATAACTATTTTAGACATACACTTCCTAACAAATTTAAATTTCACATTATCCCACTAAACCCTTACACCATTCATATTTTTTTTTACATAAAAAGTTGTTTTTTAATAATTAAATAAACATTTCTTTTCTGAAAAGAAATCCGTTACTAACCGACCATGAACGGGTTAAACTCTTCTTTTTGAATAATTTTCTCTGTGACTCTTTATCTTGATCATTTCCCCATTATTTCATTTATATTTATTTCACATTTTTTCTTCGGCATATGTATATGCAAGAAACGCTAGATCATCTGCGTAGTCAGTATCATTAATCGTTTCTGCGGGATATCGTCAGCCATTACATTTTTTAGTGTGAAACCATATTTTCCAATTAGATCTATTAACACTAGTAGTAAATTATCAGATTTAAAATAGCATATTACGATTCATCCTGTAACACTATTGTGTTATGGGTTGATTGGCGACCTATGAAATTAATTACTAATTAATTAAAACTACCCTAATTATTAATTATGGTGGTTTGTTAAAAGTAAAAGTAAAAATAATAATAATAATTATAATTATAATAATACTGTTTATATTGGAGGTATAAATTTATCTAAACGAAAAATCATCACGTAAGCATAAATTATTTAGATTATGGAATTTGATATACATCATCGGAATTTTAAATTTCACAAAATGAAATAATAAATTTAATAAATGAGATTCCAATTTTTGTAAAGTTCGGCAACAATGTCAAAAACTTAGATAAATAAAACAATGGTTGGCCTTGACTCCAAATGGAAAGATACAAGCTAGGCTGGCACAAGGCAATTTAGACACGTAGGCAATAGTATCGAGTGGCTGGCCAATCAGAGACATATGTTAGGGTGGGGAGGTCTGGATCCCATAAATAACAGACCGTCAGACGAACAGAAGAATAGAAGCGATAGACAGGAGACAGCGGGAGAGACCGGGACAGAACGAAGACCGGAGAAGAGAGCTTGCCATGGCTCTGGGCCCTTGATAAAACTTTACCGATACACTCTGATGCCTTGCCACTCGGTACAGAATTTGATAACTTAGCCAAAAACTAGCTGTAGATCGCCAATCAGCTGACAAGAAATCACCTAGCTCCTTTGTAAAATAAATGTATATAAGTTGTACATAAGCATAAAAAAGGCGTTGTGTTCAATTGTTTTGTTGATCCGTTGACAGCTTTTGGTTATTTAATCTTATTTCAGCCGAGTTGGTAAAAGGAACGAAACCAGCTCTTTTTCAGCCTTCCTGTAAATCAACAGACAACATAAGAACGGGAGGTTGGAACGGGCGGTTTCGACGACTGTAATACTGTGCCGGAGCATCGTTCTCTATAACACTCATACATACATACATACATACAGTGAGACGGTGCCCCAGTACATAGTATTATAATCCCCTTAAATTCTCCAACGAAAATGACAAATAAATCAGTATCACGAACCATTACTTTCGTGATCATTGCAAAACTGCATTGTTTTGCTTTTGTTTTTTTTTTTAACTTTTTTCGTTCGGACCACAACGACAGTGAGGAAAGAGGGGGCTGCTGCTTGGACAACATATCATCCCACATATCAACTCGGCTAGAGTATGTGGTTCCACGTTTGTTTTTATACTACACCATCGTCTCTAGTAGACGGATGGATGCCAATGAGGTTATCTTTTTTTTCTGAGGGTAGGATTCAACGTTTCATTCACATTACATAGGGGTCAGTTTAGCTCAGTCGTTAGAGAACCCGCCTAGGATTCGCAAGATTTCCCTTTCGATACAGGTCCCGCCAACTCATCTTTATCAATCAGGGGTATTAGCCACTAGGCCATCATACACCTGCAAGCTAGCGGCAGAGTTTTAACACACACACACACACATATATACTATATATATATATATATAATCCACAAGACGCTGTGTTTCGATGTATTACGTCTCATCCGTGTGTCTATACTTTGTAGGCTATCTCTGGCCGAGATCAAAATTCGACCGATCCAATATCAGCTTGGGTTGGACGGTCCGCACTTTTTGGCACAGTCGATTGGAAATGATTGGTGAAATGAATGTCACAATCCCAATCTACGACTGACCTCAGGGTTTGTAAATTCATATTTCCTTCTCCTAGATTGGTTACCTCTGCATAGAGCCCAGTCTGTCCTAGTATTTACCCATAGCTGAATGGAGAACATATGGATTCATACCTTTCCCAGCTGTATTAGCGCTATGTGAAATGCAAACAGTCTTGTTGAGGATTTGATCTCTAATCATTACACCACGCACCTCCACACACACAATATATATATATATTATATATATATATATATATAATATATATATATATATATATATATGACAATTTACTTACTTTAAATACATGCATATCTAAGCCTTATAATAGTCCGGGACAAGGAGATGAATGAAATTGAATCAGAGAGAATATAATTTTGCAAACTTGTGTTCTCCACTGCAGTGAATAGATAGAGTTAATCTAAACTGCATAAAAGAGAATTTAGAATGATAATTTTCAAGGCAACATGCTCTGCACAATTCGCTGATACCTAGTCAAATTCAAATTTCGTACTCCGATGATGTGTTATTCGATTGAATCACTTTGCTTTGGAATAAAAATATATACCTTCTACCCAATACCCAAAACCCGCTAAGCAACTAAATAACTATTTACATATCTCTCTCTCTCTCTCTCTCTCATATATATATATATATATATATTATATATATATATATATTATGGGGCCATATGATGAGGAAATTAATCCGACAATATGTGAAAGAAATATTTTCAAAAAAATATAACAACACAGGATGTTACGATCAGAGGAAACAATTTTATGTGTCTATACTTAAGTCATCAGCTTTCGTAAAACAAATCACATATACAAATTAACGGTTAATAACATTATATTCACACATTCACTATACACTTAACTTTTTCTCCCTCGCATACATTTCTATAAAAGTGTCCTGATGAAGGTTTAATATCGAAATACTTAAGTGTTTCAGTCTGTTTAGTAGATCTTCTTCAGGGCCATATACACAAGCACACACTTTCTCGTCACGTATTTAAGATAAAATAAAATTAAACAAATAAAAATAAACGCACACACAGAGACACAGCCGCCCAAATAAAATAAAAACATTCTCCCTCTCCCACTCATACACTCACACACAACGTAAAAAATATTCAACTTCAAAACCGTTTGCCCTGAGCGTTCTCATAAATTTTCGAATCTATTTCCGGAAACGCTGACTCCATTCCAACATTGTAAACAAACCGATTTAGGTCACCTATTATTCTGTGATAAAATTTTTACTTTTCCTTATATCAACAAACGCCCTGAAGAAGATCTACTAAACAGATTGAAAACACTGCAGCGTTGGCTGAATAAATACCACTAATTTTATTTGAACCTGTGTTTTTTTCAAATTTTTCACTATATTACATACCGTCGGAATCACTTCCACTTCTCTCCTCACACACACACATATACATATACATATAATATATATATAATATATATATAAATTGAGAATACACAAGTTTCATTAACGATTGATGCTTATTAAGCCGATGCTGTAGTGTTTCGGTTTGTTTAACAGACCTTCCTCGGGCTTTCGTTGGTTTATGGAAAAATAAATCATTAATGAAACAAAATCTGCGAGCCTCTGCTTTTGGTATGTGGCTACTTTAGTTGATATTCAAAAAGGAGGAAAGAAATGGCATACTTTAAAAACGCTGCTAACCTCAGAGTCTTAATTTAAAACTACGTGACGTAATTTTTCCCGGAAATTCTTGGAAACTAATTTTAATGAATGGAAAATTTATTTTATGTCGGCGTCTGTTAAGTTTCTGACCGCCATCCTTGGCCAGTTGAAAAAGAACTTAAAGTAAGTAAATCCCGAGCTATAGAATCCTTTCGTAAGGGAATAAGTCCTGCGTTATGGAATCCTACGTAGTGTCAAAGGTCCATTGATATAATCCTATGTTCCTTCGTCCACGAAGGTTCAAAACAATATGCGTCGGTATGACCAGAACAGCCAGTATAAATAATAATATCAGCAGCAGAGTACTGCCAGTGGTTGACCAATAGGTTGGTCACATGGTTATCGGCTAGTCTATAAGTAGAAGTGGACATCTTGTTAAGTATCTGGTCGGCATCCTTAGTTCCAGATGTAGTAAGTAAGCCAATAAGAATCCGGTGTTATTGTATTCTTTGTAAGTCCGACGTCCAAGAGAATCCAAGTGTCAATGACATAAGTTTAGAATGGGGCCTCTATTAATACAGCAGAAGCAGCAGCAGCAGTGCCAGTGATTGGACAATAGGAATGCCTTCGGTGGTCACGTGGTAGTCAACGGGTCTATATTTAGGAGTAGGTATCTACCACACGCCTTATATCCAAAATAAATCCAACATCTTGCACACGCCTTATATTACAAAATCTCAACACGTCCCCATTTATACTACGTGATGTGCACGTGTGTTTTTTTATTTAATAAAAATACCTTATTTAATTGAGTAAAACAAATATATACAAGGATACATGTTCGAAATATTAAGTGATCAAAATACATAGGAAAAAATCACTCAAAAAACTTTAACAAACAAACACGAACGTAATTCAAGAACTTGGAAAAACTAGTCTTGTGTGGGTTGCAAGTCCAACTACATAATACTTACTGTGTCTTTTGTCCAAATTTCACACATTATATATTTGTCTATTATTCATTCTCTCGCCTTCTCTCTCTCTCCCAATCTCTTTTCTCGCTGAATATTCTACTCTTCAAAAAGCACTTTCATCTTTCTGCAAAGAACTTTGTTTCCATTTTAATATTTCTTTTTATATCTCTTTTTTTTTTTTTAGAAAGTATTTTACTCGGTTTTTACCCGTATGTTTAATGTGTTAGTCCTTCAGAAAAAAAGAACTTAAGCAAAACGATCTATACAAGAGAAAAAGAGAACGCAATGCTTTTGCATCTTTTAAGAAATACCATTACATGTTTCTCTTTTATCTGTTCTGTCTATGAGGATCACGCAATCTTCTTTCACTTTCAAAGCGAGAAGCACGCAATCTAATGACTAACGCGGTAGTTTATGCATTAGACTTACCTTTTTTGAAAGATGATTTTATTATATATATATATATATATATATATATATATATATATATATATATTATGTGCAAGCCGAGTTCACATTGATGCTTTGGCATTTTGTGTTCAAATCGAAATAATGCGCTGAAAAATGAATTTGCTTTCCTACCCGTTAAATACAGTAAATAAAGCAGATGGCTCACTTATAATAGTGGTTAGAAAGGAAGCGCGTGGTGTAATGGTTAAAGTCTTGGGAAATGGACTCGTCGCCCCGAGTTCAAATCCTGGAAGTGGTAATTGCATTTCACTTAGCGCTAATACCCTTGGGAAAGGTATGAATCCTACTCTCTCCAGCTATGGGTAAATAGTAGGGCAGTCTGGGCTCTTTAACGTTGGTTAGGCAACCGATCTAGGAGAAGGAAAACTCTGAATTCAAACCTGTTAAACTCCGCTTAAGAAATTGACCTTGTGTCGCATCCTGGTCGAGCGGAGGGATTCGTAAAATATATATATAGTGCTTAGAGTCGTAGCAAATGGAATCGTTGTCCCGAGTTCAAATCCTGGACAGGATTGTTTGTAATTTACATAGTGCTAATATTCTTGGGAAAGGTATGCATCCAACTACAGCTGTGGGAACATAGTATGGCAGATGGGCTCTTTAATCTTAGCTAGGTTAGAAGTATATATGAAGGAAAATCGGAATTCAAACTACACTTAAGAATTTATCTTATATAACATCCTCTTTTGTGCGGAGGGTTTTGTGTGTATATATATATATATATATATGGCAGGCTGGGTTAAGTGTTTGGTGATATGTCTAGTCAGAGATAATTTT
>CM042141.1:56571788-56606788 GCA_023376005.1 Doryteuthis pealeii | reverse complement strand
CCCGACGTCTAACTGAAACTGAGGACAAAACCAGGTCCCACGTGACTTCACGTAATTTGGCAGGCTTTCTGTACTATTCCATGAAAAGTCCCGCCATGGTATGAAAGGGGCCATCCTTTAGAAATACAGGGATTGACAATAATCTTATGCAACCGCATAGATTATGTAACAACACAATGAGTTGATAAAAGACATTGCGCTAATGAAAATAAAACGACATTTTGTCTGAGGAATTTTTGGAAAATACTTTCAAAAACTTTGGATACTGTCAAAGCGCCATATGAGAGTGTAGCCTGTATGCGGGCCACACCTATGCTTGCCAAGGGCCGCATGCTTCACCAATGCTGCGAGTTCGTTATGCCTGATCTAAACATCTATATATGGATACTCTTGTTCCTTAATCTTCCGACCGTTGTCATCTTGCATCGCCCTCTGGTTAGAATAAGACCAATCCCGTCGCCCAAGATGAAATGAAAAAAAAAATGCAATCCTGATTATCTTGAGTCGCTTATTCAACGAATACTTGTGTATTTCATCACCACAGCTAAATAATGGGCCATTCCATTTTTATTATGAAGAAAAAGGACACGCTACACAGAAAAATAATAGAAAGAAAGAAAGAAAAACAGTAGGAGAAATATAGAGAGAGGGGTGTGAGCGCGGGTAAGCGATAATGCTAATCGGGTTCAATCGCACATGATGAGAGAGAGAGAGAGGAGAGAGAGAGAGAGAGAGACAGACAGACAGACAGACAGACAGAGACAGAGAGAATTAAATCGCGATTATTATACTTTTTAGATATTGAACTATTTGTAATAACTCTTAAGTAAATATATCAAACGTAATAATTAAATTATCATACTGGGGTACATTCACAGGTTCAGTGTATTTTAATCTAGAAAAGATTATTTAATCAAATAAAACATTGTCTTCTCAATTCCTCATTGACATCAAGTCACCAATTTCTTTCCTAATGAATGTCTCTAGAGTCAAGGAATTAAATTAAGGTTCCTTCATTTTTATCCGGTTTGGAGGAGATAATAGTACATTTAAGGAGCTGACCTAGAATTAAGTCGATTTCACTTGTGTAGTCATTGCAATGACCACACACGTGAAATCGACTGCTATTAATCGGTGTCTCGATTAATTAACCCAGAAGATCCTTATGGTGAAACTCGAGTAGGTTATCTCTTGTACCCATTTTATGATAAATATATATATATATATATATATATATATATATATATATATATATATATATATATATATCATACAGATTCGCGGTATCTCCATTTGTAAACAGAATCACACTATTAACCTATCTTGAACATTTTATATCCACTTTTTTTATTAGGTTTAGACAACTTTCAAATTGCGGATGGCAAACATGCAATTCTCTAAGCAACTGAATTCGCCAATACGCATAGAATTAAAATTTAAAAAAGACTACTAAAATATAATTTATAAATTCAGATAATATACATATATAAAATCTTACAAATCGAAATATTCTTACAGTATTCTTACGTTATGTCTCAACCCCACCTCACTGGATCCTGTGGAAAACTTTATCTATAATAAGCAAAGTTTGGAGAAAAGTTCAACTAAAAGGTCATAATAGACGTTGCCAACATGTCAGCCATATCTTTCATTCATCATTGTTCAATCAAATGGACTTCTCAGTTACAATGTTTCGACTCTATTACTATTTCCAGATGATCAATCAACTTCCGGATTTTAGAGTTCGAGTCTCCAAGAACAAGCTCAGATTCCAAATTCTATCGGCCAGCCTCGTTTTCGGTGTTGTTTGACATCGAGTCAATTTTCTTGTCAAATCAACGTCTTCATTTTCATTTTAACATTTTTTACTATGATTTCTATTGATTTTCTTATGTGAATGTTTAAATTCATGTTTTTATTGCTTTTCCTCAAGTGTTTTATCTTTTGAATAGTCAGACAGAATTACTTTTAAAATTTGATCGATTTTCTTACAAAAAAAAGTCTAAATATGAAAGATAAGTACTTATCTGATTATTTTCTTGGGAAGAAACATATATCATAATCCGTCATCCCAATGTTATCATTCAATCGTACTTTCGCACTATAATCTCTATATATGTATCTGACAATGAATGTTCGTCTTGCTAGTATTATATATTATAATTATCTATGTATCTAATTATTCGGGTACTTCACTATTAATACTTATCATTACTGCCTAAGATTTACTCTATGTATCACTGAATGTATTCTGTCCTGCTAGTTACCTATGTTTAATTAGCTCAGTCGGTAGAGCGTTCGGCTAGAGACCACAAGGTTCCTAGTTCGATACCGGTCCCCGCCAACTCAGCGTGTGAGTAGCACAGGGATCTGTGCGGTAAAGTAAGGAGCTGATGGTAGGTGTGGCGCTCCACCTCAGATGCTAAAACAATCTCCTTGGTCTAGCGCTAGTGAAAAGGAGATGACTCCCTCGCTGATTGGCTGATACCGACATTAGGCCGCCCCGACGACTTTTTTTTACTTATTCGTGTACTTCACTGTAAGATCATTATTAATATTTGATAATTATTAGCGCATAAGAGTTACTCTATGTATCTGTCTAACCATTTATCTATGCCTTTACTTATTCGGGTACTTCACTGTAAGTTTAATATTACTTCGATTATATTACTTTATGTCTGTCAATGTATTCTGTCTGCTAGTGATCTGCCATTACTTAGTCTGGTACTTCACTGAGAGATTATTATTACTTCTGTTACGTAGCGGCTTCCAATTAGCGATATGTAACGTAGTGGACCAGTTAGTATTTAACGTAGTGCCTTTCCTTCTCGCACTACAATTCGTATCTTCGTACGTACAGTCGCTTGTTTACAAACACGAATCTAGCTGTAGCAGTCAGTCTCTTCTTAGCCCCAAAATCCTTCTCCACTTCTTTTGGTCAAGGGAAGATATCACTTTACGCACGCCGTCGCGTGCCCTTCGTTACGGCCAATTTGACTTGTTGACAAGTATACACTTTAATGACTTTCATTCATGAGTACGATTTCTTTGGCGTGTAGTAAATAAAGATGTGGACAGTATTCTTGCTTTACGTAAATTTATTTTCTCATGAAAGTTATTGAGAGAGAGAGAGAGAGAGAGAGAGAGAGAGAGAGAGAGAGAGAGAGAGAGAGAGAGAGAGAGAGAGAGAGAGAGAGAGAGAGTGTCGGCTTCCTTAAATATGTTTTTAGTGATGCTCTTAACTTCGTTCCAATTATCAGGCTTCACACTTAAAATATGTTTTCAACTTCGTCCAGTGTAAAATATACATCTCAGGTTTAGTATTTAGCGACATCAGTTCATCAACTGCCAACTGCCACGCACGGCCTCCTGGCTCTAACTGCCTCTGGTCCCGGACCCTAACTGAACTGATCGCAGACTCCAACTGATCTCCATTCTATTGACGGGTCTCTTTTAAATAGTATTTCTAAATAATCTTCCAGAAGCTTCTTTCTCTAGAATTTTCGACCCTCCTTCTGGACCAAATCGAAGGTTCGATTCCTTCTATTCTCACTGGTCAACCAAAGTTCACCAGCCTAGAGATCAAAGACTTATTGGAGTCACTCATCCTAATTTTCGTTAAATCTAGACTTATCGTCTCCTTTCTCTCGTTAAAAAGATGTATCTTTCCTAACTACTTTTTCGGTGATTCCACAAAGACCACCAGTAATATAAGATAATCGGTGGTACATTTTTCTAAGTCTGGCACAAGGCCACGAATATAGGTGCTGGGCGGTGATTACGTAACACTTCGGTATCGTAAGAGTTAACATCGTAGTGTTGCATAGCGCCTTCTTTTACCGGCACTAAATATCTATATGTTATGTACTGGCATCAAATTCACGACCCTACTTCGTGTATCTGCATACGTAGCGGGTATACTGCGGGTATCGTCTAACCCTAGACGATATATGTAGTGGTCGCTTAATGAAATCACAACACATGAGTATATAGGAGGTTGACTTTATTTCTTCTTCTCGGCTGTACGTGGTGGGCGGCGAGCGTTGACAATGAAATGACCGAGGGTTAACAATGACTATTACCACTGCTAGGATCTGAGGCAAAGAGGGGTGGGCGAACCTCACTGCACGCTGGCAGCGATGGTGCGCGACCCGGCCGGTTACGCACGTTCCCGTCGGGTGTCTCTCCTCTGACTAACTGACCCTGTGGTGTCGACCCTCTGGCTTTTGTATTGACGACCGCCTACGCATCTCTACACCCCGATCTGATAACTATTTCCCGAACTTATTGTTACCCATCCTTCTTTTTGTTCGCTTTACCGGGAAAAAAGTCCTTTGTCATTTTTGTCGTTTTTTCTTTGCTTGTTTAATCTAACCGGAAATTCCTATTTCCGTTGGTACAATATCCAACAGTAGAGGAATAGACTCAACTAGCCAAGTTCAAATCTTAGAGGAGTCTGACTGCGTTTCTATTTTTCTAGTTCTAATGGTAAATGTACGGGAACATCTTTTCTCAGCCCAAATATGGATTCATAGTAGGGTTGACTGAATTATCCAGCATGGCAGGTAGGAAGACTGATTTAGCGAAGTTTATGCATTCAAATCTCGGGGACGTGAAGCAAACAACTCCATCCCATGAAAACTATTTACCATGGGAATCGCAACACTATTGCTAACGTAATGTAGCTGCATCGTTAGATCCACAAGTAGTTTACCGAGTCCGAACATCCTTTAACAGATTTTTTTTTTATTTCTGTTAGATTTTCATATGATTAACAAATACACCAGCACACACAAAACATATATGTAGACACAAACACACACATGTGTGTATACGCTATGTTATTTCTTAAAAGGCAGGATAATATTTTAATAAAAATAATCACCTAAAAATGTCAAAATATTCCACAAAAACCACACACACAGAAATAGAGGCGCGCATATATATATATATATAATATATATATATATATATATATATGGGGGGATAATGCGAATATTGGTCATAGATTATATGTATTTATAGAAATAAATAGTTTCAATAAGATGAATAATCCAATAAAATCAATCAATAATCAATATTTCTATTAATAATGGAGATTCGCTTCCAGTTTTTGTCTGTAACAAAACTTATGTCACTTACGTCAATTTACCCAAAATCGTCATAACAGAATAATACACTCAAAATTTGAACTAGCAACATTAGACAGTCCTCATTGTTTTTTTTTAACAAGTTTTGATAATTCCATGACTGGTATTATATAGCTATAGTTTGTTTTATTTTAATACATATTTGAAGTTTACATTTCAAATTGTTTTATTTTTAATCCTTTAATGAATTTGATGATTTTACTTATTTAGTGTACAAACTCGCTGAATTGAATTGTTTACCCCCCACCCCGCAGGCAATATGTTTCAAAAATCTATTTTACATCGCCCGGAGGGTGTTTTTTTATTTTGTACTAATTATAATAACATCATTAATAATAATAATAATAATAATAATAATAATAATAACCCTAGTGTTTATTAAGAAGAATAAGAGAACTCATCATGTTGTAGATTTTGCCGTCACGGCCGATAAAAAAGTGAAAATGACAGACAACGAACATATTGACAAATACTTAGACCTGAAAAGAACTGAAAAAAAAAAAAAGCTGCGAAACATGAAGGTAAAGGTCAACACATTATAATAGGGTTCCTTGGGACGGTTCTGGAAAAATGTCTGGATGAATTGGAAATCAGAAGAATCAAGACCATTCAAAGATTGGCTGGAATAGACAAAGAGTCCTGGACAACAGAGGACGTGCTGTCCCTTAGCTTCCAGTGAACCATCTGAAAAGGCAAGTTTGAACATTCCCATAAATATGAATGCATAAATATAAACAAACTAGACTCCTCTTCATAAAATGGTCCGCAATGTAGATCACTCTTCCTATCATGACACAAAAAGTGTATCTAATGACCTTAAAGACGGTGTGTCACTAAGCGCTGTTGACAGTGTATTCGCTATCATTATATATATATATATATATATATTATATATATATATATATATGTGTGTGTGTGTGTGTTTACATTTAGCAAGTCGTTCCCTTGTCACGCTTTCTCTGGGTACCTTTGCAGAGCTCATGAGTCCCTGAAGCAGAGAGTCCAGGTAAGCCATGTTGAAGGTCAGAGAAAATGGAGCAAACCAAAAATAATTGGCTGGACAAAATGTATTCACTACTATAACATGTGTGTGTATGTGTGTGTATATGTGCCTGTATATGTGTGTGTATGTGCGTGTATATTTGTGTGTGTATATATCTGTATGTGTATATGTTTGTGTGCAGGTATATGTGTGTGTGTGCCTGCGTCTGTGTGTGTGTGTGTGTGTGTGTGTGTGTTCCTTGGTCACGCAAATCGTCCGAAGTGTTCGTTGATTCTTTGAGAACCATTCTGATGTACACGAGCCCTGAAGCACAGGCTCCTGTTTAGCCATGTTGAAGGTCAGAGAAAACGAGACCAACCAAAAATATTTGACTGAACAAAATGGTTGCAGCAAATTGAGTTGGCATGATGGCGGATTTTTGATTGACAGGGGATCACCAAGGTTGGGAGACGTTTGTATCGAGTAACACCAAATTTTAGAACAAGCTTCAATAAAACATGGTTTATAAATCGGAGTTGAATTACGACATTTGGCTAAATTGGAAAGTAATCGAGTAACCCAATAAAGATCGAAATTCATGTTCTTGATAACTCGTTTTCAAATCCCGTGATCTATTAGGCTTCCTTGTTTATGCAAGAATTGGGAACTATAACCAGTTACTAATCCTCGAAGCCAGCCCAGCATAATGGAGTGCTCACTATATATATATAGTCAGACTACATGAGTGAGAAAAGAATGTGGAATATTCCATTACAACACATACCAATTGAAATAATTCTCCAATCTGTGAGAAAATTCCAAAGAATTTATGTTTTAAGCAAGATCACCAGATGCAGCCTAGTGTCATATTCAGATCGCCTATTTTTTTGTGTGTGGGGTCTTACCCCCTGTAGGGAATACAGCCAGCACATTCTTAGTGCTCATAAACAGGGCAATTCTTTGAATGTGTTTTCATATTGTGGAAAAACTCTTCTTTTTAATATGTAAAGGAATTTAATTTAAAATTTTTTAAGATATTTGGTATTCAATAAAACCAACTATGCTAAAGAATTGATACAAAAGTACAAATTATTGATTTCATTTCCTTAAGAAGAAGATCTAAAATTCCATGTAATCAGAAAGATGATCCATGATCTGTAATCAATTTTGATTGTATAAAAATTACACGCACGCACACACACACCCATAAATAATCAAACTGACCAACAATAACAACAGAAAAAAAGGTAAGGCCAAATTCTGGAATCTTAATCGCACACACAGAAAAAAAATCAGGTAGTCCTGTTAGTAAACAAAACAAAAAAAAATATGCTTAGAAGGCGAGCCAGATCTGGAATGATAATCAAAAACTAAACAGGCTCACACACACACACACACAGAGTTGGGAGGGCATGAGACAAAACCAAATGGACAGCCACTAGCAACAACTTCAGTTCTGGAGATCCTCAGCCACCCCCTTCTAGCACCCATATGATAAAAAAAAAGTTGGGCTTGCCATACGAGCAATAAGGCTGGGGCTTGACGTGATCAGCCGATTGATCGGAGGGGGCCTCTCCAACCGCCCGTTTAGCCCAAGAAATTGTCTCAACAATGGTGGTTCCGATGCAACGATAATCCTTCTGGTAGTTGTCCTATGTACTACCCCTGGAATCGGGAGGTTATCTCTCGAAACTCATATTTTCTTTCTTTCTATTTTCTTTCTCTTTCACCCTCACTTTGGTGATTTCTCCATTTCCATTCAATATTAAATTATTCTAAGATTAAGTTAATTAAGTCTACTTGTTTAATTAAGTGCGACTGCATTATTAATGGTTCCGCCTTTTGTCTATCATTATCGAAATAAATAATATTTCTGTATTTCCCTGGCTGAAAACAAACTAAGTTTACGTATAGTACATATCACACATATGGTAGAGCATCAGTCTAGGATAACGGTCCATGCCAACTCAGCGTAGGTGTAGCACAGCCTGGTGATCTGATCTGTGTGGTAAAATAGGGAGCTGATGGTAGGTGTAGCAATCCACCTGACGCAAAAGGACCTCCCTTGTCTAGCACTAGCGAAAAGGGGATAGATTCCCTTGCTGGCCGGCTGATACGGCCAACAGGCCACAATGATAACTACATACAAAATGATATATTAGGTCAGTCGGTAGAGCGTTCGGCAAGAAACCACAAGATTCCAAGTTCGATACCGGCCCTCGCCAACTCAGCGAATGAGTAGCACAGGGATTTGTGCGGTAAACTAAGGAGCTGATGGTAGATGCGTCACTCCATCTCAGACACCAAAACAATCTCCTTGGTCTAGCGCTAGTGAAAAGGGATAGACTACCTCGGTGATTGGCTGATACCGACTTTAGGCCACCCTGATATATATATATATATATATATATATATATATATATATATGCAGGCTGACCAGGAACGGGTTAAAACTCTTCCTGTTTGAAAAAGAGAATTTGTCTATCTTTGAATTTGAAATGTATCTTCTTTCAAAAACTGTTATACGAAAGATATACAATTATGTCGTTGGCTTAGAAAATGACGAAACAATCACATGACTTGCACTATTTTTGGAACATCAATGTTTTTCGTTTTGAATTTAAATTATTTTCTGTTTCTCTCTCGTTGAGTCCGGATTAAAACCAAGCCCTGAAGATGATTTTTATAAATCGAAATATTGTTCAATATTAGCTATGAATATGATATAAAAATATTTTCATTTTAACAGTATTGTGTGTTTCATACCCTTTTATCTATACTTATATACATTATTTAATAATTTAAATCTTTGGATTAGATGACACCACAGAACATAAATCTATGCTTACACACGTGTTCGTGTTTGGACACAGAGTTTCACCACTTAAAGGTTTTTTTTTTTTTTAAATCATCAATCCCAGATATTGAACCCATATTTTAAATTTCCTAATTGTTTACCTTTCAAATATATATATATATATATATATATATATATGAAGGTAAAATTATCCAATTGACTGGTATGTTAGGGATAATTCAATTTGGGATCATCAGTACCTTCTGTTCATCCACAATCCATGTCTATGCTAATTCACACCAATAGATTTATACAAGGATTATTTGAAAGCCTTAAGAGAGGACAATGAAAGTTAAATGATAAATCAATTAATTACTGAGCAATATCTACACTTTCAATAAAAAAAACGTCATTTAGCGATTATAAATATATTTCGACGGTTAACTCAATATTCAATACATGACCCCAGTTTAACTCAATAAATAGGCCCAATTTTGTTTGATATACATTACGTTTTTTTGACGATATTCTACTCATTTATTGAGTTAATGATCGAGATAAATTCATTATTGCCAAACAATTTGAGTTTTCTTTCATTCTGAAAGTATATATATATATATATATATATATATATATATAAAGTAAATAAATAATTTTATTTGACCGTTTTTATTTTGAATTCAAGATAGTTACAATGTAGCAATATTCACCGGAAGTTAACCAGACAAGATTAGATATATATGCATATAAAAATTCAAAACCCATTCTTAACAGATATTACAAAGGTAAGAGACGGATTTTTATCTTCTTTAATAACTTATAGAATAATTACATTAACTTGATGCTTCAAAGGAGTCTAATACTCTCACTCTCAAAAAGTGTTTTTAATACTTTTGAGAGGGATCCCTTGGAAAGGATTTTTCATTTATCCCTCTCATTTCATTCATTTTTTTCATCCATTCATTCATTCATTTTACCATTCATTTTTAACTAATATATATGTGTGATGGGTACTAAAAAAAAAAAAAGAAAAAAAGGGCTTCTGCGTCTGATGAGAAATTTTCACGAAAATATTTAGGTAAATAAACATCATTTAACACCTATTACAGTGCATTGTAAATTGCCTTCAAATATATATATATATATATAATATATGTAAAACAATTTTTTTTTGTGATGAAACAAAGAAAATACAGTGCTCAATCACAAAATTGTAAGAGCTAATATTTATTTATTTATTTTACAAAGTTTTCACAGATCAATGTTCATTATAAACAGCGACCCAGGTTTCATGCCAAGGGGCAATCATCAGGCTGTTGAGCAAGATCCCATGGTGTTTGTTGAAGTTCTTTACTCAATGTCACATTTTGTACCGCAAATAACGTCGGTTAGTTCCGCGGACGCTATTATAGTTCGGATTTACTAAAATACATTTTTTCAAAATTTGCATTTTTTTGTAGTAATGCCAACGAAGTTACCTCCCTTTTTTTCGTTAAAAATAGGTAACTTCGTTGGCATTACTACAAAAAAATGCAAATTTTGAAAAAAATTATTTTTAGTAAATCCGAACTATAATAGCGTCCGCGGAACTAACCGACGTTATTTGCGGTCCAAAATGTGACATTGAGTAAAGAACTTCAACAAACACCATGGGATCTTGCTCAACAGCCTGATGATTGCCCCTTGGCATGGAACCTGGGTCGCTGTTTATAATGAACATTGATCTGTGAAAACTTTGTAAAATAAATAAATAAATATATATATATATATATGAATGGTAATGGAATACACATGTAAGCATGTGCAGTATATATTTTTTATCATTTGAACAATACTGATGCGTGTCTACTCTTTGACCAACTACTAATAATATATAATGACAAATGATCTAAAATCGTCGGTTTTTATATCTAGATCGTAATTAAATTGCGTGCTTCTTCCATCAGAGTGTTTCCCATTTTTCAATGCTACACCTAAGAACAGACTGTCAAGTTGCTTTGCAAACATAAACCATTTTTATTGTTCACGAAGGATTCGGAAAATATATCCGTGTAATCGATATATTCTTGACAATATTGGCATGTTGTCACCTGGAATATTGAATCTTTCCAGAATGATCCTCGCTAGTTCAGATTTCCATGGAGAATATGAGGAATTCGCTTTCCAATGTGTTTCAGCATTGGCGTGAAACCAAAAGAGACCTCCGACTCATCGATCTCACTGACCCTCGGTTTGGATTTCGAAAAAAAAAAAAAAAAAAAAGGGTGTAAATCATTATTCTTGCTCTCTGTGATGACACTTATTGGCAAACTACCCTCTGTGATTTACTGGCAAATCTTTTCTCTCTTCTTCGACATCCAACAGATTATACAACACTGTCAGTTCGATATATTCATTGGTAGAAAATCAATTCTTTCATTCATTGATGTTGCTCTCTTCCTCGGAGGCATTCACATAGAAATATATGTGTTGACTTTATGGACACGCGCATCTGCGTGTGCGTGTATATGTTGAAGCAGTTTTTACATGCTCAGATTTATGTAGAGAATAAGTCCATTTCCAAGTATATAATCTGCTCTGTCTTTCGAAATTTATTAGCTATTGTGATTTTCAGTATTTCATCTTTAGCTTAGTTATGTGAAATTTATTGTTAATGTGAGTATGATTATAATGTAATAGAAATAATATTGGTGGGATAATACTATTGACTTAAACATCATCTAAAACACTAATCACATATATATATATATATATATATATATATATATATATATATATATATATATATATATATATGTGTGGTGTGTGTGTGTGTTATGTGTAATTTATTGTTAATGTAAGTATGATTATAATGTAATAGAAATAATATTAGTGTGATAATACTATTGGCTTAAACATCATTTAAAACACTAATCGATATATATATATATATATATATATATATATATATATATATATATGTGTGTGTGTGTGTTATGTGTAATTTATTGTTAATGTGAGTATGATTATAATGTAATAGAAATAATCTTGGTGGGATAATACTATTGGCTTAAACATCATCTAAAACACTAATCACAATATATATATATATATATGTGTGTGTGTGTGTGTGTGTTATGTGTAATTTATTGTTAATGTAAGTATGATTATAATAGAAATAATCTTGGTGGATAATACTATTGGCTTAAACATCATCTAAAACACTAATCACAATATATATATATATATATATATATATATATATATGGGGGGGGTAAGGATGAAATAGCATATACCCTCCAATATTCGTGCTGGCAATTTAGACTCTTCCTGCTTAGCTGGTAACAACTCCATATCCGCCATTACACGTCATTTATTAGATAATCCAACTTGCGCCCGTGCTTACAGCACGGCAATGTTTTCCATCCTTAGTACTTCCAGCAACGAACTTTAACTTAGTGTGCTGGAGGCCCTATATATTTCCAAATACCAGCCTACTTTGTGCACTCAAAAAAGACTTTCCATCAACTATTATTATTTGAAACAAAACATCCTTTGAACTTGAAAGTTTTGTGTGGGGAAGAAGTACTAGAACCCCCTCACATGAGATTGACCGAAAAAAAAAATTAAGACATAAGGGTTCCCTAGCTTTTATGTTTTTAGAAATTCAATATTTTACAATGTATACGTTTTTTAATAAAGTCTGTACCTACAAAAAAACTACAAGTCTCTTCAGTGTGGCTAGTTCAGCATCAGTCAGACACCTTAACCGCTAGGATATAGTCACCCACATAGGACGAAGGGTATTTTAACTGTTTTTAATACACACATCCCTATGGATGTAAAAGCCGCCATATGGTGCTCCATCCGTTATATATAGTTGTAATTTCCTTTTTTCAAATTCAGCTTAGTTACGTGTAATTCATTGTAATTGTGACTACGATTATAATATAATACTAATAGTATATTTGGGCGCATATGATTGAATTAAACATCATCATTTAAAACACCAGCATCTCGTTTATTATATATATATATATATATATATATATATATATATATATATTAAACTGATTTGACTTTCCTCTCCGACCCAAACAACTACGGGAGTGAATGAGCTCTGATGATGATTTTTGTAAAATCGAAATATTGATCAGTATCAGCTATGATTATATTATAAATTGTTTTCTTCTTTAACAGCATTGTGTGATGTTTTCATTCCACCTTTTCTTACTTATATATATATATATATATTATATATATATATATGGGATAATATGAGTGGTATATTTGCAAGAAGACACTGCTCAATATCATTGATAGAGCGTTTATATTTAAGTTAAGGTAGCGTGTTTACTCGATGTCCACTCTACCTTAACTCAAGCACATATCAACCACTTCATACGGAGAGTATGAGACAAGACAATTTCGTAAATTGGAGTTTAACTAGTTTAGAGCTTTGTTAATTTGTAGGAAAGAATATGTTGCGTCAGTCAGTATTAAATTGAAGTTCTATGTCAATGATGAAAAGAAATCTTTCACCAAGAATAACGAAGACTGCTTTGCAAATACATAAATAATGTATTTGTAGTTTTCGTGTTGAAAGATGTTTAAAATGTAAATTATGCGGTTTTCATCACTTGTCAGATCATATTGTCAAAACAAAACATTTTTTTTCTGTTAAAAATTAACTTGCAATTCCACCACGACACACACAGAAAAATAAATAAAAATCTTTTCTAATAGAGATTTTTTTTAATTGTCTCATTTTGCCGTCGACTTTTATAATTGCTCTGCTGATGTTTAATAAAAAGGAAGTGAAGGAAGATTTCTTTAGTAATTAGCGCATTGCCTGTTAAAACTCATTTTAGATGCCATATCCATGCCGACAAAAATGAATAAGAAAACAAATTCAAAACAAAAAACAAAAAATTCATGTAATCATTTCGTCGACTCTTGAGGTGTTTTCTCATAAAACAAGTTACCATCAATGTATTATTTAATATTTTGCTTTTATGTATGTAATTTCCCACCAAGAAAAAAAAAGCAATTATGATTTACCATGAAAATGGAACGGCCAATACCACACAATTTGGAAGGAAAACACATTTAACACCAATAAATGCTTTTTTGCTCTTTTTTCTTATCTGGAGGCGATTCCATACATGTCATACACATTATAGTCACGTGTTCTCTTTTCGAAAACATGAAATGTGGTCTCAGAGGTAATTTCAACAATTCAAGAAAATATGAATGTCAATTATCTTCCTTTCTCTGTGGATCTGTTTCTTCAATATGTTATACAGATCCAGAAGTTAATAATGCTACCTTTCTTTGTCTAAACCATCAGAGATGTTAAAACTATTTATTTGGATGTGATAAGAAAAAACACAAAAAATTCACTTTCCCTATCCAATGTTATTATAATAGAGCTTATATGTCTGCTGTCTGTAACACAAACGTCACCAGCAACGTCACAATTCCCTTAGTTATGTACGTTATATTCTCAAGGGTTATCAAAAATTCACTATTTAATCTTAATTAGCATATGATTTATTAACAATGTCTCTATTAAGTATTGATATATTTGCCAAAAAACACGACATTATTAACATATTTAAATTCTACAATGTTTGTATATATCATTAAGAAATAAATGTTTACATAGTATATGGTGTGAATAATCAGCATATCGGTTTTAACAACATCGAGTTTAATAAATAAATATTGATATCTAATATTATTGCTTTATTCTCAAACGTTTTAAAAGCAATCATATGTAGAAAACGTTTTAAAAGCAATCATATATATAACATATAATGAAATCAATTAGAATATAGTAAAAATAAGTGTAAACTTTTTTGTATTCTTATCTAATTTCAATAGGCTGTCTAATTCCGCATAATACTTGATTATATTAAAACTTACATACTTGTGGTCGAGGGCGCATAGTTTTGCTAAAATTAAAAAAATATTTGCGAATATTTCCTGGACTCCAAATGTCATCCAAATATGTATAGGCTATTTGTGTTAGAGAAAACCAAATAAAAGCATTTCAATGAATATTCGAGAAACTATCCACATCTCTGTGGATTTCATATTTGTTCATATATCAATCCATAGAAGGCGGTCAATATCTGATATAACATTCATAAACAATTAATAACAGCAATTGCAACGTATGGACAAACAGAAAAAGAATAAAAACTATATTGTAAGGGGGGGGGATATTTCCCCCTTGAGATGGAGTTAATAGCTATATAGAGAATTTAATTACTGTTGTGGAAAAGCTTCACTTTCAACTCTATCTTATTTATATCTTGTATACTAAAGGTAATAAACCTATGTTAACCTTTCTTCCGCATTTCAATATTCTTATTTGATAATTCAGACACAAAAAACAAAGCAGAAATGGTAAGGAAAAAAACAGCTATAGCTAGGGTAACTGTGGGAATTGAACGCCACAAGACCTGGACATTTCCAAGAAAAGGAAGGCTCAAGAGAGAAACTCTTATAATTGCTGCATAGAATAATGCCATGAGGACTAATTATATGAAATCCAAAATAGATGAGACACAGAAGAATAGCAATTGTAGGATGAATGGAGATAGAGACGAAACGGTTAATCACATAAACGAATGCCGCAAACTAGAACAAAAAAGAATTCAAGTCTAGGTACGATCAGGTTGATCCACTAGGAACTGTGCTAGAAACTAACTTTTAAATATTCTAAAAGAAATGGTATATGCACGAATCGGAATCCGTCCAAAAGAATAAGACGCAAAAATTCTACCAGAAGTCCAGAACTAATGTTAATTAACAAGAAAATGGAACTTTTCATTTAGTGGATATTGCCCTTCCTGCAGAACCCAGGATAAAAATTAAAAAAATTAAAAAGATAGACAAATACACGGACCTTGCTAGAGAACTTAAACGACTGTGTAAAATGAGAGTGAAGGTTATATTAATTGTAGCTGGTGCCCTTCTTACTGTAAATATCATTTTGCTAAAAATAACCTTTGTGACAGAAATTCAATAACATTAACACTCGGTTGACCACGAGAACCAGTTATATATATATTGTATATCAGTGAATAGAGTAGATTAAGGAAAAGTAAGTATATTATCCATAATGTCGAGGAATATATTCAGTAACTCCACCAGGGCAAAACAAGTACTGGTTATCACATTTATAATTTCATGTGATTAAATGCTGCAATAATAAATCACGAATCACGTGACCAATTAATAACAGGCTGGCAGATGATGAAGCGTATTAGACAATAGGATTGTAAAACTTTCGTATTTCACTTACTTATTCCCTTGTATCTACCCCATTACGGCAGATGAATTTGCGTACTCTTGTAAATGACCTGGCAATCTATCCCTACAAATATAAATATCAGTGTTTATTTATGTATGGCAGGATGAAACTACGAAGAATAAACAACTGACAACAATATATATACATATATATATATATATATATATGAAAAAGACGAACCTACTAAAAGTTTCGCTTAATGCTCTTCAGGGCTAAGGTCTGACTTATCTTTATTATTTGCTCTACTTAGGTATTGAGCACTTTTTACTTATTAGCTTTAGTCTCCTAGCGGTTTTATATGAATATATATATATATATATATATATATATATATATATATGCATATAAATTGTTTTTTCTTTTGGCCAAAATATTGTACCAATAGTTTATTTTTTGTTGGTACGATTATCTTGGTCTTTTCTTTTTCCAAAAATGTTTTTTCTCCACGGTTGATGTTTGGTAGTATATTTTTACAAACAAACTATTTACTGTTTTTTTTTTCACACCGCGAGGATTTACCAATAAGCTTGGTATATCATATATATATATATATATATATATATATATATACAATTAGATATCACCGGTTCTTACTTTTTGCGCAAAAAATAATGAATATTTCATGTATATTCGAAGATTTTCAGAAAAATTAAGAAGTACATAGAAATAACATTTAAATTCTACTTAAAATTTCAAGAATTTGCAATTGTCAAGGGTAAACAAATCAATTAACTTGGTAGATTTGCCCTCCACTCTACCTTCTACCGGGAAACACAACGTTTGTTCTCTTCAAGCAGTCAACCCAGAGTCAGACTTCCGTCTGTCTCCTCCAACAACTTGCAACTGACTCACTCCTCTCTCTACATCTACTCTTCGAAATCGACAGGTAGCCTTTCATACACCAACTCAAAAACTTTAGTAACTTCCCACTTTTATCAATATAGTTGTGTTTCCTGTCTCATTATTTTACATAAATATGGAAATTTTATTCATTTTATTCATTGTTCGAACTAATTCTCTATTTCAATTGTATATCCAATAAATCAAGAAATGTGATTGATTCTATAGAAGTCCATTTTATTACATGACACTACTAACATAAATATGACAAATACACACTGACTGTTGACCAACGTGAGTAGCTTTTTACATACTGTAACCTTGTAGCAGATTTTCCCAATGTTCTTATATAGCTAATAAATCAGTAAACATTTGGAGTTATCTAAAGTTAATCTGTCACAAATAAAAGCTTATAAATAAATGATTTGAGTACAAATGATATCTTCAAATTTAGATATACTATAATTATAATACCAGCAGCATCTGTGGACATACCACAGTATGATCATTTAATCATTACAACGTTTAGCACGTTTACTTAAGAGTAATACTTCAATATGTAAAAAGTATAATAATCTTTATTTAAATCTGTCTTTTTAAAATTTATTTCCATCTTTTAATCTTTTCATTATTTTTCATTTAAACAGATTAGCGTTATTGCTTCTCTGAGCTCAGTGCCTCTCTAACTTCCCCTACACTATCTCTTTCTTTTTATATTTTTCTGTGTAGCATGTCCTTTTTCTTCCCTTTTATCTTTATAATGAAAGCGGAATGTTCATTATTTTGTTGCAGGGACGATACTCATTTGGACGGTCTCATTTTTAACCATTGTATGTTGCAAGATGATAACCGTTGTATTTTGTGGAAACACCATTATTGTTATATAGGTGACAGAAGAAAACTGGCTGTTGACCAGCATGAGGAACTTTTTACATTCTGTAACCTTGAGCCAGACATTCATAAGTCTCGTATATAACTAATATATCAATAAACATTTGGATATTACTGAAGTTAATCGCAGTCCCAAATAAAAGCCATGGACAAAATGGTTTGAATACTAACGATATAATCAAAGCCTTATATTTACTATAATTATAATATTAGATCTTGAATTATTGCTTTAAGTCTCGAAGGTGGGAAATATGTAAAATGTAATCATCAGCCGTTTCTTAGCAAAATAATTCAAAGTGATCTGCTCTTATTTGTAAGGTGTTTTTCTCTGGGGTGGTATCAATTATTGACTTACAGATTTTATTCCATGAAGCCCCATCGACCAAAATGTGACGGAATAAATCTAATGCATAGATCAATGGAGTGGAGGTTGGAAAACCACTTATTGACAAATGCATAAAATCAGAAGAGAAGACCTTATAAATAATGGATGAAAATAAAGCCACAAAAAAGAGGGAAGAAACAAAAAATGAATAAAGGGATGGAAATATGGGATAAATAAATGAAGTGAGTTGGGGAGAAAAAGCCGAGGAGAAAATATGATAATGGAAGAATGGAATAAAAAATGGTAAGTAATGAATATGAAAAAAATTGAAGGAAGAAGTTAAGAGCAAAGAAGAAGAAAAAATTAAGGAGATTTTAGTAAAATTAACATAGAGAGAAGACGAGAAGGCACCATCTTAAACTCGCTGAAAAGCCATCTTCGGAGGCTTTTAAGCTCTACGTTAACCCAAATCATGTTTATCTATATATTAGATATAAATTATATTAAATGTTATATATAGGAATTTTATACTAATTATAAAAGCAACACTTGCTCCCCTTTTACATTTTTGATGTACAACAATAAATGAATAAAGTGAAGAAATATGCAGGATATAATGAAGAGAAAATAGGAAAATAGAAGAATGGAATTAAAAAAACGGTAAGTTTAGAATATGAAAAAAAATAATGAAAAAGCTAAGAAGAGAAGAACAATAAAGAGATTTTAGTAAAATTAACAGACTCGAAGGCACCATCCTAAACTCAGTGAAAAGCCATCATCGGAGCTTTTAAGCTCTATATTACCCAAATCATGTTTGTCTTTATATTACCTTTAAATTGTTCCTTAAAAAATACGTATCATCTTGCAACACTCTGGTTAAAAATGAAATCATAAATATCGTCCAATATAAAATGCAAAAATGTAAATCCTGATTATATGGAGTTATTATCGTCTGAATTCTTATTTCGTATGAGTGTCATCACATCAGCTAAATAATGGACCGTTCCGTTTTTATTATAAATAAAGATGGGAAAGAAAAATGACATGCTACATAGAAAAGTATAATAACAAAGAGAACAGAGGAATGATAGATCGAGGGGATCAACGCTCGAAAGCGATAACGCTAGTCTGTCACAATCGAACATAATGAAAAGATAGAATGAAGTAAATGAAGAAAAGAGTGAGAGAGTTAAATCAAGGTTATTATATTTTACCATATTGAACTATTATGCAGTAGCTCTTATGTAAACACCAACGTTGTAATAAGTATATTATATAAATGGGGTATATCCATAGGTCTTACTGGTATATATATCAACAGACGAGCAGATAGGGTTCCTTAACATAAACACTGAAATAAATAAATCTCAATGAATGTTTACATTGAAAGTTAGGTAGATAGAATGACTTCTTCATGCACTAAATTTGCAAATAGTAAATAAAATGTATATGCATACCGTCATTGGTTTTATAATAGTGTGACCATTATGCTTTCCAAAAGTCGTGGTAGCAAAGGACGACGACGCTTCCAATGTGTCATTAAACATTTCGTATTTTATTATTCTGAAGAAAGAACGGTTTACCGATATTTACTCGTTGATGTTGAGTCGTTTAATATTCTAGTCAGACATTCAGTGTCGTTTCGTCGGCCTTTAAAACCTTTATTAATCCGCAGTGAATGCGGTTGGTGAACGATACTTATTGGTGAAACGGTTATTGAATATGGAAAAGAATAAAAAAAAGACGGAATCAATATATTGAATCGAAAAGATCAAAGTATTTTCTGAAGATATTAATTTCACTAACTTACTCTCTCTAAAATTGGACGGTGATCCACAACCCAAACTGTTAATATAACTGACTATTAAATCCCATTGAGCATGCAGTGTATAAAGATCTTCTCTACATTTAGGTGAGCGTTAAAACTCCTAATTCAAGACACTTATACTTGCTGTTAAGTCTACCCTAAGGTTTTTCTTAATTTATACTCACATTATACATTACATCCTATTTCATTCGCTTATTATCAAGTCACGTTAAAAACATTGGTATAATATCGTTGGCGGCCTAATGTCAGTATCAGCCATGCAACGAGGGAGTCTATCCCCTTTTCACTAGCGCTAGACCAAGGAGATTATTTTAGCGTCTGAGGTGGAGCGCCACACCTACCATCAGCCCTTACTTTACCGCACAGATCCCTGTGCTACTCATACGCTGAGTTGGCGAGGGTGGGTATTGAACTAGGAACCTTAGGTGTAGATAAGAGTGGAAATTACTAGTATTTTGTGATGACGTATGAAAGGCTACCTGTCGATATCTGATTGGTGATAACAATACTAGGAAGACAGTGAAAGAAAGAGAGGATAATGAGTTGTCAGCCTCGATTGTGAGCTGAAGGGAACAGACAAAGGATGAGTATCCGTTACCCAAGGATTTTTTACTTGCAATGAAATAAATTAGCTCAGAAAAAAACAAGGGCGTCTTTGATTGTGTTATTAAAAGCTATCAGCAGCACAAGACAAGATGTCCCAAAATATTCCTAAGTAATAACAGCGAGAATGCCATCCATCCCAACAGCAGTTGCAGCGACGGGCACGGGTAGCAGGTAGGCCCAACCAGTGAATAGTTGAAAACTAAGAAGATAAGTACAAAATTATGATTTCTACATTATCAGTCATTTCACTCGACCCCGGCAACACTACACTGTTTCCAGCTAAATTAACAGGTATTATTAAGAAGACAGTGGTAAGGTTCCAATTATGAAGCTTTGGGGAATGGGGAGTACCCCTTCATTGCCCTTACTTTAGTGGTAGTACTTGGTAGGGTCTTATCTATGAGTTAAATAGATCCACAAATGAGTTTTTAAAATTTCGAAAACCAATGAGAAGAAATAAAATGAACATCTACGGCATAAAATACCCCAAGCGTTGACATACTGTAAAATCCAACAACCACCCGACCAAGGAATCCAAATTAGACCCAGGTAAGTCCTATTTGTGTAGCATATCGGAAAAACTGCACGAATGGTGAAGTTCAAATTTTGGTGTTCTCTATGTACATGAAGCACTAAAATTTCAAAAGTGGCAAAATCTTTGGTCACAAGAATTATCAAGTCTTGAGTTTATAGAGTATATAGAGACCTGAGGTAGTCTTGTCTTTCAGTTGCAAAGCAGGCTTAGATTTCAATGTACGTATATTTCAATGTAACAATATGCAAAAGAAAAGTGTATCAAATGAGAATAGAAAGGAAATTTTAAAGGAATCAACAACTAGCGAGTTCTTACTATTAGATACACAATAACCCAAAGTGGTAATATCTGATAACGTTCCATCTATGGATTAAGTAGAAAAATGGGTTTAAATAAATGAGTTTTTGATAAAAGATTGAGTTTTTAAAAAAATGAATGCCCAAGGATAATGAATAAAAAAAGTCTTCAGAAAAAAAACTCAACAACTTTTGACATACCGTAAAACCCAACCAACCACAGCTACACTGTCACAGCTACACTACCTAATAAGTTTATTGCTATTAGCAATTATATGCACCCTCCGTGTGCAAGTATTTAAGTTTTAATGTAATAAAATATTGTATTCAATTAGAAAGGCTAATGAAACTAAATAAGAATACAGATAAAAAGATTTGAAACAGAGGGAGTATAATAAAAATGGAACAACTGAAACGCACTCTTCCATCACTCTCGTCTTTCATTGTTATTTATTCTAATTTAAGTATTTAGTTAAAATAGGAAGTAAAGAATAAAATGACAGTTATTTTATCTTGTTAATGGATTTCATTTAAGATTCATTGAAAGAGATTTTTGCTTATATTCATTAAAATAAAACCTAACAGTTAGAAATCAATAATACTAAGCACATATTTATTAATTTCGATTTTTTAATATTAATATGCAAATTAGCCTTCCCGTTCACACTGTAAACCGCTATTTTGTTGTATATATAAATATAATTGCATGTTATTAGTATGTAGATATGGTCAACAGGATTAATAATGTAAGACCATTTTATTAATAATTGAGGTTTAAATAAAAATAATATCATTGAGAATGTGATGTCAATAACTAAGAGAATTGTGACTTGAGTAGGAATATAGTTTCGGTTACAGACATAAAAACACACAATCTCCATTATAATAAGATAAGTGGGAGTGGATGATAAAATCATTTAGTGTACTGTTGTCTTTAATTCTTTGGCACTTAAGTTTATATACAAAACTAAAACATTCTATTAACTTTAGGAAGACACGTATCGTCTAAGAACCAATTATATCCGAACATCCCCGGAAATTGTTAACTGGGGTTGGTCTCTTTTACGGGTGTGCCATTTTGGAGAGAAAAACCTTTTTCTTGGAAGTAGACATCTAGGAGAGGTATGTCTTTGAAGAAATAATCCTCGAGGTGACAATTATATTTGTTTCACACTTCCGAAAGAAGAGTGAACATTCCCAAGTAAATGACTTCGATAATAAAACTCTGGAAGGCAGCCAGATTTGAAGAAATTCTATCTTTGATGGTAACCGAAGAAGATAAGAGAAACCTTTTCCGCCTCCAGCGAGAAATGGTTTCGGCTTGAAGTTTTTAGATTTAACTATAGTAGATGCGTAATCTGACACTCAGTCAACTGTTCCTCTCAGATCACTGAAGTTAAGAAGCGATGAGCCTGCCAGTACTTAAACAGGTGATTATTTAGGAATAGCATATAATGGAAATAAATCCTGTATTCTAGACAATGAACATCTTATCAATTATAATCGTCAGTAGATATATTTTTTCACAATTTCTTTTTAATTTTCTTTTCGAATAAGTCAACTTATGAAAAAAGTATTGTAATGCTGGTTTTTGAAGAGTGTAGCCGAGGGCAGATACAAGATGAGGTGACTATGATTTCATATCAGGAATAAAGGAAAAATTCAGACATTTTTTTATTGGTACTTTAGACAATAGTGGAAATCATCTAAAATTTGGAAAGAGGTGTAACAGGCTGACCTATTGTCTTCCAATCGATCGAGGAGTGTCAACAGTAACACGAGTCAAAGAGAGAGTGAAAAGTTTGGGAGATTTGCCTAAGTTTTTGGAGGGGTGGGCGTCAGTGTATGGGCTGAGTGTTTTAAGAGGAGACCTGCAAGACAAGTGCCTGTCCTCCAAGGCATTTTTACTTGAGTTTAGAATAAAATATATTAGTTCTGAGAAAATCAACAATGATTTGTGCTCGTTATTAACTGCGAACGTACGCAGGTACACCCTAAGAAGTTCCCTTTACATACTTAAAGAAACCTTCTGAGTTATCCTCATCAGTAGATAGATTTTTCACACAATTAGTTTCATTGAGTTTATTGTGCAATGGCGAATTCAACTAATTATAAAAAAAGGTCTTCTAATCCAGGTTTTTTAAAGAAATTACCTGGAAGTTGATACAACGAGGGAAAATAATCTGATGAAAGAAAAAATCTGTATATTGATACTAGTGTTCCTTAATTGTACGATCGTTAACATCTTATACCTCATTGAAAATGAGACCATCCAAATCGTCCAAAATTAAAGGCAGAAATGTAAATCCTGATTATCTGGTGTCGCATATACGCCGAATTCCTATTTTTCATGTGTGTCGTCACCACAGCTAAATAATGGAGGATTTTGCTTTTTATTATATAGAGATAAAGGAAAGACAAAGGACATGCTACACAGAAAATATGATGAGAAAGAAATAGAGTAGATGAAAGACAGAAAGAGAGGTTCAGTGCGTCGAAGCGATAATTAATCTCTTTCAATCGAACATTAGGAAAATATGGAGAGAGAGAGAGAGAGAGAGAGAGAGAGAGAGAGAGAGAGAGAGAGAGAGAGAGAAATCAAGATTATAATACTTTTTACATATTGAACTATTATGCAATACCTCTTAAATAAACATATCAAATGTTGTAATAATCAAATTACGATTGTGTGGTATATCCACAGGTCCTACATGTGTATTTTTATACTGAAACAGTTTGATGTAGAGCTATCAAAAACGGTAGGAATACTTCTGAAGGGATTTCTTAAGACTAACATTTGTTCTAACAAAGGGTATTTTATCGAAATTGGGTATTTCATAATACACATTAAGGAACAGAAAACCATATTGCTGCAAGATCTGACTAATCAAACCGTTTTAATTAAAGATAAAGGTGGAATTACAAGTCTTACTAAAATAATTATGAAAATTTAAATAAAGTTCGCTGATATGGCTTATTGGCATATCTTAATGAACCTGAATTATTGAGAATTTATAAATATGAGTCTTGAGAATAATGTAAAATAATATTCAGATCGATAAATCATTCAAGTCATATTCACTTCTATTTCAACAAATGTTTCTCTATAAATCTCTATGAAAAATTTACAAAACAATATTAATTTCATAAGATGATAAAATATATACTCCTTTCTGTCATATAGATCTATATTTTATCGCCATAATAACCATTTGCAAATGCTCAGTGTAAAAGTATGTATACAATGAACAAGGAAAACAGACGTTTTGAAAAATTGAATAAATTGAAAAGGATAATAGAAATTTATATTCTTAGGTCGACTTACTTGATGACATATATGTTTTGTGCTATTAATCTAAAAAAACTCATGTAACTAACAATATATATATATATATCTAATCTATAAAAGAGAGATTTTGGTATGTACGTGTCGACGTATAACTCCAAAACGGGAGGTCACTCAGATTTAAAAATCTTGCATACACATTGATATCGTTCTAACTAAGAAACACTCCAAATTTTGGTTATTGATTTTTACTGATTAAGGGATATAATTAATTAATCAAACAAAAATCAAACGATTTTTCGAAAGCCATAGCATAGCTGCTGCTGTTGCTAATGCTTGGTATATCAGCAGGAGCTCGGCTGACTGTTTTACCAGCAGAAAGAAAGAAAGAAGAAACAACGAAAATGTTAGCGACTCGCCTAAAACAGTCAGGCGAGTCGCTAACATTTTCAGCAGCAGAAGAAAGAAAGAAAGAAACAATGAAAATGTTAGCGACAAACTTGAACTATGACTAAATTTTAACGTAAAATAAATTCGTTTTTTTTTTATAATCTTTCTAAATATTATTTATATTTATCGTATGTTTTTGAAACTAACTTTATTTTACAATGTACACTCACTTAAATTAAATTGTTGTCATGCACAAAAAATTGTAGAAAAATGAAAATTGTTTCAAAACACAAGTTTACGGTTACATTTTTTTAAAATAAGATTTTAAATGTCAATAAAAATCAGTCACCAGTATAGGGTTGTATAAATGTAAATTTAAAAAAAAATGATAAAACGAGTTGTTTAGTAATTAATACTAATGGTTTTAAAAAAAGTCTTAATAGTTTAGAGAACTAATGAAAACGTTTTAAAATGTAAGCAAAAATAGATATTGCATTCTTTTTATCGTTAAGAACTAGATTTGAATTGTCATGTAGAAAAAATTCAAAGAAATAAATTACAATGTACTTCTAACTTATCAAGCAATTAAAAACTGAATTTAAAATTGTCCCCAAATACTATTATTATTTTCAAACTGGAGTTTCAGTGAAACTTTTCATGAAAAGAAGAGAAAATAATCTTGCTCAAATTTGTACGAGTCTTTATCAATTGAATTATTTTTTATAGCGAATTATAAAAAATTATTTTGCTTCGGACAGCAAAAGTATGTTTTAAGGAAAAATCAAATCTTATTCATATCGCAATCTTTTTATTCCTGTCTTTAAAATATTAATTTAGTTAGAAATGAAATGAAATAATCTATCTTCCAAATATTTATTTGGTAAGAAAGAGCGAAGTAAAGTAAAAAAAAAGAAAAAAGTAAGCGCTTATTGTTTATTTTAATAAATATAATCTAACTCAACTTTGTATATATACGAAAAATTAAAACCAAGGAATTTTAGAAAGAAAAGCCTTTTACAAAAATAGGTAGTTAAATTATAACTACTTATTTCGTAACTAAGTAAACATAGTTGTATACTCGTATTGTAAAAAACAAAAAAGATATATAATAAAAATACGATGTCGTTAACATTTCATATATAAACAAAACAGTGTATGATATGTTCTTACTTTAAACATAAAATAAAAATGATTCTAATGTACGTAACTTGAATGAGAAAATTTGTTCTTTAATTTATCATAATTCTAATGATAAATAAATAGGCAGATTTTTTTTTGCCTATTTTTTTATTTTTAGTCCGGTCATGGACCGGGTACTTTAGCTAGTATAATATATATATATATATATATATATGTGTGTGTGTGCATGAAAGTTTATCGAAAATACGTGGTTTAAAGATGCCATCAGTGCCTGCATAAACAACGCCACTTTACAAAATATTCGAGATATTTCAAGTTTTGATTCTGAAGGAAATAGTATTCACCGACTGACTATTGGTTATATATATATATATATATATATATATATATATATATATATATATATATATAAGGTCTACATAGTATATGGCGTAGGTAACTATCCTGCTAGTATTTTTTGTCTCATTCAAGTCTTGATATTTGAAGTGGGTTCCCTTAACTAACAAACATTACGGTCAAGTCATGTTAAAAGCACTGGTCCCCGCTAGATCGCCGAAGTTAGACAGTGATGAGTGAACAATACATAATTCAGTGACTACTTAATCAACTACTGTAAGCAACATGGTTATCCAAATGACTTGATTCGGCATTTAAGGAACCGAAAAAAAGGTTGATATGTAAAACTAAACAAATTTATTTTCAATTCTAGAAAATTGTAATAAAATTTAATCATCATACGTCTTTGAAGTTATTTTGAATACTAGTGCAGTTAGTGCTACTTTTTTTTCTTTTTTTTTTTTTTTTTTTTTTTAGCGGAAAGAGAAACATCACCAGCTTTGCAGATGTTACCATAACCATAGAATTAGTAATACTATTGTTCTTTATAAGACGTCATTCAATCATTAGAAATTCCACCAATAACAAACCTAAGTCAGTTTAGTCTGGTTTTAGAATATCTTTCCTATAAAATAAGCTAACAAAGTACAGAAGAGATCGTATTTTAACATCAGAAAATTTGCATCACATCAGAGTTAAAAGAGAACATTGTAAAAAGCAGTTACAGATGTCAAATTGCAGACCACACAAAATGGAATCAAAGTGACTAACACTAAAAATAGCTTTTAGAATGTAAATTGTGATCTGCCTGTATGGTTTCTGGGATAGGACAAAGTATTTGTCATTGCTGCTGATTCTATAATATACACATAGAAACAATGAGATTATAGCTTAATATAATAGATATTCGGTTTCTTTATGTCTGTAACAGTAACTATATCACTGCTTACGTCACAATAACCCCAAGAATTGCGTAAGTTAATGAATGAGTATTAAAGTTTTAGTCAAAATCATTAGTACACAGAATATATATTAATCATTAACGATGTAGCTATGAAAGTCTGAGTTAGATTTGCTTCTAAACAACCCATGTTTTAGTGCGTTTAAAATCCTACAATGTGTTATATATATCACTAAGAAATAAAGGTTTACATAATATATCGCGTGGTTAATTTTCATACTGGTTTTAACAAAACTGGGGTTAATGAATTAATATTTGGTGTTATTGATCTCGAATATTGTTTTATTTTACAACGTATTAAAAGCAAACCTATGAATGATTTTATATAGAAGCCAATTAACATACAATTAAAATAATTATGAAGTTTTTTTATATGCGTTCTTATTTAATTTCATTTGTATTTCTAATTCCTTTCATTACATAGCATATTCTTGCTAGTCATTCTTAAAACTCAAAATGCTATTTTCTATTCTCTCGAGATTACTTATAAAAATGAATTAGTAAATTTATTTTTTTTATCTTCAGAAAATAAAACAGATAACTTAGACGTCGTTATTCGTTTCTATTCTGATTTGTATCAATTCGTTTTTTTTTTCTAGATAAGTGATTATATATTTATATTAAATTACATTTATATGTAAATAGTTTAAAGATTTTTATAAATTTCCTTTCATGTCATTCTGATATCTCATGACATAAGATGCAATGTTTCATTTCCCTTAACTTGTATCATCTTAGTCATTTTCTTATATAAGATTAATCTCTATCATTTTACCATCTACGTTTAAATAAATGCCACACTTTAAAATATCGTTTATTTTTCAAATATTGTGTCTCATTCTCCAGTGAATTGTTTTGGTGTGTTTAGCATAATTTTAATGCAACTTATAGTTCTTTAACTTTTTTTTTATATAGACGTCGTATGAGATCTAATGTCTATATTTTTTGTAACATTTGCATTAAGGTGTGTTTATCAACTGCCTGTCTTTCTACTTACATGAGATTTTATGAGCTGAAACAATCAGCGTCTGATTTTACACATGTCCTTCCTCAGCAATCTGCATATAATTCGCATCATTTTTCCAACAAAGTTTTTGGGTATACAGCAGATCTGAAAAAGCGATATGAGAGTTGGCGGTGTTAATCTCAACGACAATGTCAGTTATTTTGTTTGTCCCATATGAGCCGTGTCGTTTAACAATGAGTTAAATGGGTTTTTTTCCGCGATTAAGTATATGAGCCGGGTCGTGAAAGGAGACGTTTGACAATGAGTTAAATGCTTTTTTCCGCGATTAAGTATATGGATTTTTCTGTTAAGTAGTTGCAATGACTATATATTTTTTCACACATACGCCTGTGAGTGTGAATGAGTGAAAGTGTGTCTGTGAATGTGGGTTTGAGTGTGTGTGGCTGTGTGTGTTTTCATGCTTATGTTTTGATCTGGTATTATCAGAGATTTTATATGTTAGTGCATTTTTAATGGGTTGTTTTTGTTATTCATCTCAGTTGCAAAATTTATTCCATTTCTTCCGAAAATTGAAAACAATTCTTAATGGATTCTAATATTTGATGTTATTTTTGCTATACCTTTTTTCGCTAGATTCGTTTTATGTATTGTCTTGTAAGCAGTGATTTCTGTGCAAATAAATATATTCTTAAATTGTGTATGCAGGTGTTTCTATACCGATCATTCGTTTCCCGTATTTTTATAAGTTCTATTTTCCTTTTTTTTTCTCAGTTGAAGGAGACATTTTAATATATTTGCTTTTTATACGTTTAAGGTGAGATAACCGTCTACTACTACAACAACTAAAAGTATTTACTACTACTACTAACTTCACATAAGGACAATTGTTTTTAGATTTTTAGAATTGTGCAATAGGGTTAATATGTTCAAAAGTTAAGAATAAAATAATTTTTAATTTCCAACTTGATATCAGTGTTTGCTTTGTGTTATTCCCCGTCCAATTATTGTTAATTTCAAGAGATAATTATCAGAAGCTGAATATTGAATGCATCGCCTTATTTACGGATTCATTGACTATTAATTATTAAGTAATTTTTATAAATACGAGATTTATAATTCTATTAAGCGTAGAACGGGATTTATAGTTCAATAAATTTGACAATAACTATTTTGTGGAGAATAAAAATGAAATGAAAATAGAATAACATAATACGAAATAACAATCTCTCAGGAGGCCCCAGGCTAGAAGAATCTTCTGGGCATGCGCAGAGAAAACGCTCTCTCCCTGGCGCCAGAAGAACTCTCGGCTGTTCAAACGAAGATCTTCATTGGAAACAGATGCTATTAACTGACTCAGGAGAAAACTTCCTCCAAGAAATAATCAAGAACCTAGAAATAAAGTCCTAACCATGGAAGTAGATTTTGTCCTTGTCTCTTCTTTCCATTAATCGACGGCGAACAATAAGAAGCACTTATAATTGGGTTTAAAAGAAGGGAAACCGGCGAACACACATCAAAATAACCAATGTGCCTAATCCCAAAAAATCCTATAGTCATATATGTTTTATTACCCGCCAAAAAATGAACATCCGGTGAAAATAATACCACCAAAACAGGAAGCTATTTGTGCAAACGGAAATCATTGAAGATTATATGGTACAACTTACCAAGATGACAATGATATTTAAACTGTTTTTCACGAATGGTTGCTGCGTTTTCATATAACTTTCGCTCACACATATTATGAGCTATCTACATATTGCCCCCCCGCCCATATTCCTTAATTGCACGACAGTTATAATCTTGAAACTCCCACTGGTTAAAAATGAGACCTTCCAATTTGGCCACGGTGGAATGCAAATTAAAAAGTTTTAAGTTTTTTTATTCAGAATGTTCCTTCTCCTAGTCTGGTTACCTAACAAGATTCAAGAGGCCAGTCTGCCGTACTATTTACCCATAGGTAGAGAGAGATTAATTGGATGTTTAACTTTCCCAAGTTTTGTAGCGTTAGATGAAACACCTCATGCATAATATGAACTAGAGTTGATTAGTATTTTCCAAGAGTTTCATTGGCTATATATGAAGATTGAAGAATGTAATGATATTAGATATGAAATGTATATCACTTTACAGAAAGAACAAAAGAAAAACGATGTTTTGTTTAAAATCAGTAAAACCACTCAGATTCAAAGCCAAACGCTGTTAATTGTTAAGTGATATGTCAAAATGCTTTTATGACCAGCAGAAAGTAAACTTTTTAAAAAATATTATATATTCAAGCCATTAATTCCATGATTTCTTGTCGCATTGAAAACGTTTTCTAGTTGAACAATTTAACTAATCCTATTCTAATGCATTTTGTAGTGATAAGAATGGCGCCTATTTCAACAGATAGGACGAGAGAGAAATAGAGAGAGAGAGAGGAGAGAGAGAGAGAGAGAGAGAGATGGGGTTGGAGAGAGAGAGAGAAGGATAGATAATTGAAGAGGAAAGAGAGGACGATGGAGTGAGTAAGTAACGACACAGAGAGAGAGAGAAGGATTACGAACAGAGAGAGAGGAGAGAGAGAGATAGGGGTACGACAGAGAGAGATAAGAATGGCGCCTATTTAAAGAGATAGGACGAGAGAAATAGAGACATAGATGGGGTTGGAGAGAGAGAAGGATAGATATTGAAGAGGAAAGAGGACGATGGAGAGAGTAAGAGAGAGAAGGATAAAACAAGACGAGAGTCATAGTGAGAGGGGGGTAATAGAGAGAGAGGAGATATAGAAGGAGGAAAGAGAGAGACGGGAGTTTGAAGTGAGAAAGAGAGGAGATGATTGAGAGAGAGGAGAGACACATGAGGAGAGGGAGAGAGAGAGAGAGAGGGGTGAGATGAGTATTGGAAAGAGAGAAGGAGAGATATAGAAGGTGAGCGTGTCGAGACGATTGAGAGAGAGATGAGGGTTGGAGAGAGTAGAGACATCAAGGGGAGAGGGGAACGACTGAGAGAGATGGTGGGTAGAGAGAAAAAATGAGCGATAGTGAGAGAGAGAGAGAGAGAGAGAGAGAGAGAGAGAGAGAGAGAGAGAGAGAGAGAGAGAGAGGGGGGGGGTTTAGAGAGATAATTTGGTGTTGCAGAGTGACAATGAGTTATATAGAAGGGGGAGAGGCGATACGGTTGAGAGAGAGGTGGGCGTTGGGGAGAGAGAGGAGACGATTGAGAGAGAGAGAGAGAGTTGGGGGATGATGGAGAGATTGAAAGATAGAGAGACAGAGAACAGAGGACGATAGAGACAGAGAGGAATGCGAGAGAGAGGGGGGATGACACACACACAGATGGGGGTACGACACAGAGAGAGAGAGAGAGAGAGAGAGAGAGAGAGAGAGAGAGAGAGAGAGAGAGAGAGATGGGGGTACGACACAGAGAGAGAGAGAGAGAGAGAGATGGGGGTACGACACAGAGAGAGAGAGAGAGAGAGAGATGGGGGTACGACCGAGACGAGAGAGAGAGAGAGAGAGAGAGAGATGGGGGTACGACACAGAGAGAGAGAGAGAGAAAGAGATGGGGTACGACAGAGAGAGAGAGAGAGAAAGAGATAGGGGTACGACAGAGAGAGAGAGAGAGAGAAAGAGATAGGGGTACGACACACAGAGAGAGAGAGAGAGAGAGGGGGTACGACACAGAGAGAGAGAGAGAGAGGGGTACGACACAGAGAGAGAGAGAGAGAGAGAGAGAAGAGAGAGAGAGATGGGGGTACGACACAGAGAAAGGTGGGGGTATGACACAGAGGGAAACTTAGAGAGAGAGAGAGAGAGGGGTTGGGAGTTCCAGAGTGACAATGAGATATATAGAAGGGCAGAGAGATGAGCAGAGAGAAGGGAGACGATTGAGAGAGAGAGAGAGAGAGAGAGAGAGAAAAAGAGAAGAGAGAGAGAGAGAGAGAGAAAAAGAGAGAGAGAAAAAAAGAGAGAGAGAGAGAGAAAAAGAGAGGAGAAAGAGAGGAGAGAAAAGAGAGAAAAGGAGAGAGAAAAGAGAGAGAGAAAAGGAGAGAGAGAAAGGAGAGAAGAGAAAAGGAGAGAGAGAGGAGAGAGCGAAAAAGAGAGAGAGAGCGAAAAAAGAGAGAGAAGAGCGAGAGAGAGAGCGAGAAAAAAGAGAGAGAGCGAGCGAGAAGAGAGCGAAGAGAGAGAGAGTGAAAGAGAGAGAGGAGAGAGAGAGAGATCGAAGAGAGAGAGAGATGAGAGAGAGAGAGAGAGAGAGATCGAAAGAGAGAGAGAGAAGAGAGAGAGAGAGATCGAAGAGAGAGAGAGAGATCGAGAGAGAGAGAGAGAGATCGAAAGAGAGAGAGAGAGAGATCGAAAGAGAGAGAGAGATCGAAAGAGAGATATAGAGGTAGACGATGGAGAAAGGACACACAGACAGAGTGAGAGATTGAGAATATAATGTTATTGTCATGTAAGCGCATTGAAAACCTGTAACTTTCCGATCTTGATATGCACATATGAAGCCGACGATTGTGTATCTCATGAATAACATTATGTAACCGCCAAATGATCTATAGAAATCCATTGAATTACACGTCATTTGATATACTATGTTGCGAAAGGTTCCGATTTTGCTGACACAGCTGACTTGTTTAATAGAAGAGATAAGCCAAAAAAGCAGACAGTTAATCACATCAAACTGTATTATATATTGCATTTGACGAAGACATAATACCAAAATGAGATGGGAAGCACGTTGTGTAATGGTTAAAGTCATGGGAAATGGACTCGTCACCCCGAGTTCAAATCCTGGATGTGTTAATTGCATTTCACTTGGCGCTAATGCCCTTGTGAAAGGTATGAATCCTACTCTCCCTCCAGCTATGGGTAAATAGTAGGCAGACTGGGCTCTTTAACCCTGGTTAGGCAACCGGTCTAGGAGAAGGAAAACTGAATTCAAACTCCGTTTAAGAAATTGACCTTGTGTCACATCCTGCTCGTGCGGAGGGGTTGGTAAATAATACCAAAATCATGTAATCCTGATTATCTGGTGTTTATCATCGCCGAATTCTTATTTCTTATGAGCATCGTCACCACAGCTAAATAATGGACCATTCAGTTTTCATTTAAAGAAAGGGATGAAAAAGGACACGCTACACAGAACAAATATAATAGAGAAAGAGATAGAGAGACATAGAGAGACAGACAGACAGACAGACGAAGGTGTCGAAGCGAGGATGCTAATAGTTTCAATCGAACATAATGAAATATGATATGAAAAGAAAGACAAAAAGAGTGAGAGTTGAATCAAGATTGTTATACTTTTTTTTAAATATTGAACTATTTGTATTTCCTGCAAGTAACGGTTTAATTTAGACAATGTCTATTGAATCGTATCACAGAACACAATATACGCTTGTTTATTCATTGTATTTATCCAATTACATCAGGTTGAACTCTGATCTTACTGTCCCAACCCAAACCCGTTTTTATCATATATGTACTTGAAAGGTTTTCTGTGGATCTTAATTTCCTGGGTATGACGTCAATTTCTATCTAATAGTGAAGTTCCAATTCTGGAGCTCTGGGTAATATGGAGTACCCCTTCATCACCATTAATCCCATTTCTACTCTGAGCAGCAGAGGAGTACATATTAGGTTCCTATCAATGGGTTAAAGAAAAAATTATTTGAAAAAAAAAACTTGTTTATAAAAGTTGATTTAAAAAAAATAAGTACCATCAATAATGAATAAAACAAAACGTCTTCGCATAAAATAACCCAACAGGGTTAGCATGTCATAAAATCCAAACAACCAGTGTGATCTTTATTTGCTTATTTTGATATTAAATGGGTTGCTTTATTTACTTCATGGGATATTTACAAGGATGATTTGGATTTAAAAGAACAGTAGTGATACTATTTAATCCACCCCTGGATAAAGAGGGGGATCCATACATTTCCCAAATGTATTAGTACGGTAGTGAACATAATCAGGCGCCCATTACTTCCAGGTCCACTCTGACCTTGAGTGGTAGTAACTTTTAGGGTCCCATCTATGGGTTAAATAGAAAAAAAATGAGCTCTAAAAATGTGTTTAAAAGATTGAGTTTTTTTTTAACTGAGTATCCATAAAGAATAAATTAAACAAAAGGTCTTCGACATAAAATAACCCAATGGGTTGACATGCCGCCAGGGGAGTTCGAACCCATACTATGATGTCAAAATCCTGTAAGTTAGTTACTACGCCACAAAAGACACCTTACAATATTTAGGTGTTGGCTGGAAATGAATTCTCAATCCTCACATTTCAATTAACCATTGTTTAAACATCTCATCTGAAGAATAATCACAGTTCCAATTACCGTCGAATTGGGAAGACATGGCAACAAACGGTTGTAA
>CM042141.1:56556788-56569288 GCA_023376005.1 Doryteuthis pealeii | reverse complement strand
CAGTTCTCTCAGCTACTCATACAATAAGCTAGCGAGGGCGATATGTAAATAGGAAACTTGAGGTCTCCGGCTGAATACTCTGCCGACTGAGTTAAACCGGCCGTGTCTATATGTGTGTACGTGTGGGACGAACCTTACATTGGATGCTATAAGGAATGAATTATATGATAAAGCACATATTTTGAGAATGTAGCCTAGGAAAACTGGGAATATTATCTAACCAAGCATGAATATGTCCCGGGAGTCATATTCAACTGATATTTAATGGTTACGTTCCAATTTTGGACCTCTGAGGAATGTGGAGTACTCCTTCATCGTTATTGCTTATCGGAGCGGTAGTACATGTTAGGGTCCCATCTATGGTTAAATTGGAGAAAAAAAAATGGGTAAAAAGATGAATGCACGTTAAGGATGAATAAACTACACGTCTTCGGCATAAAATAACACAACAAGAGTTGCCATGCCGTAAAATCAACCCACCGTTAAAAATTTAAATTCGCATTTATAGAATAAATAGTTGGGGGGGGGGCTTTGTGTCGTAACAGCCAGACAGCGAGGGAGTATATCCCTTTTTCATTCGCGCTAGAGCAAGGAGATTGTTTTTAGCGTCTAAGATGGGGTCGTCACACCTACCATCAGCTCCTCAATTTACCGCACAAATACCCGTGCTACTCATACGGTGAGTTGGCTAGGGCCCGCATCGAACTAGGAACCCTGAGGTTCCCAGTCGGATGCTCTACCGACTGAGCTAAACCGAAACTTTTTAAATATATAAATGAAAAATAACTAAGTCATCAGTTATTGTGTATTGAGGCACTAGACTTTGTTTCATCATCATGTCGCGCAAGTAGCACGGATATCCACGACAATCTCTCGCCAACCTTCCTATCATTTATTGCCCCTGGGAGGTCCTCTGTGCAGCAGCCAGCGTCCTTACATAGTTGGTCAATGTAGGTTTCTGCTGGGCGGCCTCACTAGCATCCATGTTTTGGCTTCCACGGAGAACGTCGCTTATGAGCTCGTCCTTGCTTCTCAGCAGTGTCCAGCATGCATAGTCCGTCTTATTCGGATGGTTTGCGAGATCGGGGGCAGTGCCAATACAGCTGCTTCCTTGTGGAGTGCTGCTTCTCGACTTGTTCAAGACTGCACGCAACATTCTTGTGCAGCTCCCATCTAGCTTATTCTCAAGGTGCTTTGTTAGGGTCCAAGTGGTGCAGCCATACAGCAGTACCGACATAACAACAGCCTGGAAGTATTGCGCTTTATCTTGTCAGAGAGATCGGACTTTGCTATTCATGAATTAACATCGATCTCTGTAGAGGAGATATTACTACCCAGGTATGTGAATTGTTCTACTGGCTTAAGAGGCTGACCGTAAAGTATGGAGATGTCGCCTTTCTTTTTGAAACTTAATATTGTCTTTTATCTTATTGAGCGTGATATATTCAATGGGGAAAAGTTATTTAACAAAGACTTTATTCTATTTATATAACTAGTAATCAAGAAGGCAATATATAAACTGAAACTAAATATTTATTTTCCTCAATCGAACCCAAAATTAGAATAGGGTTAGGTAAGGGTTAATTTGTTTCCTGGATTAATTTCGCTATCTGTGTCTGTCGATAATAGTTCTAGTTGCATTGTGTTAATATAATAGTCTTCTGATTATTTCTGGACTCATAAATCTCGGGACGACGCGAATTGTTTGATTGACGGAAGGGTTAGGGATACTAATGTACAATAGTGTGCACTGGATAATATCATTAGGTTACTTATAAAAATCATTTAATTTCATGGAAACTTTGCGAGTTTTGATTAGGGTTATGGTATGTCTAAGTGTTAGAGTGACTTTTAAGTTACTTCGGGAGTTTCCTAATGATATTTATACGTAAAATTCATTTTTAATGATATCTCTTGCGCGCTATTCTACATTTGTACGAATTCGGTCTGTTCAATTTTAATCGAAGATTTTCCATGAGCCTACTTACAAGTGGCTTCCATTAGCCAAGGAATGCTGAGTTGAGCAAATATATGCACACATCAGAAAGGCTAATGAAACTAATTAAGAATTCAGATAAAAAGATTTGATCGGAAAATAGAACAACTGCGTTTTTCAATGATAAATTTTGCTCATTTAACACAGTTATTTTTCTTGTTAATGAATTTCTTTTAGGATTTATTGAAGAGATTTATGTCATATTCATTAAGCAAACAATTAGAAATCAATAATACAAGCACATTTTTATTAAAATCAGTTTTTTTAATATATGCAAATTAGCTTTACGTTTACACTGAAAACTGGTATTTTGTTGTATATATAAATACAATTGCTTGTTATTAGTATTTAGGAAAGGCCAACAGTATTAATAATGTCAAACCGTTTTATTATTAATTGAGGTTTAAATAGAAATTGAATCATGGAGAATGTGAAGTAAATAACTAAGAAATTGTGACTTGAGTAGTAATATAGTTTCGGTTAGCAGACAGAAAAACACACAATCTCCATTATAATAAGATATATATATATATATATATATATAATGTCAATATTTTCTCTATTTTAGATGTTATCCCTTTAATCTTCCCCTTATGATGCATTTCTTTCGAAATGTTTATTTCATGGTATTTTTATTTTACTTTTTATTCACTTTCTAATTAATATCTGCACTTTTATATTTTGCTACACAATTTATTCCTTTTATTTATTTACTGTTTGAAGATCAGGAAATAAGATGAAACAACCAAAAAAAAAATCAGTATTCAGAGTAAGGCACGAAACGAACACCTTTTATATGTGTGCGATAGTACACATTGTCTATAGCAATTTCACACCTAAGATAATGGTAAAGGTTTGATATTTAAGAGTTTGCATATTCTGTGTCTGATAGATAAGTACCGTATATTCATAAAACATTGGAGGCGTAAGTGGCAATGGTTATCGTCGTTGAAAATAGACAGGGTGAGACTTCAAATCCTAGACGATCTTTTTTTGCCTTTGACATGACACTAATACACTTGGGAACGGTATGCATCCAAATATTCTCCCACGAATATATAAAATTTGAAAAAATATGGGTCTACATAGTTTTTTGTTATTGTTCTGATCTTCACAGGACCCAGAAGAGTTCATTACGATAAAAATCGCAGTAGATCCATATTTTCTTCCCAAGTATTATTAACCCCAACCTTTTATGAAGTATTGAGCACTCTTAGATAAATCACTGAAATAATATTACTCCAATGAAAATGTTAAAGTAATACTCGGACACTATATGAGACCATCTATATCGTCTAAGATGAAATACAAAATGTAAATGTAGATTATCTGATATTGCTTAACGTCAAATTATTATTTCGCCGATTTCAAAGAAAGAAAAGAGTCTAAGGGAAAATAGAGAGTGGGGTAAAGCGCGCGGAAACGATAACACTAGTCTGTTCCAATCAAACCTGATAAAAAAGAAAAAGAAAGAGAAAAGGAGGAAAGAGTGTTCAATCAAGATTATATTTTATACATTAACTTTAGCAATAGTTCTTAAGTAAACATATCAAACGCTGTAATAATTGAATTAACATAATGTGGAATATCCTCAGGTCCTGCTAGTTTCGTATAAAGGGCTTATTTAGCATAGTAATTTACTATCATCGGTAAGGTAGGCGGTATTTGTGATGTCGGAAAGGCCTGATCAGTTACTTTACCGACAATTGTTCGAAGATAATTAGAATTATAAAACAGACTGGAGGCCATAGAAAGACAATTTGCACGCTATTAAATGATGCTCCTCATACTAACACTGCCCATTCTCTAAATTAAAATCTCTTTCGACACGCACGAATCACCGTCATGGTTACCAGAACAATTTACGTTACAAACGCCCTAATCGGATTTCACTCCTATACGTATTATAGTCAATAATTAAATATTAATACTCTGCTTCCTTATTATTCCGACCGTTATCATCTCACAAAACACACTGGTTAAAAATTAGATCGTCAAATTCGTCCAACATGAAATTATTCATGTACAAGATGTGGACGGTATCATTTTAACCAGAGAGTGTTGTAAGATGATAACGGTCGGAATAATAAGGAACCAGAGTATGAATGTTTGACAATTAGTTGCAGGATGCTATAGGTCATATTGATTAGTACCACGTTGCATAAACTGGCGATATATTTATCAAATATTACTTTTTTTTAAAAGAAAATCTATCTAAAATCAGATTGTCAAATCTTTATGAAATTTTCATTATTTATTATAAATACATAATCTTTTGAAACAGGTTTTGTAAGAAATATTATTAGTATTTTTATAGATACCCCACCCCACCCAAATATTAAAAATAACAGGAGAAAAAGAAATCAAATGAGCAGAAATACTTATGTTACAATAGTCTATCCATTTGTTAATTAAAAATTATTTTCTGGTATCCAAGTGTCTTCATCTGACCTTTATATATCTGTGGTCAGGACACTGGCAAATGAAAATTCTCATCTTGTAACATTGCGCGATTAAAAGAGATTAAGTTATTGGTAAATCTCAGTGACTTATATGTGACTTGGCGGGATCAATATGTCTAAAAATTTTAGTACTGGATAGAAATATTTGATATAACAGTAAACCATTTGGATTAAGAATAGATACTTGAAGCTATAATTATTTACTAAGAATTATTATTAATCATATGACCATATAACTATGTGCAAACAAATGACTTATTAAATACAAAACATTTTAAACTATATAATCATTAGTATTAGATAGGTATATAGAAATAGTGCAAATCATTTTGTACTAGATAGGAATATCATCATGACGCGCTGTTGGCATGGATATCCATGACAATCCCTCTCCATCCGTCCCTATCGCTCATCATTCTCGGGAGGTCCTCTGTGCAGCATCCTGTCTCCGCACAGAGCTGATCAATGTAAATTTAGATACTTAGGCAGTAACATCTCCTCCACAGAAAACGACGTTAATGCACGCATAGGAAAGGCATGGGTCCGCTATAAATAAATTATCGGTCATATGGAAATCCAATCTCACAGACAAGTTAGAGACAGTTCTTCCAGGCCGTTGTCTTATCAGTGCTGCTGTATGCCTGCATCACCTGGACCCTAACGAAGCGACTAGAGAATAAACTTGATGGGAGCTGCAGAAGAATGTTGCGGGTGATCCTGAACAAGATGTGGATACAGCACCCCACGAGAAAGTAGCTGTACGGCCACCTGCCACATATCCCCCAAACCACCCGAGTAAGACGGACAAGACACGCGGGACAGTGCTGGAGAAGCAAGGATGAACTCATAAGCGACGTCCTACTGTGGAAGTCAGCACATGGGCACGCCAGTGTGGGCCGACCAGCAAAGACGTACATTGATCAGAGATAGGAATATACTTTTGCAATTATGTGATTTCGAGTAAGTATTCTTTTTTTTTTTTAAATTTGCACTTAGTTATATCATTTCAAGTATTCCTATCTAATACTATTAAGCAGATTTATTTGATCCATATATGGGAATTTGAGTTTGGAAATTACTTCGGAACTTCTTGTGTTCTTTCTGGGATGTCTTGCCTTGTACTGTTGGGAGTTTTGAATAAAGAGGACAAGACGTTTTATTTTTCCTTTCAGGTCATTATTTTTCATTAAACCAAATACAAACCCGAAGGACAGACTGAATCTCCCGTCTATTCTCCTGAAACACTTAGCCCAGACTGTTTCCTCTCGCTATCTCCCTTTCACTCATCATGTTGGCACTTTTAGACCAATGAGAAGACAACAGTTCAGCCATCCTTATTCTAATTATTTTCCCTATTGCATAACGTATAACTAAAATTTTGGGTTTCCACATCTCATTATTACATCAGCATAAAATAAGTCGACATACCATCGAATAAAAAAAAAGATAGTTACTGATACACTCTGATAAGTATAATACTGTTAAGCCATATGACAAGTGTATATGTCAAAACCAGAAAATATGTTGTAACGAATCGCAGCAAACAAAAAATACAATTGATTTGTTATAACATGCATCGTCATCATCTCTCTGTAAAAACCATGTAAAAGTATTCGATAGCAGAGTGAGAACAAATTGATTGTAACCTATACATATTTAAAAGACGGTAGCCTAACACTAACTCTAAAACTAATCCTAACCCTTATCGTAATGTCTCAAAGATTTCTATCATTTGGGAGTTAACATGAACTAAAAGCCTTTTCACAAGTTTCTCTCTTTATCTTTTTAGTTTTTAGTTTTTATTTGTTTAAAAAAAATTGCCTAGGGATTGACTGAAGTGGTGAAACTGCTGCCAAGTCACTGATTTTTTTTTTTTTTTTTTTTTTTTTTTTTTTACTCAGAGAACATAATGTGTTTGTTTTATTTGTTAAACATTTCTACAAACTGGTTGTAGTCATTTATTAAACGTACTTTGGCAAAAGGTTTGTTTGGTTTTACGGCATATCAACCTCGGTGGGTCATTTAATGCCGATAAAGTTTTGAAATAAATCCGTTCTTAATGCATAATAGAATTGTTTATAAACTCATGTTTTTCTATTTAACCCATAGATGGGACCCTAACAGGTACTACCACTCCGGGTCAGAGTGGACCAGGTAGCAATAGTGATGAAGAGGCGCTCCACCTTCCCCAAATCTCCAAAACTGGAACCTCACCATCAGATAGAGTTTAACGTCATTCCCAGGACATGTAGACCTGCAGCCACCGCCTTCTAGCACCCATATGATAAAAAGGGGTTGGGGCTTGCCATAAGGCAATAGGGTTGAAAATCATATAGGTGCTAGGGTTTGACGAGACCAGCCGATTGATCGGATGGGGCCTCACCGACCGCCCGTCTAGCCCAAGATAGGGCCAAAGTGGAGTATTGCAAGTCATGGACTGATCATACACCTGGGACTATCCTTAAGCATCACGGGTTGCCACCCACGGCAACAGGTGGCCCATTGGGGGAGTCTAACCTTCTGCAGAGGTGCAGTCGGTGCAATCTAACGCCCCAGACGACAGGGCGGAAAAGGTTTGTTTTTGTTTTTAAATATAGCTTTGAGAGGAAGGGAAAATATATATTTCAGGTGCAAAAGAAAGATTTAAGGGATAAGTTTGAACTATAGACATTTAAACGGAAGTTGTGTGAAACTGTAAAATCAAACAATTAACGACAAATATATATACATACTTATTCACTTTCAACATCTTGCGCTTTGAGAAAAAAAATAAAGATTTGATTTATATTCGTGAAGATAAAAAATATAGTATTTAGATAGTCACCGTATGGATTTTTTTATTCAATCTTTTAAATAGCAGACTGGTTGTTCTTTTTAGAGTGTCTGTAAAGCAGACCGATTCAACGCAAGTTATCTTTTTTACTCACAATGCCTTAATAATGGATCTCTGAGACTACCTTTTTGCCTTACCTCTACCTAGGCGACGCCGGAGAGCCGCTTCTAGTGGAAAAGAAAGGTAATTTTTCGTTTGCTTTTTATCTTAAATCGAGTTGTTTTTGTTATTCTCCGCCACAAAACATCCGTTCTTTTAGCCTCATTAATCCGTATCAATTTAATCCTTAATAAACAAGATGATACATATGCTAATTTTGTGTATTTTCCCAACCCCTCCGTATAAGCAGGATGCGGCACAAGGTCATTTTAAGCGGTGTTTAACAGGTCTGAGTTCAGAATTTTCCTTCTATTTTCCAAACTCTATAAATTTGTTGCGAGTGGTAAGGCCTTCAATGATTGCCCAATGTATGGATAGGGTTTCACATATTCAGAGAAAACACCTTTTCTATATGAAATCGGATCTAAGAAATGCTTATCTAAATATTTTTCTGTATATTCACACATGCTAATTGTGTGTGTTTTTCCACCACCACCCCCGTATAAGCAGGATGCGACACAAGGTCATTTTAAGCGGTGTTTAACAGGTTGACTTCAGAGTTTTCCTTCTAGTATCCTATGGATAGTTGGAGGGAAAATAGTTGAATTCATGCCTTTCCAAAGGGTATTAACGCTATGGGAAATGCAAACAGCCTCGTACCGGATTTAAATGTATCCCCGTATCCATTTCCTACAACGCCTCTTAATTATATGATAGAATAATTAATTTACTTCCAGTATACAATTTTAGATAGAAAGGAACCTGATTTGCTTAAAAGGAATTCCCTTTCAAACGACAAAGCATTGAAAAATCACTGCTATCATGAGACTCATCCAAGTCCAAATCTTCCGTGATCTTGTCGAAACCCACAAGTGACGTATGCGCGTAAAGTGACATTTAGGGCATTGTAATTTATAATACCATCTATGCCTGCTTTTCGTGGCTGACATGGCCAAGGTTTGCTGGCTCCCGATTTGCTGTCGAGAAATCACAAATTATTCATTTCAAATCAGCTTGCCAAACGTTAGACGAAAAGCCGATTATACTGCATGCTGATCTCGAATTCTCTCTTGCAACCTGACAGTGGCATTAAGCATCTTGCAATGCTAAAGATTCTTCGAATTGAATGCATTTTATTTACGGTATCGTGAACAAACTCTATAAATTTGTTGCGAGTGGTAAGGCCTTCAATGATTGCCCAATATATGCATAGGGTTTCACACATTCAGAGAAAACACCTTTTCTATATGAAATCGGATCTGAGAAATGCTTAACTAAATATTATGTATATTCAGGGCATTTAAAATTATATCAAAATCATATATTATAATCATATTGATAAATAAAAAAAGAATATTTCTCTGAATGTTTGAGATGAGGCTTGAAGATTAGTATTATCTGCGTTATTCGGACTACTGTCCCATCTTCATGAAACGTTGTACAATGAAGATGGGGACAATAGTCCGAATAACACAGATAATACTAAAAAAGAATATGATACAAATAACGAATAGACTAAGTTAAAAAAAGAATACTTCCCTTATTTACTTTAAAAACAGTAAATACATCAATGGAATGCAAATATGTAAATCCTAATTATCTGGTGTTGCTTTCTGAAAAAGTCTTATTTTTTCTGAGTATCGTCACCTCAGCTAAATAACGGACCATTCCGTTTATACAATAAAGAAAGGGAAAAAAGGACATGCGACAAGGAAAAAATATAAGGAAGGAAGAAAAACTTTAGGGAAAAGTTAGAGAGGCTTGGATGTGCAGAAGCGATAACGCTAATCTGTTCTAATCGAACATAAGTAAAAGCTGAAAAAAGGAAAGAAAGAATAACGGAGAAAACTAACCCCACCCATTCCAAATAAGACACCAACCCTCCCCCCTAAATTGATAGATATAAAAGATGTTACTTTCGGAAATTCTCAGTAAGAGTCATGTTCTTGTGATTACCTGAAGATGCCGTATTAATACGGTTGAAATAAATTATTGTAATGAAGCAAGTTTAGAGTTTTTTTCATTTACTAAATATCTTGCTCTGTCCTTTTACTCACTGGTATTAGGTACATTGAGCTCTCCTTATGGTCTACCTGCATCAGCTTGGTTAAACCACACATGGAAAGACCCTAACTACGGAAAAAAACTATATATTATCTTATTATAATGGAGATTGTTGCTATTCTGTCTGTAACCGAAACTATATCACTACTCAAGTCACAATTCCCTTGTTATTTACGTCACATTCTCCATGATTTTATTTTTATTTAAATCTCAATTTCTAATAAAATTGTTTTACATTATTAATACTGTTAATTATATCTCAAATGAATAACATGCAATTGTATTTATATATACACTAAAATAGCAGTTTACAGTGTGAACAGGAAGGCTTATTTGCATATTGAAATTAAAAATTTGATTTAATAATATGTGCTTAGTATTATTGATTTTAATCGTATGGTTTATCCTAATGAATATGATAAAATCTCTTCAATAATCTTAAAAGAAATCGATTAAGGAGAAAATAATTCTGATTTTATTCTTTACTTCCGATTTTAACTAAGTTATTAAATTAGGAAAATTTAGTAATGAAAGACGAGAGTGATAGAAGTTTAAGTTTCAGTTGTTCTATTTTCGATTATACACCCCTCCGTTTAAATCATTTTATCTGCATTCTTATTTAGTTTCATTAGCCTTTCTAATTTAATATATTCTATTACATTAAAAATTAAATACTTGCACCTGGAGGGTGCATATATTTGAGTATATTATATATATATATATATATATAATATATAGAGAGAGAGAGAGAGAGAGAGAGAGTTAAATCAGTGTTTATTATACTTTTTACATATTGAATTATTTGCAATAGGTCTTAAGTGAACCTATCAAACATAGTATTTAAGTCACCATACTGTAATATATTCACAGGCATGTTAGTTCAAATTTAGATGGTCAGTTATAATTTGTTGGATAACTTTGTATGTGGTTACTGGTGGTTGGTTCCGATCAGGCTTTTGAAATGTTCTTTCTACTTCTGAAGTCTTTATTCATTGCTGCCAGGTTTTAGTTTTGATCTTGAATGTTTTGCATAGCGCTATTTTCATTTACTATATGTAATACTAATTTATATTATCTATCTTCATCTATCTAACGATGAAAATGTATGGAATATAACAAAATATGTGTGTGTGTGTGTTGATTCTTTTATTATGTGCACATCTAAAGATATAACACGGTGTTGTATATTGTACAAACGGAAATAGAAATTTCCGGTTGAATTAAACAGAGGGGGGACGAAAAAGGTGACAAAGGACTTTTTCCTGGTGGGAGCGAACAAAGAAAATGCGTAGGCGTTTGAGATATATAAAAAAAAACAGTCAGTACTGAACAGACTCCAGAGAGACGGCGAACGGAGTGACCGACTCTCGCGCACCATCGCTGCCAGCGGGCTGTGAGGTTCGTCCACCCTCTTTGCCTCAGATCCCAGCAGCAGTAGAAGTCATTGTCAACCCTCGGTCATTTCATTGTCAAGCTCGCCGCCCACCACGTACAGCCGAGAAGAAATAAAGTCAAAATTCCTACTATACCATATGTTGTAGATTTCATTAAGCAACCACTACAATAATCGTCTAGGAATCGTGACGATACCCGCTACGTTACGTACGCCGATTTAGCAGCGTGAGTTTGAAGAAGCCTCTATATGACATATATAGAAATTGATGCCAGTATGTAACATGTACGATTTAGTGCCGGTAAAAGAAGGCGCTATGCAACAACGGAATATTTTGAGTAACATTCTTTAGATTTTTGTTCGGTATATTCAAAACTCTTCAAAGTAGATCAGGGTGACATTCATATAAGCTAAATGTATGCCAGATAAAATATTAACATCCCTTGGGTGAGAACGATACACAGGGTACTTGTTTCTTTTCAACTCTCATCTCGGAGGATCTTATGTAAATCACTGAACTTTAAACATTTTTTTTTCATATTTTTAACCAATTGTCATTTTTCTTGGCTTTTAGCCCCTTCAAGCTACTGCCAAATGATATTTCATCTACACATTAGATCTCATTTGAATAGTTTCTTATTCTATCCTTATCTTCCTAAGATCTAGCCTCCGTTATCTAAAGTTATCAAGGTATACCGTCTTTTTCGTCGTGATTGGAAGTGGCAACGATAAGAAGAAAACGTTCTACAAATACTTTTACCTTCAGCCAAATGACAGACTTTTAAATGCAATAACAAAAATTAAATGCAATAACAATAAATGTAAGATTTATATTTATTCATAATTTCTTCATATCTTATGCTATTGCTCAAACTTTTGAAAATTTAAAGCCTTCTCGTTAAAAAAAAAAAGAATGATACAAATGAGAGTTTAAATAATTAAGACATTGTGACAGGAAACATGCATTCAATACATATATACACACACAATATTTACACACAAACATATGTACATATATAAATATATATGATATGATCAAGAATATATATATGTGTGTGTGGTGAGAGAATGAACATTATTCTCTCAATGTGTGTGTGTGTGTGTGTGTGTGTGAATCTGTGTGTTTGTTGATAAGAATGAAAGGTATCAGAATGATGGAACGATAATTGAGATTTTGAGATAATATAGAGAAAACATTCAGAAATGACAACTGTTTTTTTTTACATAGGAAATCTGAAAATTCAAAATGAAACATGTCAATGCCTTTGATTAAATGGCCAAAATAAATAGAAAATATATAAATTAATGTTTACAGAGATAGGAAGAAGATATATAAGAGAGAGAGAGAGACAGGAAGATAATATAGAGAGAGGAGAGAGAGAGGAGAGAGAGAGACAGGAGATAATATATGAGAGAGAGAGAGAGAGAGAGAGAGAGAGAGAGGAGAGAAGATAATATATATAGAGAGAGAGGAAGATAATATATATAGAGAGAGAGAGACAGGAGAGAGAGAGAGACAGGATATAATATATAGAGAGAGAGGAATAGAATATATATATATATATAAGAGAGAGAGAGAGACAGGAAGAGAATATATATATAGAGGGAGAGAGAGAGGCAGGAAGAGAATATATATGGAGACAGGAAGGAATA
>CM042141.1:56541788-56549288 GCA_023376005.1 Doryteuthis pealeii | reverse complement strand
CGGCCAATCAATATGTTACACAAAACTCGACAATGTTAATTAAATGAAGATGCAAAACAGTTGCATTGTGGGACAGTTTTATGCGGAATTCATCGCGGCTAATCTGAATTATTCAAAACCCCCAACACTAGCCGAGATGTTGGCAGGTATTTTTGTAACGAACACATTCGGACAGTTGATCAAAATTCAAAGACATTTGTTGACGTTAATCAAACTAATTCATACAGAAAGAAAGGCGGGAATTTCAAATAATTTATACTCTTTACGCTGATGCTCTTCGTAACAAATCGATTTTCGATTATTATGATACTTCGAACAGAAATCATCAACATCAACACTATCTCTATTATTATCAGTATTTCCTTACATAAATGTTATCGCTTTCTATGTGAACTCCGATAAAACTGTTCATACGATTTAAAAGTAAAGGATGAATCTCCAAACTCGACGGTAAACCTCTAAAATCGGTGGAAAAATTCACATACTTAGGTAGTAATATCTCATCCACAGAAAGCTTTCTATGTGAACTCCGATAAAACTATGTTCATATGTTTTTAAAACAAAGGATGAATCTCCAAACTCGACGGTAAACCTCTAAAATCGGTGAAACAATTCACATACCTAGGTAGTAATATCTCATCCACAGAAAGCGATGTTAACACACGTATAGGAAGGCATTGCCTGCCATAGACATTATCAGTCAGATGTAAATCCGATCTCCCTGACAAGTTAGGTCATCAATTCTCCTAAACCGTAGTCGTATCATAGCTAATGTATGGCTTCAGCCCTTGGACCCAAACGAAGCACCTAGAGAATAAGCTAAACGGAAGCATCACGAGAACGCCCTGCGCGATTTTAAACAACAGACTACAAGAAAGCAGTTGTACGGCCACTTACACTGTCACACAGACCATTCGAGTGAAACGAACAAGACATGCTGGACACTGCTGGAGAAGTAAGGATAACCGCATAAGTGACGTTCTCCTCTGGAAACCAGCACATGGGCATGCTAGTCTGGAACGCCCAGCAAAACACACAAATTGATCAGCTTTGTATGGATACTGGATACTACGCAAAAGAACCTTCAATTTGAAATGAATGATTGGCGAGAGATTTTCAAGGATATCCGCGCTACTAGCCCGACATGATGATGAACGAAATCATAAACATCCCCACTGTCATCATCTAAATTAGTATGTCTTCGTTTAAATATCATCGCTTTCTCGTTATCTATAATAACACGTCTGTATTGCCATACATTATAATAGAGAGACGAATCTATATTTTCAATTGATAAAAATACCTACAGCCATAGATGCATGTTGAATAGAGGATTGCAAACGCATGAAGTCAGCAATGATTTAAGCAGGTGTTGTTTTAAAAACACGGGATATGTATTCTTTATGATTTTTAATTGGCTACGTTCAAGCCTTAACGTTTTATTTATATCAGGGTCCAGATTGTAGATAAGAGAGCCCAGGCGCATTCAACCATATCCACAATCGTCTCATTGTTTGTAGTTGTTGCTTTTGCCTTGGTGGTAAGATCTGGACCTCGATATATAAATATTCCGTGATTTTTAACAAACCCTACTTAAATAATAGATTTCTGCCAGCATATACACACTTAAAACCATCTCTCCGTCTGCTGTACCGCTCTCATTTCGCGTGCACACACACACACACACATTATATATATATATATATATATATATATATATATATATATATATATATATTATATACATACCGTATTTGACGGCATATAGGATGCCCTTTTTTCAAAAAATTTGGGTTAAAAAAAATTTCCCTGCTTCTTATGCGTCGTAGGTGAAGTTTGAGACCTCCCGTAGGCCTAGGCTAATCTTCCCTATGATGCTCACTAACCCAGCTTACGTTCAGTACTTTTACCTACCCTAAACTCCATGCATCCTTATTTTATTGCTGGCATTGTTATAATCAAAGTTAACATGAGCTTATGGGGGCGAAGAAAAAACAATACACTAAAAACATTTTTTCCTGAACCTGACCTGCTGAAATGGGGGGTGCGTCGTATATGCCCGTGCATCTTATATGCCGTAAATAACTATGTGTGTGTGTTAGTTTGGTCCGGGGTTCAAAAATTAATTTTGCTCTGGGGTTAGTTCAAGGTGAGAGGGGTTGATGAATTTCTCAATATCACCCCCAAAAAAAAAAAAAACTTAATTCCCGCCTAATAAGGCGGGAATTAATTTTTTTTTTTTGGGGGGGGGTATTTGTTGCGGCCTGCTTGTTGTAGAATTGTTGTAAATCTACAACAAAAACAAAAGCTATCATCATAATTAACCGAATAAGTCAAAATTCATGAATGAATATGAAATTGATCAATACTATTGCCCAGCATTTTTAAAAATTATTATTATTATAATCATCATTGATTATCGTCTTTGATAATCAGTAAAAACAATTGCGTTGGATTATATATGTTCATAATTAAATCACATGTCAACTGCACCGTAATAACCCCGGACATTTTTGAAATTCCATGTGTGTTAAGGGATAATACGTGTAATCAAATAATCATTTGGCTGCCATCTTCTCATTCTTCTGTTTTGAATATATAATTTTCGTATTCGTGTGTTTGGATGTTTTACTTCAATCAACCTAGAAAGCACAAGATTTTCAGGTGTCTAGTGTTGGAGTTTGCAATTAATTTTGCTCGAAATGATGAAGCAATGGCCACATCAATGTCATGCACAATTTACGTTTCATGATTAATTTGTGTAATTATTTGCAACCAGGATGATCGCTCGGCACTCAACAGAGAAATTGAAATGAGTAGACAGAAACATGCACTGTTGCCAGGCGAAAATATGAGCCTAATCAATAATAATAATGATCGGACTACTACTTCTTCTATTACTACTACAGATAATAATAATAATAATAATAATAATAATAATAATAATAATAATGACAATGACAAGAATAATATGAATAAGACTATAGTAATAGCAATAATAAAAATTGTAATAAAAATGTAAATGACAATAATAAATTAAAATGATAATGATAACAAAAATAAGAATATAATAACACAAATAATATAAAATGATATCAATAATGAAAATAATAATAGGGATTACAGATGTCAAGTTTAACCCTATCTCTATTGCTTCTACATCGTTTAAGGTTTTGTGTTTTTTTAAATACTATTGAAAATTAAATATAGTAATCGTAAACTCGGAGAAGAATGTTACAGTTTAATGATTGAGTTTTAAAAAATACGAAGATTAAATGAAACTGCAAATCTGAAGATGAAGCAATATCTGTAAATGTTTCAACAAGAATACAACAGGTAGTTCTGTCAATGTTGCCCGTCATTGAATAAAGTTTGAAGACCATCTAAAAAAATGGAAGAATGGAAAATCCATTGAAGAATCATAATGAGCCGGAAGCAAGACTTACCAAATTCATCTAAAATGCAGAGGAGTATATAAAAGTAATGAAAATATTTACAATCTCCTGTTTAAGCTCTTCACCATTAGAAAAGTTTTCTTATATCGCATGTCCATCGTTATTCAATTATCTGCGAGACTTTTACGCAAGATGTAACTGTTGATTTTCCCGAAGTCGAGAGAAAGCATGCTTACTCAGTTCTGCAGGACTCATCTCAGTCTGAATGGTTTCAATTCATCCTCGGACATCTACCCCCTCTGTTTGTTATCAAGGTGTTTAGGATGGTCCCAAGGGTTCCAGCTATGAAAACCATTTTCAGTGTCTGGCAAGTTAATAATTGTAATAATAGTATTTGGCTAGATGTTTGCCTTAATTTACTTTAGATCTGTGATCTGATGAATTTTGATGCCTAGTGATTTTCTTTTTATTATTAAAAATTTCATCTGGCCTTTTCATTTCATGATTGCACCTAGATAATTGTTTGTGTTGGAGATCTTTGTGGTGTAATGGTTATCATCGTAAAACAGACTCATTGTCCCGGGTTCAAATCCTGGACGAGGAAGTTATCATTCCTCATTCGTGCTAATACGATTGGGAAAGTTATGCATCAGACTATTCTTCTCTTTATGGGTAAATAGTAGGACAGTCTGAGCTATTTAATCTTGGGTAGACTGTCTAAGAAAGAAATTGACCTTGTATCGCGTAGAAGTTTATATATATATATATATATATATATAATATTATATATATATATATATATATATATAATATATATAGAGAGAGAGAGAGAGAGAGAGAGAGAGAGAGACAGATAGGCATATAGATAGGTATATAGATAGATATAGATATATAGATAGGTAGGTATAGATATGATTGCATGTCTCATTTTTAGGACAGTTTCTGATTTTTGTGTGTTTGACAGTTTTGATTGTATTCCTCTTTTCTGGATAGTGTCTTAACATTCCCAGGTATTTACAGTTTTCTTTCTCTACAAATTTGTCCTTTATTTATCACTAGAAGCATCTACTCTGTTGCCTGGTTAGAGGGGGATGATAAAAAGTTAGTCTCGCATATCCATTGATTATTTTGGTCTTACAAAACATTAGTTTGTTTAAATACCGAACACCACCAATACTTTTCCTTCTCTTACATAGTGAAAGTGTATATACATATATTTACTTTGTCATTAATTTTTATTATCGTAGATTTATTCGGACATGCATACATAAATTCCAAGTGTCCTTATATATGTATAGATAAGCATTGTGCATTTCCCAATTCTAAAGTCGCTGCTTGCATATTGGCTGAACATTCAATTTGTACCCGGCTTTCCACTTCCTTTTTATTCTTGGTGAACATCTTGATATTATCCATATGCATATTGTGGTTTATCTTTTCTTAATGTGTAACCACTTTCAATTTCTTAATGTCTAGTTTAGTGGAAACATAGTTTTAACGAAAATATTAGCAAGAGATTAAACTGTATCTAATGTTAAAGTTTCAGTTCTGAACCTCTGGGGTGTATGGTATACCACTTCATCGCTAATACTCCACAGTCAGCTGACCGGAGTCGTAGTCCCTGCTAGGATCCCATCTATGGGTTGAATAGAAACAAATAAGTATCAAAATGTGTTTAAAAGAAATTGGATTTGAAAAAAATGAATTGAATAACCAACAAGACTGAATATAACAATGTCCTCGGCCAAAATAACCCATTAAGGTTTGACATGCCATGAAGTCCATCCAATCTTGGAAGATTCTATTTTCTGTTAAAATCTATATAGACTTTTTCTTATCACAAAGGCCTCCCTAATTAGTGTTTGTTCCAGTCGAATTCTATTGCTCTGTTTTACTATGGTTTCTTTGTTTAATGACATTAAAATTCGTGAGTTCTATAGTGAGAGAAGAGTAGTAGTGAGAGAAGAGACTTGCGTCGTGCAAAACGGGCGAGGACTTGCTTTGCGTGCAAGTCCACCTTGCCTGAGACATCGGAACTAAACGGGTGAACGATGAGTGGGTGTAGTCAGGCATACAACATCGAAAACTTAGAGAGGAGAAGTAAAAGACTCTTTATAGAAGCGCCTGGGGCGTTATGCATAGAGGTTGCAGATAAAAGTCAGTTTCTCTGAGAGGGAGGGAAAAAAAATGGTCATTCAGTCGATTGACTAGAGCGAGCAACGACGCAAATCAAACGAGGAACGAAGGAGAGGTGGAACAGAAAACGGAGGAGTGAAGGAACTGGGAGAGGGTGAACAGAGCTGTGAAGGTCACAAGAGAAGAATCGCTGGTTCAATCACGAGCAAAGAGTGTTAGAGACAGTAATATTAAAACCCTATTTATAGAAGAGCAGTATTTGTGTTCTTTAAACCATATTGCTGTGACGAGGGTTTTTCATACCTTTCTCAAATGTATTAGTCCGGAATTGAACGTAAAAGCACGACAGGAGTTTGAACTCGCTTACAACGATGTCGCAGTTCAGCATGTTAGCCAATACGCTATGAAGATTCCCCTTTTATTTATGCTTTCACCCTATATTGATGGTGGGTTTGGTTTGTTTGGTTTTATATATCAACCTCAGTGGGTCATTTAATGCCGATAAGTTTTGAAATAAATCAATTCTTAATGGATAATACAATTTTTTATAGATACATTTTTTAAGCCATAGATGGGACCCTAACAGGTACTACCACTCCGGGTCAGACTGAACCAGGGAGCAATGGTGATGAAGGGGTGCTCCACATTCCCCAAAACTCCAAAACTAGAACCTCACCATCAGATAGAGTTTAACGTCTTCCCAGGATATGTAGACCGCAGCCACCGCCTCCGAGCACCCATATGATAAAAAGGGTTGGGCTTGCCATAAGGGCAATAGGGTTGGGAAAATCATATAGGTGCTAGGGCTTGACGTAACCAGCCGATTGATCGGAGGGGGCCTCTCCGAACGCCCGTTATTGATGGTAGGATTTGTTTTCATTATTATTAAATATCCTGATTTGCTTGTATTACTTTGTTACCTATATTCTTAAGATGACGTCTCATAGTTGGATTGTATGTCTTCCCTGTTGCACTTGTAGTGAATCTTTTGTTTCTTTGTGTCCTTGAGCGTTTTCTTTCCTTAATATTTTGTTTGTTCCCCTTAATTTCTTTATCTATCGTTCTTGTCTCATTTTCTATCCAGCTTTTCTTTTTTCTTATGATCCGAATTCCTTGTTGTTTTTTTTTCTTTCTTTTTTTTTCTTTTGCACAGATTAGATCGTTCAATTCGCTGGTATTCGCTGGTATTCTCTGTGGAGATATTTTTTAGTAACTTATCTATCTTCTCCGCCTTTAGTTTGACTTTTTTCCAGTTTTTATTTCTTAAGGAGGATAATACTTTCTTCTCTGATAATTTTCTTTGTCATCTCCACAGTGTTCTTTCCTCTTGTGTTCCTCTTTCTACAATGGCATAACCCTAGTTTCTATCATTCTAATTATTTTTAAACCTATTTTCAGTGTATTTATCGCAATTTACCTGTCTACAAATTTCCAGAATTTCCAGACACGAACTATTGATGTATATTAATACGCTTGTTCCTTAATATTCCAACCGTCATCATATTGATCGCCTCTAGTTAAAAGTGATAACATCAAATCTTTCAAAATTAAATACAAAAATGTAAATCCTAAATAACTGATGTTAGTTCTCCTCCAAATTCTTATTTCTGATGAGTGTCATCAAATTAGGTAAATAATCGACAATTCCGTTTTTATTATAAATAGAAAGCAAAGAAAAGGACATGCTATGCATTGAAAACATAATATGAAGGAAACAAAGAAAACAGTGTAAGAGTTAAATCAAGATTATTATACTTTTTACTATTTTGCATCATATCTTAATTAACTATATCAAACTTTGTAATAATTATATATACTGTGATATATCCACAGGTCCTGATAGTTATTATTATTAATGGTGTGTTAGTAGAAGTAGTAGTAGTAGTAATCGTAGTATTATTATAGTATAAATCATTAATGTCGGAATATTCTCTTTTACATATAAGTGTTTTTAATTAAGCCATAAAAA
>CM042141.1:56529288-56539288 GCA_023376005.1 Doryteuthis pealeii | reverse complement strand
CGAACACGTTTTAAACAAATTCAAAAATGCTGGTATGACGAAATAGTGAATTAAATTGTATAAAAATATATTTTGGGGATATTAAAGATGTAAAAAAGGAATTTCAACAAACAATGGAAAATACATGAATTCATCTATACACCTCCCACAAGCTTTGGTTAAATAATACAAATACGGGTGTTTAGCCTTGTCTCGGCAACAATTCAAGAAGATAAAAACTGGATTTGAAAATGGTATACTCGCTGCAATTCGTCAGTTATTAATAAATATCTTTGAATGAATAATGTAAGGGAAATATGCTGCATAAGTGTCCTAACAGTTTGGGTAACATTCATTCTAAATTTGTCAACAATTTCAATTAGTTGTATTCGTAAATCGCAGTCCGTTAATCGTTATTCTCAGTCCGAAACCGTTTTGATTGTAAAGATAGATAATGCCAAACAAAATAAGTTTCTCTACGTGATCCCTTGCAAATGTTAAATTCAATTCAAATATTTGAAAGAAAAACGTGTTGATCGTTAGGATCCTATACAACGTAACCAATCACTATTATATTCATTCTACTGGAAATCAAATGCCTTCCAAGACCAAACACTGCTATGATCTGCTAGGTACTTAGTCAAATATCAAATTTGTACAATAGTTCTCCAATTACAAGTGCTCGAGTTTTTATGAGAAAGACATTCATTATAAACTTATATTTGACGTATCTATTTAATCTAAGAGTAAACATATACGATTAACAAATATTTTAAACAATCCACCACCAATTATATAAATGTAATACTCAGTTCAGTAGATCTAAATGATGATATAATTACTGTGAGATTAAAAAAGATTCCAAACTTATAAGATACAATATAAAATACATAAAATTCATTACATTCCTGACAGCATTTAATAATGTAATCAGAATGGAAAAAAATATCCAAATAATCTTAAGCATTCATTTTTCAAAAAATAATTTACAAATTGTTCTGGATATAACTGAAGAGATATCACCAATTCAAAATCAATTATTTCTTTAATGAATCAAATCAATTTGTTAAGAAAAACAGAATTTACAATTCTAACTATGTGTACACTGAAGTTAGAGACAGGTGGTGTAAGGGTTATTATCATAGGAAATTAAATCGGTGACACAAGTTCAAGTCCAGGATGAAGCTGGTGGTATTTCATATAGCGCTAATGCGGTTTCAATCCTAATATTCTCCCTCCATCTATGTCTTAGTTTGATTGTACTATTCTTAGAAGAGTTACCGTTTGCCTTTTCCCTGTTGTCTCATTAATGATGGCACAAATGCTATGGAATTCATACAATACCTGCGGTTGTTAGTGTGTTACTCATTTAAATACCGAACTGGATAATCGCAGCTTAACATTGTAGATCAATTAAGGAACCGATGGTCTCATGCTAAGCTGCGAAAACAGTCAAATTCTTGATCTGACAGAATCACCATGATTGAACTATTGTCCAATTATTTTTTCTGACTAGCAGAAGGTCAGCTCAGTACACTAGCATTCTATCATTCACTTCAATATATCATTGAATACATTCTTCTCCGCTCTTAAATAACCTTGTAAACAAACGCCATTTGTATTCTTTCACAGTTTAAAACTTTCTCTGTTGAGGTTGTTTTTTTTTCTTCATTGTTGAACTTTATTGGAAATGTGATAATCATTATTTGTAGAAAGATATTTTTAGTGACAAGATCGGATTTTATATGAACCGTTTTATCACATCGAAAATATGAAGCAGAACTTCTTTTGTACTGCAAATGTCAAAATCTTAGCATATTACACAATTCAAAATGGATCACCCTTTCTATTCAGAGTTGTTCTTTTCTTTAGACGCTAAAAGAATTGCCGTAATATATTCAATTATCATTCTTTTCTCAGTTTGGTTCAATCTTCTTAGTTGACATTTAAGAATCTTTATTTTTTTTAAAAACTTTATTATTAGTAGTATTATCGAGGTTTACACACACGCCTTAGATGGCGGTTTACTGAAGACTGAGTGACAAAGTCTCCTCGGGTTTCCAGAACTCTAAGTATTCTACCCGATCTTAACAATGCCGTAGTTTGGATGGTCTCATGTTCTTCATCTGATTTCCAAATCACCAAAATTGTTTTCCAAAACATTGGGGACCGTTCCAATGGTACCAATTACAATTGGCATGACCTTTACCTTGATGTTCCAGTTTTCACAATTCTTTGCCAATGTCCAAGGATTTGTATATCATTTCGCTTTCTTTCACTATGTGGTCGGCCGAGACGGCAAAATCTACCAGTTGACATGATCTCTTTTTCTTGTTAATCAATACTGGAGTCTAAGTTACATGTCTCCTCAGGTTTGCACGGCTCTTCTGAGTATACTAGCTGATTTTAATGCTTTTTTTCCGGATGGTCTCAATTCTTCCTCTGATTACCAGTTACTCTCGACTATTTTCTTAACTATTGCCACAGTTGCAAGTGTACCAACTACAATTGGTATCATATGCTATAGTAAAAATTTCTTAGGGAATGTTATGTGTTTCATTTTTAAGTATGGTTTATGCATATACCATTTTGTTATATGTTCAGATTTTAGTTTATTATTATTTTATTTGTTCCTTCCTCAACGTTTAAATCGTAGAATTACACTGATGTGTGAGTGACAGTATGTCTCATCATGTCTCAAGAACTATGTTTTCGACATTATTTTAACTGCGCTGTAGTCTGAAAAGACTCAGTCCTTCGCTTGATCTGCAGACCTCGAGTCTATTTCAAGCCTTTTAGCGACTGTTCCACTAGTATCAGCTTGATACATATATCAAATATACTATCGTTACATTATTCGCATGGAAATAATTTTCCACACCAGAATGGTCCACCACAGAATTCTGAATAACAGCAATCCTCCCTATGTCTCCAGTTCCATTGGTATTCTCAATCACTGTGTATTTTTGTAGTCATTGAGGCACAGAATTATTGACTGCGCACAATTTACTAATTTTCTTTCAAGGGTGACTTTGGCATTAAATAACCAACGGCGGTTAATATACCATTAAAACAAAGAAGCCTAACCAAACCACTCTTTGCTGTTCAGGAAATTCACAACTTTAAATTGATAAAAATCTACGATTCTTACAAGGGTAAATCAACAAAAACAAATCAAAAAATCATAAACATAAAATTGAACCCAATTACAAAGCAATATATATATATATATATATATATATATATATATATGGCATATTAAAAGGTTTCATTTACAGCTCTCGTGGCACAATGACTATCCCCGCCCAAGATTAGCGTTATTGCCTCTGCGTGCTCACTCACTCTTTATCTTTCCTCTACTCTCTTTGTTATCATCATTTTTCTGTATAGCCTGTCCTTTTTTTTCTTTCTGTATAAAAAAATGGAAGGGCCATTATTTAGCCGATGTGACGACACTCATAAATAAGGAAATAATAATTCGGCAGATATGCAGCACCAAATAATCAAGATCTACATTTTTGTATTTCATCTTTGACGATTTGGACGGTCTCATTTTAACTTGAGGCTGTTGTAAGATAATAACCGTGAAACAGGACTGCATGTGAAATATTATATATATATATATATATAATATATATATATATATATATATATTATATATTGAGACTGAAGGTTTCATTAAATTTGATTTTTTTACCGCTAGAAGAAGAGAGGGGGAAGAAAAAAAAACAAGAAGCGAGTAAGCTAGCTGACTATTTTCACTCCTTACTCAACAGATCGATATACAGAGGACTAAGTTAACGAATAAGAACAAATATAAAAAATCCACATGACTGGCGCGAGTATATAGAAAAAATAAAAGCATATTCATTTTCTTAGTGGGCAGGGATATCTAAGACCTATAAGGTAATACTTTTAACTAGAGGCTGTTGTAAGATAATAACGGTTGGAAGATTAAGGAACAAGTATATTAATATATAGATTGGAAATACATGAAATCATCAGTCGTAGAAATTCAGGCTAGATTGAACATTCAGTGAAAGAGTCGCAAATGAGAAAGTGTGAACAAAGAAAGAACACATAGAAATAATAAAAGCACTGGTAGTTATGAATAAAAACGCGTCGTATATGGGAAGCCGTAAAATCCAAGCTGTTAAAGGGATCAAACAAAGATAAAAGAGAAAAGGATAAACGCAGATATAAATGAACTTATTGCAAATCAAGAAGATATTGAAAAACGTGGAGATATTAATTAACCCATACACCAATATGTAGAAATATTCATACATACACTGTGCATGAAGGCATCCCATCGTGGTGTAACGGTTCACAAGATAGTCTCACAGTTACATTACTACAGAACTAGCAGGATCTGTGGATATATATATATATATTTACCAACCCCTCCGCACGAGTAGGATGCGACACAAGGTCAATTTCTTAAGCGGAGTTCAGCAAGTTTCAATTCAGAGTTTTCCTTCTCCTAGACCGGGTGCTTAACCAAGGTTAAAGAGCCCAGTCTGCCCTACTATTTACCCATAGCTGGATGGAGAGTAGGATTCATACCTTTCCCAAGGATATCAGCGCTAAATAAAATGCAATTACCAATCCAGGATTTGAACTCGGGGCGACGAGTCCATTTCCCATGACTTTAACCATTACACCACACGCTTCCTACAGGATCTGTGGATATACCACAGTATGATTATTCAATTATTTCAACGTTTGATATGTTTACTTAAGAAATATTGGGAAATAGTTCAATATGTAAAAAGTATAATAATAGTGATTTAACTTTCTTTTTTCTTTTCATCTTTTCATTATGTTCGGTTGAAACAGATTAGAGTTTTCGTTTCCGAGCGCTCACCATCTCTCTATCATTCCCCTACTCTCTTACTTTCTAATTACAACACATTCTTTCCTTTCTTTATAATATAAACGAAATGATCCCATTATTTAGCTGTGACAACATTCAAAAGAAATAACCTTTTTATCATATGGGTGCTAGAAGGCGGTGGCTGCGGGTCTACATATCCTGGGAATGACATTAAACTATCTGATGGTGAGGTTCCAGTTTTGGAGGTTTGGGGAATGTGGAGTACCCCTTCATCACCATTGCTCCCTGGTCCACTCTGACCCGGAGTGGTAGTACCTGTTAGGGTCCATCTATGGGTTGAATAGAAAAACATGAGTTTATAAACAAAATTGTATTATCTATTAAGAATTGATTTATTTCAAAACTTTATCGGCATTAAATGACCCACTGCGGTTGATATGCCGTAAAACAAAACAAATCAAAAAGAAAAAAAAGAAATAAATTCGTCAGATAAGCATCACCAGATAATCAGAATTTACACGTTTGCATTTCATATTGTATTATTATTGGACGTATTAATATATGGATATCCATACATGCACTGTGTGTGAGGAGGTCTAATCGTGGTGTAATAGTCCCGCAGATCCATTACTACTGAATAGCGAGGCCGATCCTCGCTGGACGCCCCCATACTCTTGGCCTTATAGAGGCACGTTATGTAATAGTTAGAGTCTTGGAAAATTAACTCTGTGACCACAGTTCAATCTGTCAGGTGACCAGTCTTGGAAAAGGAAAAAACTGTTAAACCCCGCTTAATAAATTGACCTTGTGAAGTGGTTGGTAAATATACATACATGTAAAGTGGTTGGTAAATATACATACATGTGAACTTACAACGTGGCAAACGGCGGGGTCAATATTAACACTGTGTGTATTGTGTGCGCGCGTGCACAAACACACACACACACACACACACACAGTAAAGTTTTTCTCAATGCATTCAATGGACAGGTGGTTACACTTTGTTTTTCTTTATCTGATCGTTATATAAGATGAATAAATTTATTTAATATTAACGAAAAAAGAAAATATTTACCTTAGTTAATGGAACTTTAGCCCTATCCTTTGAGACCCTCAGGCACTTATCTAAAAAAAGAAAACTAACTTTTCAAAAGATTTGCAAGTTATTCTTTCTACAATGATTATATTTTTCATGGGAAAAACTAAGAAGGGTCATAGTTAAGGTAGCGTGGACATGGAACCTGATTTCTGACAGTTTTTCTCTTATGTGCTCTTCGAGGCAAGTATGAAATTGATTCAGCGGTTGCGTTATATAAGCTGTGGTTTGGTCCTTTAAGGGGGAAGGTGTGAAAATGGTGCATTTTAACAGGTTAGTTCTTATGGACCGCCCTCTGTATAGCCGGATATACAGTTAATTGATTATATAATATATATATATATATATATATATATATATATATATATATATATAACCAGGTAAGTTGTTGGTTTGACTGATTCTTAGTATTTTCAATATCAAAATATTAAAATCGGTTTGTTCCATGTTAAGAATTCAATGTTTGATTATTCAGGAATTGTATTAGGGAGCCATATATTTTAAATACAGGAGGATTGAATATCCAGTCATATTAACAGTTAGATATTAATTTCTATTGATATCTCATAACGAGAGATATCGCTACCTCTGAATGCTTTACGAATAAGAAAGACCCAGTCTGAGAAAGACGATTCTTTCGATACGAGGTATCGGTAGAAATATATTTGTTATAGGTGATATACCCTATAGACTATAGTGGAATGCGCCGACGGTTACTATAAGTAACAGGAACAGTTATGGTTTGAGGAAGCCAATGTGAGTCAGCTCGTAACTATTTGGTCGGACGCAATTCCCACTTTTCTTTACTGTAATTGTCTACTCTTTTGTTAATACATTTTCCTACATTTGTTACAAGTCGTTTTGTTCTTATTTTGACCCCTTAAAATCCCACGACAATATTCATAACAGCTAGCATGACTGTTTTTAAGCCTTTTCTTTATTTTTATATTGATTGACATGTAACTCCGTATTTTAAACTATTTATATATATTTAAATGCAGTTACATTTTTTCTATTCATTTATATGGTAATTAATTCTATTGTTTTTGTTCTCCTCCACACTTTGTTATTGTTGTTTGTGAATGGCTAAATCACTGTTTTCTTGGGAGAGGTATGTGTAGACGTGGTAAATATGAATGGCCGGCCAGAAACCTTGACTTAACACCCTGTGACATTTTTTTTATTTGGGGATTGAAGGAGCACATATTTGGATAACCATATTTGATGATGTGGTTAAGAAATATAACACCAGATAAAGTTAGGTGTTAAAAATAACTCATTCCTATTGTATATTTTGCTTTTTTAAGCGTTAATCAGATTCAAACATTTTTTTTCAAAGACAGATACATAAGTAACATCCCGTGGCTGTTCCTATGACAATGACGTCAACAAGTAAGTTGCCATTCATCTAACAATATAACAATGCTGTTTTACTATAGATTCGTGGTAAAATATATATATATATATATATATATATATATATATATATATATATATAGTTGATAACATCAAAATAAAAGCCTATTTCCATGCATCAGTGTTTCATTTCATTAATCTTATTTTCATGTTTGATGGGATTAAATTTGGCTTATCGGTTGACGTTACTAGTTTATATATATATATATATATATTGTGTGTGTGTGTGTGTGAAAAGGATACTCTATCTTGTTATCCTTGGTTTTAGACGAACATTAACCCTTATTTTGAAGATCGTAGGGTATATACATACTTATGTGTGATACGGTATGTATGCCCGTATTGGTATTTGATTATCGGTTTGTTTTCTTATACGGCATATCAACCTCAGTGGGTCATTTAATGCCAAGAAGTTTTGAAATAAATCAATTCTTAAATGGATAATACAATTTTTTTATAAACTCATGTTTTTCTATTTAATCCATAGATGGGACCCTAACAGGTACTACCACTCCGGGTCAGAGTGACCAGGGAACAATGGTGATGAAGGGGTGCTCCACATTCCCCAAACCTCCAAAACTGGAACCTCACCATCAGATAGAGTTTAACGTCATTCCCAGGACATGTAGACCCGCAGCCACCGCCTTCTAACACCCATATGATAGAGGGGTTGGGGTTTGCCATAAGGGAAATAGGGTTGGGAAAATCATTTAGGTGCTAGGGCTTGACGTGACCAGCCGATTGATCGGAGGGGCCTCTCCGACCGCCCGTCTAGCCCGAGATAGGGCCAAATATACTGTTCCTATGACAAGGACGATAGCGTAGTGTCCAAATCAAATTTTTATCTGCATCTGCGCAAGTGACACTGCATGCCAATTCTTGAGTGACAGTCTTTGGTGCACTGAATGTACATAAACTGTGATACATTCTGGGGCTCCTGGCTTCTCTCCTCTCTGCCTCACCCATCTCCGTGCCTTGCTTAACGTTGAGGTGCCAGGCCGCTCTATTTTTTGTTTCTTCTTCCCACGTGTTTGTGTCAATATGGCATATCCTGAAAACTTTCTTGCAGACATCTTTAAATCGTAGGCGTGGTCTACCGACCGATCGGGAGCCTTTACTAATTCACCGTACAAAAGATCTTTTGGGATCCGTCCATTTTCCATTCTCCTGACAGGTCCAAGCCAACGAAATATAATAGTGAAATAATATGTGACTTCACGAAAACACTTGGTAAATCTAAATGCAATTTGTAACTTTGACCATATGAAAAGGGTTCAAATTTATTAGTTTCAGCCATCTTGACAAAACTCACATACATATATAAGTTAAGGTAGTGTGGACAGAGAGTGAATACCTGGTTACTGATAGTTTTTCTCCTATACGATCTGCAGACCAATACTGCCAGTAACCAGGTGTTGACTATGTCAACACTACCCTAACTCAAATATAAACGCTCTATCAAGGATATTGAACACTGTCTGCTTAGAAATATTGCACCCATATTATTACAATATAATAATATATATATATATATATATATATATATATTATATATATATATATATATGTGTGTGTGTGTGTGTGTGAATGTGAGTGTGTGTTGTGTGTGTGAATGTGAGTGTGAGAGAGAGTGTGTGTGAATGTGAGTGTGAGAGAGAGTGTGTGTGGTTGAGAGTGGGGAAGTCTCAACCATTGCTGTGAGGAAATATCAATTGAACAGTCGTTTGTGTGTTATATCCAATTTTCTCTACTCTTAACCACCTTTTGTCGCATTTATTCAATATACACGCCATATATAATATATATATATAATATATATGGAGTAAGATATTGAATAAATCCGACAAAATGTGGTTGTGAGTAGAGGAAAATGTGGATATAATAAACGACTGATATATATATATATATAGCGTATTGTTTTATGTGGGTGTACGCGGTGTGAAATTCTTCGCTGCTAAACAACGATTTTTAACCTATATAAAATAACATGTCATGCAAGTGTCTATTATGACATAATCCGATACTACTACTACTACTACCAGACAGGAGAACAGACAACATACGACCCACCCACACACATTACATATATATATATATATATATATATATATATATATATATATATGATCGGTCATCGATTTTTTCTTGTCCCGTCCACATGAATATAACTGCTTATTAATTCTATAGTTATCCGCGCAATATTTATGGCAAATCCAATATTTCATCCTTTGATGGCAATTCAAGGGAGGTAACTCATTGATTCCATTTGTGAATGAAATGTTTACGCTTCAATGAATTTCTAATGAGAGAGGAAAGTCACTCACAGCGGAAACAGAGTTTAATCGAATGAAATTAGCGTATGCCGATTTGATTATAAAAGCAAAGGCGATGTAGATGAGGGAATCTAATAAAGAAAAAATACAACAATTTAGATCGGTCCACGTTTTTAAATGACATATTATGGCCTGACAAATAGTGAGTCACCTGATGAAGGGAGGAGCACTTCAGAATAAAAGAACGTATTCGCAGGTATTGTTTTGGACATAACTAGTTTTTATTATGCCTTACAATGAAAAATGGTCATGTGATATGAATTACTCAAGTTGAAAAGTGTGACCTAAACAAACAACAAATAATACGGATATACGCCTTAGCATTATATTGAGTGTATA
>CM042141.1:56481788-56526788 GCA_023376005.1 Doryteuthis pealeii | reverse complement strand
AAAAGCCAACTAGATAAGATGCGACGGATTAGCAAGTGTATAGTGTGTGGCGAAAAAACACGAAATGGTCAATAATATCATAAGCGAATTCAACAAACTAGCACAAAGAGTGTACAAGACTAGACATGACTCGGTGGGAAGGTGATCCACTGGAAACTGTACAATAAATTAAATTTTCACCATACAACTAAATGGTATATGCACTAACCTGAATGAGACATAATTCTCTGGGACGTCGAGATACAGACGGATCACATAATCCCGGACAGGAGACCAGACCTAGTATTGATTAACAAGAAGAAGAGTACTTAACATCTCGTGGATTTTGCCGTACCGGTAGACCACTGAGTGAAAGTGAAAGAATGCGAAAAGATAAAGAAATACTTGTACCTTGCTAGAGAACTGAGAAAACTCTGGATCATGGAGGTGTTGTTCGTGGAATGGTTCCTAAAAGATCTGGTAAATAATTTGGGTGAATTGGAAATCAGAGTATGAATCGAGACTATCCAAACTACTGCATTGTTAAGATCGGCTAGAGAACTCAGAATAATACTTGAGACCTCAGGATACTTGCTGTCACTCAGCTTCCACTGAACCACGGATAGGGCAGTTGTGAAAAACTCGATGGGGCTAATAATACCTGTACTTTGCTAGAGAATTTAAAAAAAAATGGATATGTGAAAAAGGATACCAATTGTAGGCTGGCGCACTAAGAATAGCCCCCAAAAGCTTTTAAAAGAGACTAAAAGAACTGGAAATCAGAGAAAGAATTGAAACCATCCAGACCACTGCATTGCTGAATTTGGCAAGCATACTCAGAAGTGTCCTGGAGACCTAAGGATGGAATAATAATAGTAATCTATTAATGAACATTGTATGTATTTCTCTGCCAGTAACAAAAACTACGTCACAGCTTACGTCACAATATTCTTGTGTTATATAACACTAAAAATTTGAGTAAGCAATTAAAAAAAGATTACATTTTTTTTTTTTATTTCGTGCTTTTTTTTTAATAAATTTATGAAGAAAATTTCAAAATAATGTTTGATTAAGAATTAATACATGCACTCAACATTTCATTTGAGGGGGACAAAACTAAGTTTTCATTTCAAATTGTTTTATTTTTTTTTACTCCTTTAATAAATGTGAGAATTTTGCTTACTTATGACATAAACCCTCTGACATTGAATTTTTTAACTCCCACACACTCCGGAAATATCTTTCAAAAATTAAATTTTACACCGCCCGGATGGTATTTTTTGTTGCTAATAATAATGATAATAAATCCCAGCTAGAAGACCAGTCCTGGGTACTAATTAACTGAGAAAAATATTATCATCAAGTGGATCCTTTTAGTTCCCGCAGTTCACAGATTAAAATTAAATAAAAAGTAAAGATAGATATATAAAAATTGGTTGCAGAGAACTGAACAAACTGTGGAACATTGTAAAAGTGGTACTAATTGGTATTGATGCCCTTGGAACGGTTCGCAAGGGTTTAGAGAGAATACTGGTGGAAGAGGACATCAGAGGAAGAAACGATACCAACCCAACAACAGTGTTGCTAAGATCAGCTTGAATACTCAGAAGAGTCCTGAAGACCTGAGGAGACTTGTCACTTACTTTCCAATGACAGGTCACCGACTAATTCTGGTGTGAAAAAGTCACAAGGACAAGGAGTGAAATGAAAAAAAAATTAAAGAAAACTGAAAGAAATATAGAAAAAAAAATTCTATATTTCTTGTGAAATAATTCTAAAATAATATTAAAATTTGGCAAACATTAGTTGCACTAAAGTAACATATTTGGGAAAAGATTAAAGAAACTTCTTATCTTTTAGTTTTGATGGAATTTTATATGGAAATGCAACAAGTTTCTGTTTGTAATTAATCTGATGGAAAATTGCCAGTTAAAACTTTCCAGTGAAAAAAAAAAAGAAAAAGAAAGATGATAAATCCTTCAATGTAAGGAAACACCTTGGCAAGTGTCGCCTGTTCCCACGTGAGTTTAATTCTGACAGCGGCTTTTTTGATTTAATGTCTTCAAACCAGACGCAAAAAATTTAGTATCACATATACACACATTATATATATATATATATATATATATATATATATATATATATATATATATATATTATATACTGTAATGGCTGAGAAAAATTTACAATTTCTTGTCTGGTCGATATAGATCAAATGTGCTTATCATATATTAGAATAGAATGTAATTTTAATCGTAAATTAGCTTCCGTGTTTTTCTTATTTTCAACTAATTTTTCAAAATAAATACCACTATTTATACTTAATACCAAGATTAAACTACACTGGTATTATGTAAAAATCTCAAACACTCAAATTATTCGTTATGAAAATAAGAACGAAAATAAAGCAACATGAAAATACGTATTTTTTTTATATTGGCTTCGGTTATCCTCATCCTTATTGTGTATAAATACAATATTCAGTCCACTGTATCCTAGATATCTGTTTAGGGTGACATTTATGCTGCTCAATGTCCCCTTGACCTAGTGGTATCGATTTTAGCTCCGAAACTAAATTTGAATTCATGTGTAATCGTCTGAAGATGACTTAATAGTAGGTAACTTTAAAAAATCACCTAAACAGAGCCCAAGGTTACAGTAGCCTGCGCATTGTGTTTATACACAAGAAAAATATGAGGGCAACAGTCAGAAATATCAAAATGTTCATATCAAGCCTCATCTCATGAATACAGACAAGTATAAAAGAACGTGAATAAAATTGTCGATTTGTATTTGTATTGAATACCATTATTTAATCAAATATTAAACGACACTGGTATTACCTATATATTAATACTAGTGTTTCTTAATTGTACGACAGTTATCTTGCAACAATTGTTAATAATGAGACCGTCCAAATAATCCGAGGTGAAATGCGAACTTGTAAATCCTTAACCGCCAAATTCTTATGAGTGTCTTCACCTCTGCTACATAATGGACAATTCCGTTTCTTTTATAAAGAAAGAGAGGGAAGAAAAGGGACATTCTATACACACAAAATATGAGAAAGAGAGTAGGGGGATGATTTATATAGAATAATGTCCAATTACCGTCGAATTGGCAAGACAAGACGGCAAACAGTCGTAACTCAATACGATTCTGAGATGCCGTAACCACCACTACAAAGTGACAGGATTTATGGAGCCTCAGAAGATCCTACAAACCAAGCAGCCAATCAGGACTCACCCAAATGCATGGGTGGACTGTTCTGAATTCCCATAAATACCAGTTGTCCTGACACTGGTGCTGTTGTGCTTGGTCAGTCACATGGCTCAAACCAATTGTTGACTGACTGACTGAGTTACTTCAATATTATGTACCTATAATTTCAATTTCATTCTTTTTAGATTACGTAATATATTTATATAAGGTTTCTACTGATAAATTTAGAGAAGTAATGAGCGCACATGAGTGGTAATGTTAATCGGTTTCAATAAAACATAATGAAAAGTAAAGAAAGAGAAAAAAAGAATGAGAGTGAACAAGATTATTATTATTTTTACGTATTGATCAATTTGTAATAGCTATTAAGTAAACGTATGAATGTAATGATTTAATTTTCATATTATAGTATATTCACAGATCCTTCTAGATATGTATTATTCCCTCACACTCAAATCATTCTTCCTGAGAGAGAGAAAAAAACAACATATATGTGATGAACATCCTCAGTTTTTACTTTCATTTGTTTTTTGTTTTTTAAAGGTAAACATTTATTATTTGTTACTCGTATTATAAAGTTAAAATATAAATAAGATTATCATACTACAATATTTCCTACACTGTTTTTTTCTTCTTCAAGCGTCATCTTAACAATATAACAAGATAACTTACCGATATTCTAAGATTGTTCTCTCATAAATCTGACAGAGAAAAACCATAAAATTACTCGAAAACAAAATTACATTTACATAGATGTCTCCCCACTCGACATCAAAAAGAAAAAAAAAATGACTGTGCTTAAAATAAAGAAAGAAAAAAAAACAATTATTTAACAGCAAATACCTGCGAGTTTGAAATATGATCACCGTCTATTGGACCATACCCAAATTTGGTACCCAGAGGAAAAAAATTTCAAAACTCATGCAGCAGAAAACCACAGGTGATAAATTATTCCTGTGTCTCGAAAGGAAATTTTCCTAAAAATATTTTGTTTAGGCATTTAAATAAATATACCGGTGCGCTGTAAACGTCATACTTTATTTATTTATATATTATGTCTGGTGTTTGTAGTCGTAAACTGGAACGGTAGAGCATTAGTCTGTTGTGCTGAACAAAAGAAGGCTTGACTTGACTACTTTTATCTTTCGCTTTTAATATTACTACAAAGAATTAAAGCAATGGCACTAATATGTTTCAATTGAACATAAGGAAAAGATGAAAAGACGGAAAGAAAGGAGAAAGATAATTATACTTTTTACATATTGAACTATTTTACAATAGCTCTTGAGTAAATATATCAAACGTTGTAAGGATTAAATTATCATACTGTGCTATATCCATAGGTCATGCTAGTAAAATAATTATAGTAAGAGTGGTAGCTACAATTGTTACATAATTATTAGATTCTTAATATTTATGTACAGTAGTTTAGAAACCAAAATGGCTGTCATAAGTTGCAGCCCACGGCCTTGAAGGATTTGAATGACAAGGCTTGGCCTGTCCTGATCCTTCCTTCCGATGGATACCGTGAGAATCGGTGGAGAAGACCCTCTTCCGGTTTAGATTAGAAATAGATTTTAGTCAGTCGGCGAGAAACCACGACGGTAGTGAGTCATGTTATAGACGCTCCGACTGGATATGCGCAGGTAGTCTGGTGGGGGTTTCGAAATAAAATATGATCTAAGTAAATCGAAGTCTTGTCTAATCTAAAAACTACCAATGACACAGGGCTTCTGATAAAGAGAAATCCCCAATGGAAGACCAGACACGAAGTTTCCAAGAGAAGTCCAGACGCTAGAAGAGATGTTAGAAGAAGACGTAAGATAGAAAAAGACGTCAGAAGAAGAATAGAAATAAGTAAGTAAAGAGGTATACAACATAATTCCGTTTATTCTTCAGATAAAATATACACTTACCCTCAATATTAAGTAATCATTTTACCTATTTGTGTGATGTCTTAAAGAAAACGGTTATTTCGGTTAGTATCTAGTAAATCTAGCTGTAGATATTGTAAGCTTTTCTTTTTTGTTAATGTTTGCAACACTAGAAATAAGGTTCACTTTTGTGAGGCTACAAGACGTGACTGATATTTTGTATTTAAACAAATCATATTTGTTATGATGAAACATTGTATTTTGAAATTTTTAAGCTATGATATTTTGGAAATTTCCTCATTCAGTTCGTAATTTTCGCATTGAAAATGCCGAAACAAATCATAGAAATGTTCATTGAATTTTTTCTAAAATATAAACCAATAATAATATTCATTATGTATGAAAAATTATAATTTTCCTATCCATGAAGGTGCGTGATGTAATGGGTAGAGTCGTAGGAATTTGACTAGTCAACCCTAGAGAAAATCCTGGACGAGACTCTGCATTTTGAATTGTGCTAATACACTTGGGAAAGGTATGCATCCACTTACTCATCCTCCAGCTATTGGTAAATAGTAGGGCTGACTAGGCTCTTTAACCATGAGTAGGTAACCAGTCTAGGAGAAGAAAAACTGAATTCAAACCTGTTATACTCCGCTTAAAAGATAACCTTGTGTCACATCCTGTTCGTCCGGAGTGGTTTTGGTAAATAAATATTCTTGTTTCATGCCAATAATTTGAACATTTTTAATCGTGTTTTTAGAATATACATTCTTGAAAGATCTTCACTTGTATTCCACTGTAACCTCTTAAATCTAACAGGAGCACTTAACTGATTCAATATTTTGAATTTTAGATTTGGATTTTCCAGACGGCTGTCCTCATTTTTATTGTTATATATGCAACGTTGGACACATGGTGCAACGGATAAAAAGTCAAGTTAACTGTAAGTTGATGGTTTAATTCTGACCAAGAATGATGATAACAGAGTACTTAACGTATCTTAACATTTGTACCTGGTCATGCTTAACGAAATGAGAATATTCCCAGTGGATTGAATAAATGGTTCAATTCGAACGTTCTTGAAGGCTCTGGAGTCCAGAAAGAAACATCTGAAGAAATCTGGAGAACGTATTGGCCGAAACGTTGTGCATATAACACATATGGTTTGGTTTGGTTGGTTAGGTTTTACGGCATGTCAACCCCTTGGGTCATTTTATGCCGAATACTTCTATTGGTAAAAAAAATGTTTAATGCTGACAAAGTTTCGAACTAATTTCATTTTTAATGGATAATACAATTTTGTTTATATTTAACCCATAGATAGGACCCTAACAAGTTCTACCACTCCGAGTCAGAGTGGACCAGGGAGCAATGGTGATGAAGGGAACCTCACCATCAGATAGAGTTTAACGTCATTCCCAGAACATGTAGACCCTCAGTCACCGCCTTCTAGCACCCATATGATAAAAAGGGTTTGGGGCTTGACATGAGGGCATAACACATATGACCGAGGAAAATATTACTTAAATCAGAAAAGCAGTAATGCAATATAGCAGCAAAAATGAATACATGTTTCCTCACCTTACTATATGCCTAATGAATACTTACATGAAGACAAAATAAGTACTATGATCTGAGGAAACACATGATCTATCACATAATATATATACTCTTTTAAAAGATGTAAAAAAACAGCAAACAGAAAAGCACGGCACTATAATTTGTAATTACTGAATACAAATTTTCACCTGGAGAAAAAAAAATACATAAAAAAAAGAAAAGTCCAAACTTTATGGACCACGTAAAAATAATCAGTCGGCCCTACTGTAATTGCCAAAAGAAAAATACCAAAAGAGTTGATGGAGAACGAGAAAAGAAAAAGAGCAAGACATTGTCTTGCCTCCGGGATCGAACCCGTGTCCCTACCGCATGCAAAAACAAATGCTATTCAGGCACTGGACGGACGCGAGGTTCGACTGATGTGGTCGGATGTTTTGGGTAAATAAGCAAAGCGAGAGAAGCATGAGGTTTACGTGAGACGGCAGTCAGAAAATATTATTTTGACGACGACGAATTTTCAGCTGCTGGTCGAAGACGAAGACTGTGATGACCAAAAGAAAGTGTGGCCTGCGAGAAGACAGTGAACTCGCTTCACAGGAACTTGTTGACTCAAATATCTATTCCCCCTCTATCCCCACTTCTATAGATAAATATACTAAAGTAGAGCAAATGCATGATAATAGTAAGTCATGTCAGAGACTCTACCTAGGTTTCTCTTAACAGATCATCAGGATAATTCTGATATGTCCCACTCATTATGTATAATATTCATATGGAATGAACAATATTTCGTAATTCTGAAGCAGTCTATCACAAACATGCACGCACGCAAATGCATAAACATGCAAACACACGCATGTGTTTGTGTCTGTGAGACAAAGAGATATATATTATTCAAATACTTTTTGCGTAGGCATCATACATTTTCTAATGGACACATGTTTATTCCCGTGGTACATTAATGACATTCAATAAATTTCCCCCCTTCAAATCTCTTTCGCAAAAGACATCCATAAAAACATAGTAGCTCTATGGCGACGTAATTCGATAATCTATTTCTGATTAAGATCCAAGGAATAACACGTTGGCCAGTCTTGTTCGTCTGAATAAAATGCTGGTTATCCCGGAAATCTAAGCAGATATCATTTTTCAAACGTTTTTTTTTCTTTCTATTCATCCATCAATGCATCAACCTCGGCTTATATTTATGCATCTGACATGTCATTTTACAACCTGCTCTGACCAGGTTGCCATAAATTACAAGACAAGGAAGAGACACTACAATGACACTGAAATATAGAAGTGATGATTGATAGCTTTCCTCAGTAATATATGGTAACCAAATGAAAAATAAAAAAAGCTTATATTAATGCAGTTAGGTTTTCAGTATTTCATTCTAACAGCATCATGCCTGTTCGATGAGAAAATTGTACAAATACAAAATCAAATACCTACTCACTCCGACTGACGGCCCCTCAACATCGGGCCCCTTCTTTTATAATCATCCCCCCCCCTTCGTAAGTCAGTTGGTTCGTTTGTGACGTAATTAACCGCAATATTTCTCCTTATTGTTTATTTCCCAAATATATCTCTAGCATAAGAATTTTGTTGATTGGATTTTTTCTAAGACAATAAATACATTCCAACCAGATTTTTCTCATCAAAATATTTTTAAAACCTATTTTTTTTCCATCCTCTTTACTCATAAGTTACACTTACTAAAATTAGTTGTTTTGAAACCCTTAATTATATCATTATTGTTCATCTCATAAACAGTATTATGTAACAAAACATTAAAAAATATAAAAATTTTATGACATTGTTAAGGTGTACATTTCTTTTTATGAAAATGCATTCAAGACATTTAAATACATTTCTACTACACGGAACAATGAGAAAGTTAATGACATCTAATAAAATGTATAAAATGTCCAGATACAGACAATAAAATGTGTAATCTTTGCTTAAGAATAAAAGGAATCTTTCAAGATATGACGAAATCAGGGATTATTATTCGAATCAGGGAAATGCATAGATACATTCCCTGTGATATAACCTTATTGTAAGGGTATCTGTAAAATTGTTGGCATCATAAATGGTTACTCTCGAATAAAATGGACACGGTGACACGAATTCAAGCCCTCGACGAGGCTAATTGAATTCCATCTAATGCCAATACACTTGGGAAATGTATGCATCCACATATTCACATTCCAGCTATGGGTAAATAGTATTATAGACTTAAAAAAAAAACTGGTATGGCTACTGATATAGAAGAAGGAAAGCTGAATCAAAACCTGTTAAACTTTGCTGAAGAAATTGCCCTTGTGTCTCATGCTGCTCGTGTAGAGAGTTGGTAAAATATATAAATTATTGGATCTGTAAAACGTTACGGCATCATGAAAAGGTCACTGTCGTAGGAAATGGACACGGTGATACGAATCGTAGAGGAGGCTAGTTGCATTCCACATAGCGCTAATACACTTGGGAAAGATACGCATCCATATATTCTCCTTTCAGTAATTGGTAAATAGTAGTACACACTTGGATTTTTAAGGCAGCTGGTCTAGAAGAAAAACTTTTTTGAAGTTATAAGTGTTTACTAAGGATTATCATTAGTTACTTAAAACCATACAATTGTGTACAAACAAATGAGTATTATTGAATAGAAATAATTACTTGAAACTATATAACTATCAGGATTAAGTAGAAATACTTGAAACCATATAACTGAAAATTATTTGTATTAGATAAGAATACTTGATGTAATATAACTGCATGCAAAAACAATCACACAAAATATATAAAAAATCAATAAATGTGATTCCCTAACCTCTAGTCATAAAATAACCTCAGACTGGTTAACTTGCCAGTAAAATCAATCAGTCATTTTATTCTCTCTAACATTCTTGTAGAGTCCAAGTCATGTTTTACCTAATTAATCTATTTTTTATTCATTTTTTTTTTGTATCTTTCAAACTCCACTCTTACCAGTCTGATTGGATGTGGGCTAACAGAAGCACAGTATGCTCTTCACAATGTAAACTGCAAGTCCAGATTTGTAATTTGTTGAAGTGAGTTAGTGTATTGCTGGATTGAACAACAGCAACTAGCTAAGCAGAACTGAACCAGTGCCAAGACAGTTGGTACTTAATGAAATCAAGAATAGTCCTTTCTTGCATTTGGGTGATTCCATACCCTGAGTCATGATTGGCTACTTGGGTTCTATGGTGTTATGAGACTTCATAAATAACCTGATATTTTGCACTGATAAGCAGCAAGATAGATTCGTATTCACTTACGACTACTTGCTGCCTTGTCTTACCAATTGGATGGTAATTGGAACTAGTATGATTATTCTACACTATTTCTCTCCGATTGTGCAGACGGGTTGCTAAAAATGTTCCCTCATCCTCCAGATGGCCAAACTGTAACTTAAAATTTGGCTCATATTCAACAGTATTTTACCATTCTCTAAAGACAATCAGAATCGGTTATTTCCTTTTTTTATTTTCCAAATTTAAGATTGTCTTGAATTACAAAAAAATAACTGTTTATTCATAACGCCACATTATTTATGACTAAAAGACATCGGATTTCTTTGAAAACAATCATCCAGTTCCATATTGTCATAATTCTTGATATTAGTTATCTTCGTTCACATGGAAATCTCATAGCACAATTCTCACACAATCGTCCGACATTTTGATCAACTTGGTCCAGTCAAACGACACTTTTTTATAACTTCTTTTAACTGCTCTGTTGGCGTTTTTGGTATATAAGGTTCACTTCTACTTATAGACTCACCGATAACCATATGACCAACCTATTGACCAACCACTGGCAGTATTCTGCTGTTGATATTGTTATTTCATATCGGCTGTTCTGATCTTAGGCACTCAATTGCCTTCAGCCTTCGTGGACGACGGAACATAGGATTATATCACCTTTGACACTACGTAGGATTACATAACCCAGGACGTATTCACTTACCAAAGGATTCTAAAGCTCAAGACTTACTTACTTAAAGTCCTTTTCAACTGACCAAGTATGGCGGTCAGAAACTTAACACTCTTTTAAGTGGTCGTTCAGGTCACTTTTTTCCTTTGACAGTGTTCTTGCTTTCTCTCTCGGTAGACAATTCTATTTACATTCTAATGACCGAGATGGAAAGATATTCCTATATTAGGCTTTTTGCATAGACACCATTTCATGAGAAGAATCAACACTATTACTCTTTCGCATTATTTCCTTGTCGGATGAGGCATTAGAAATACATTTGCTACACCTCGGGAAATGGATCCACCTGTTGGCCGTTGGTGGGAACACATGGTGCTCAATGTTGGAATGCCGGTGTCTGAGCAGTTCGTGACATGCAACACTCCACTTTGGTCCTAATATTGGCACGAAGAAGCTCCCTTTAATCAAACAGCTGGTTCTGTCAATATCTAGCACCTATATGATTGTCCCAACACTATTGCCCTTATGACAAGCCCTAGGCTCTTTCTTATATATGTGCTAGAATGCGGTGGCTGAGCGTCTTAATATCCTGCGTATGACGTTAACTTATCTGATGATGCAAATGGGACACAGGAAGTACGTCTTCCCCACAGCATCAATTGGACCAGATGCTGAAATGTGATACTTGCCCACAACCGTATGTCTACGAAGACCAGTGTTGCATACTCATACACCCATGTTGGGTATATACACAAGTATCTTTTTTACTGGAGAGAGGGGTAGAGATAGACACGGTTAGATAGAGAGATGCATAGCTTACTTCTTTGGCCATTAGTGATCTCTAGTCGTTCTCTACGACTTCTATTTCTCTGTTCTTGCTGATGGTCGTCCTTGATTCATTTCTTCTTCTAGGTCAGTCTTGTTGCCAAGACATTCATCAACCTCAAAACCATATTATTTATATAAACCTTTATTTACTTAACTAACATCTTCCTCTAACTAAACACAGCGTGCGTATGCTAGTGAGCTCCAGCTAAGGCAGATAGGCCTTATCTGCCTGAAGTCCAAGCTGAAACTGAGACCCAACCAGGTCTCACGTGAATTCACGTACTTCGCGGTCTTTCAGTAATATTCCATGGAAAGTCCCGCCCGTGATATGAAAAGGGGCCATCCCTTCAGAAATACAGGGCGTTGACAATAATCTATGCATAGATTAAGTAGCACCAGAAGCCGACTTAAAACAGCTTATACAAGTCACATTGTTTGTTCCCGAAGTGTGCATGGATTATATCCAGTCAAACCATGTAAATAAGAAACATAAAATTGGAAATCATGTAGTTCTGTAATCCTTCCTTTCAGTGTGTGTCAGTGATTATAAAAATTACGTGTATGTTTGTGCCTGTATGGATATGTGAATGTGTGTGTGTGCGTATCTGTAATATTGTCTGTTTCTGTGTGCTAACACCTGTTCGAATGACACTGTGGTCGTGACTTGTATCGAATTACTCCGATAATTTTATGAACATGCGTTGAGGAGACCAACTAATCCTGTAAAGGAGAAAGTTAAAATATTTTTTTCCTTCTTCCTTAGATAACAATTATCATCGTCATTATCATCATATCCTGCTAGCAGTATGGATATCCATGAGAATCTCCCACCAACTATCCATATGTCATTTTCCCCAGGAGGGTCCTCTGTGCAGCATCCGGAATACACAGAGCTGATCAACGTAGGTCTTGCTGGTTGGTCCACACTGGTGTGCTCATGTGTAAGTTTTCACTGGAGAATGTCATCCTTGCTCCTCCATCAGTGTCCAGCCTGTCTTGTTCATCTTACTCGGATGGTAAGTTTAATTGGGGCAAGTGACGAACAGCTTGATTTCTTGAATAGGGGAAATAGTTACCACTTTTCAATCAGCTCCCAAACCACCTTTGAATTCATGGGTAATCATCTGAAGATTACTTATTTTAAGGTAATCAACACCTAAACAGAGTCTGAGGTTACAGCGGCCTGTACGTTGTTTGGTTTTACGGTATATCAATCACGGTGGGTCATTTAATGTCGGCAAAGCTTTGAAAGATCCGTTCCGATAGTTTCGAAGATTTTTAAAACTCAGATTTTTTTGGAAACAATTTATTTTATTTAAGCCATACATTGGACACTAACAGATACTACTATGCCGGGTCAGAGTGAACCTGGTAGCAATGGTGATGAAGGGTGCTTCACATTCCCCCAGGCATCCAGAACTGGAACCTCACCATCATATAGAATTTAACGTCATACCCAAGACATTATGACCCTCAGCCACCACCTTCTTGCACATATGTTAGAATTGGAGCTTGTCATAAGGGCAATAGGGTCAGAACAATCCTAATTGCTTGGGTTTAATTTGACCAGCTGATTGTTTGGAGGTGGACACGCCGACCTCCCTTCTAGCCTAAGTAAAGGTCAGAGTGGGTGCTGCATATCATGGACCTCCGATTCACCAGGATTCCGTCCTTAAGTATCATGGGTAACCTCCCACTGCCAAAAGCTGGACCTATACGGGGATGCCTACCCCTCTGCAGTGGTGCAATCAGTGTATTCGAAAGCCCCAGCTGTTGTGTTCATACATAATTATGAGAACTACAGTCTGAAATATCAAAATTATTCAAGAAAATATAAGTGTATAATGCTCAATATTTTCGTGCGAATAATAAATGTACAATTTTGTCGATGATCTGTAGTGCTATGTTAAAACTCATAATTTTCTAACGTAGCTACGAAAGGAATAACGTTATCCATTTTAACACCACGTTATACTGAATTTAAATAAATCATTTCATATTACGTCTCATTTATTAGCGACAGGGCATCTAAATACATGTGCCCACAAGAAAATGGAGAATATGTATAATCATGGAAATGGGTAATTTTAAAAACGTCTGTTGTGTCTTTAAAGCAGCAGATGGGAGGGGGTGCAAAAGCTGTCTCGTTGCATCGGTTAACCTGGTGTTATCTAACTATGGTAATTTGGCGGGAAATTGCAGACTTTATAAAATTTATTTACGCATTACTCTGAAAGGAATTGCTTGAATTTGTAATGGTGGGGTTGGTACAATCAGACAATGTATATTGATTGAAGGAAAAAGAAAAAAAGAAAAAGAGTGTTTAATACTACTACAACAAATAAATAATAATAATAATAATAATAATAAAATAATAATAATAGAAGAACAAGAAGGTTTAATACTACACCTACTACTAATAATAATCAAAATAATAGAAGAAAAATAAGAAAAAGAATATTAATTAAGGCCTAGTACTAATACTACTACTACTACTACTACAGGTAATAATGATAATGAAAATAGAAGAAATGCAACTACACTAAGCGGCGTAATGGGTTAGTAAGCTAGTCTTGAAGATCCATTACTACTGAAAGGTGAGTGTGATTATCGCTGGATGCACCATACCTGCGACCTTGTGTCCTATCCTGCCCGGGCGAATAGGTTTGTTGAATTTCTACTACTACTACTAATAATAACTAGCAGGACCTGTGGATATACCACAGTATAATTTAATTAATACAATATTGATAAGTTTACTTAAGAGCTATTGCAAAACAGATCAATATGGTAAAAAGTATAATAATCTTGATTTAACTCTCTCCCTAACTTTTCTTTATTTCTTTTCATTATGTTTAATTTTGAAATAGATTAGCGTTATCATTTCCGCGTGCTCAGTCCCTCTTAATCTTTCCTGTATTTCTTTATAAAAAAAAACAGAATGGTCCATTGTTTAGCGGGGGGTGACAACACTCATGTGAAATGGGAAATCGGCGGATAGTAAATACTAGACAATCAGGATTTACATTTTTGCATTTTCATCTTAGACGATTTGGACGGTCTTATTTTAACCAAAGGCTTTGCAAAATGATAATGGTCGTCCTTTTATGAACACGAGTATTAAGGAAGAGGAGAAGAAGAAGGAAGGAAAAGATGCTGATGATAATGAAGATTAATCAGAAAGAAAGAAAATAGTTAAGATTACAAAAGGGAAGAAGAGATAACTAAATCAATATAAAGATTAATTACAACAGAAAAAATAAATGGATGTAGAAAATAAAGTCTCAGTACTTTTTGAACAATGATTTTTTTGAGAAAGACAGGATTGTGCATGTGGAGTTCTCTCCATATGTTTACCAAGTAAGGTACCCAGTCTATGAGAAGGAAAACTCTGAATTCAAAACTGTTTAAACTCCGCTTAAGAAATTGACAAACGTGTCGCATCCTGCTGGTGCAGAGGGTTTGATAAATATATTCATTAAAAACAGAAATATGACTTCGTGTTCCTAATTAAGAAAAAAAAAAGATGGACACGGAGAGATACAATCCAAGAGATTACCAAGACAACCGAGATGATCCAGATGAAGGGAAAACCCAGAAGATGTTTCACAACCCGACCAGAGTAAAAAAAGAAAAATGTGAATAAAGAAAAAACCGGAAAGAGGAAACAATACAAAATTATTAGAAGGAAAGTATAATAGAAAATAATAATAATAATAATAAATAAGTAAGTAAAGTCGACGGAGCGGTCTATTATCGTATTAGCCAGACAGCGATGGAGTCTATCCCTTCTTCACTAGCGCTCCCCACTTTAGCGCACATATCGCTGTGCAACTCTTACGCTCATATAGTAAGCACGGACAGTATTGAACCAGGTACCTTGTGTTTATGAGGGAGGATCTACTGACTGATCTAAGAAAGTTTAATATTATATTACTACTACTATAGACAATTATACTAATCATAATAATAATAGTAATAAAAATAGAAGAAAAAGAAGCATGTCTAATGCTACTAATATTACTACTACTACTACAGATAATATATTATAAGAAAAATGTCTAATACTACAAATATTACTACTATTACTACTACAGATATTATTATTGCAAGAAAAATTTCTAATACCACAATATTACTACTACAGATATTAATAACAGAAGAAGAATGTCTAATACTCAATTATTACTACTACTATACATAATACTAATAGTAATTAATAATAATAGAAAAATAATGTCTAATATTACTCTTAGTACATATGATAATATTAATACAAGAAGAATATCTAATACTACAAATATTACTACTACAGATAATATTAATACGAGAAGAATGTCTAATACTACCGATAAGTATTACTACTACTACAGATGATAATATTAATACAAGAAAAATATCTAATACCACAAATATTGCTACTACTACTACTACTAATGATACTATTAATAAAAAGAATGTCTAATACTACAAAATATTACTACTACAATATGAAATAACAGAAGAATGTCTAATACTACAAATATTACTACTACATATGATAATAACAGAAGAATGTCTAATACTACAAATATTACTACTACATATGATTAATAACAGAAGAATGTCTAATACTACAAATACTACTACATATGATAATAACAGAAGAATGTCTAATACTACAAAATATTACTACTACATATGATAATAACAGAAGAATGTCTAATACTACAAATATTACTACTACATATGATAATAACAGAAGAAGAATGTCTAAGAATGTCTAATACTCAAATATTTCTACTACATATGATAATAACAGAAGAATGTCTAATACTACAAATATTTCTACTACATATGATAATAACAGAAGAATGTCTAATACTACAAATATTTCTACTACATATGATAAAACAGAAGAATGTCTATACTACAAATATTACTACTACACATATGATAATAACAGAAGAATGTCTCATACTACAAATATTACTACTACATATGAATGACAGAAAAATGTCTAATAGTCATATTATTACCACTACTATAACAAATAAATGTTGGGTAATAAAAATAAAGCAAAATAAATTCTACAGAGTAGAAAAAATTGAAAAAATTGAGAGTAAAGTTTATAATATATGCAATAAATGATCGAAGTCACTGAGGTCGTTTCCTGTGTAAATAGGTTTCGGAAATCACGGAAGCAATCCATTCGACACTTGTATACGAAAATCGGACGGATGGCATTCTACAGAACAACGCCGTGTCTAAATCAAAAGATCCAGTTGGAAAATCTGACCGGCGGCACTAGAAGACAAGTCGAAAAGGAATTGTATGTCAACAGGCTTCTCTAATTATCTCAAAGACCAACTAGTCAATTCAGGGTTTCGGGCCTACTTTTCGTGAGCGCCATGCGAGCATCGCTACGCAAATCACCAATTAACATATCGTCCAGCTAAACATAGATTTCTCCTGCGGAACTAAATATGTTATTAACTTCCGAACTCGCTAAACGGCTACTGTGACTCATTTTGCTTAGTGTTATGCTACTTTAACTTGGATAGTCATGCTTTAATATACTAGTTGCGATATTTATATCCTAGTATGGTACAAGGATATAATATATTTGAGTTATTTGTTGCATTCATACATTTTAATTGGTATCATCATCATGTCGCGCATGCAGCACGGGTATCCATGACAATCTCTCGCCAAACTTCCCTATCATTCATTGCACCTAGCAGCCAGAATCTTCGCATAGCTGGTCAATGTAGGTCATTGCTGGGCGCACCACACTTGCATGTCCATGTGTTGGCTTCCACAGGAGAACGTCACTTATGAGTTCATCCTTGCTTCTCCAGTAGTGTTCTGCATGCCTTGTCCGTCTCACTCTGATAGTTTATGAGGGGGGGGGCAGGTGACCGTACAGCTGTTTCCTTGTGTGTGCTGTTTCCACGACTTGTTCAAGACTGCACGCAGCATTCTTGTGCAGCTCCCATCTAGCTTATTCTCAAGACGCTTCGTTAGGGTCCAGGTGGTGCAGCCATATAGCCTGGAAGAACTGTCGCTTCAGCTTGTCAGGGAGATCGGACCTCATATGACGATAATCTATATTGTGGCCGACCATATCTTTGCTATCCGTGTATTAACATCGCTCTCTGTGGAGGAGATATTACCACCCAGGTACTGAATTAAGAGGCTTGCCGTTGAGTGTGGGCGTTTCCTTTCTTTTTTGAAACTTATGAACTCTGTTTTACCGGAGTTCACAGAGTGTGGAGTAACTCTTCATCACAATCATATACCCTGGATTTGCATGGATTTATTTATTTTAAAATATTTCCGTTATTTTTTTCTATTCTTTTAGAGAATCAAATACTAACATTTTTTATAGTAATAATAGAAAAATAATGTCTAATATTACTCCTAGTACATATGATAATATTAATACAAGAAGAATATCTAATACTACAAATAGTACTACTACATATAATGTTAATACAAGAATGTCTAATACTACAATTATTATTACTACTACAACTACAGATGATATATTAATCAAAGAAGAATGTCTAATACTACAATATTACTACTACTATGATAATATTAATTCAAGAAGAATGTATAATACTACAATTAATTACATATACACAATTACTACTACTATAGATAATATAATTCAGAAGAATGTATAGATATTAATTCAAGAAAATGTATAATACTACAATTTACTACACTACTACCACTATATGATAATATTAATTCACGAAGAATGTCTAATACTAATAATTATTATTAACTACTACTACTACTACAGATGATAATATTAATTCAAGAAGAATGTCTAATACTATAATTATTATTACTACTACTACTACTACTACAGATGATAATATTAATTCAAGAAGAATGTCTAATACTATAATTATTATTATACTATACTACTACTACTACAGATGATAATATTAATTCAAGAAGAATGTCTAATACTATAATTATTATTACTACTACTACTCTACAGATGATAATATTTAATTCAAGAAGAATGTCTAATACTATACATTATTATTACTACTACTTACTACTACAGATGATAATATTAATTCAAGAAAATGTCTAATACTACAATTATTACTACTACTACTAACTACATAAAGAATGTCTAATATCAATTATACTACTACATATGATAATAACAGAAGAAATGTCTAATACTACAAATATTACTACTACAAATATCTACTACAATAATTACTACTACAATATGATATAATAACAGAAGAATGTCTAATACACAAATATTACTTACTACATATGATATAAAGAAGAATACTACAAATATTACTAATACATATGATAATAATATGAGATTGCGATATCTATATACTAGTATGGTACAAGATATATATATTTGAGTTATTTGTTGCATTCATACATTTTAATTGGTATCATCATCATGTCGCGCATGCAGCACGGTATCCATGACAATCTCTCGCCAAACTTCCCTATCATTCATTGCACCTAGCAGCCAGAATCTTCGCATAGCTGGTCAATGTAGGTCATTGCTGGCGCACCACACTTGCATGTCCATGTGTTGGCTTCCACAGGAGAACGTCGCTTATGAGTTCATCCTTGCTTTCTCAGTAGTGGTTCTGCATGCCTTGTCCGTCTCACTCTGATAGTTTGTGAGATGGGGGGGGCAGGTTTGACCGTACAGCTGTTTCCTGTGGGTGCTGTTTCCACGGACTTGTTCAAGACTGCACGCAGCATTCTTGTGCAGCTCCCATCTAGCTTATTCTCAAGACGCTTCGTTAGGGTCCAGGTGTGCAGCCAATATAGCCTGGAAGAACTGTCGCTTCAGCTTGTCAGGGAGATCGGACCTCCATATGACCGATAATCTATTTGTGGCCGACCATATCTTTGCTATCCGTGTATTAACATCGCTCTCTGTGGAGGAGATATTACCACCCAGGTACGTGAATTAAGAGGCTTGCCGTTGAGTGTGGCGACGTTTCCTTTCTTTTTGAAACTCATGAACTCTGTTTTACCGGAGTTCACAGAGTGTGGAGTAACTCTTCATCACAATCATATACCCTGGATTTGCATGGATTTATTTATTTAAAATATTTCCGTTATTTTTTTCTATTCTTTTAGAGAATCAAATACTAACATTTTTTTAAAATCCCAACATCTATTGAGACTAATTTGTTATTTCAAATATATTCCAGTCTTTCTATACACGCATAACATTGAGGAATATATACATAAAGCTAACTACAAATTCGAAACTACATCTTTATACTTTTTGAATTAATTCTGATTTTAATTCATTATGATGGATCATTTTTCGTTATAGTATATAAGAATCTCTGCAGCTAATGGCGGCATTTACTTTTCAATGAACTGGAATTCTCTTTGAAATCGTGAGCGGCTACTTCTGAAGATTTTCATTGATGAATTGAATGGATGAAGAGTTCTCCATGCCTCACTTCTGAACTAGAAAGATCACTCAACATTGAAGATTATCTAATCTACTCAATATCATCCGGAACTAGAATTTTGTCATAATCTTAAATTAGGTTCAAATATACTATCCACCCAATAGTAGTAGTCACTAATTATATCGAGTAATTCATCACATAATGCAGTGGTTATGATGAATTAAAAATACAAATTAGGAATAATAGCTGCGCAGAATTCTGTCTTCGCAGGATGATGCACACTTTGTAATTTATGTAGATTTAAGTAAGGGTTATTTGAAATACTTGTAGGCATTTTCGTGCCAGAGACACTGGAAGACAAGAAATTATTTTCGAGCATTGATCTTTATGAAGAGAAAAAAAATTAAAAATAAATGAAGTGAATAAATAAAAGAAAAGAAAAGAAAAAGCTTTCATATTTACAGAAATGTAGCAATAGAAACTTACTTTCAGTCGAATATTATTCCGCTACACAACTGGTAAATCATAATACATATCAAGATAAATACCCCGAGTTTTAACATCTTATTATAATGGAGATTGTGTATTTGTTTGTCTGTAACCGAAACTAAATCACTACTCAAGTCAATTCCCTTAGTTATTGACGTCACATTCACCATGAATTTATTTTTATTTAAACCTCAATTAATGATAAAATTCTCATAGCTTATTAATACTGTTGGATTAATATACGTTCTAATAACATGAAAGTATATTTATATATTCAAGAAAATAGCGATTTACAGTGTGAACGAGAAGGCTAATTTGCATATTGATATTAAGAATTTGATTTTAATAAATATATGCTTAGTATTATTGATTTCTAATTGTTTGGTTTTCTCTTAATGAATCTGAGCAAAAATCTCGGGATAAATCTTAAAAGAAATCCATTTAAAAGGCGAAAGAACTGTAATTTTATTAAATACTTCATAATCTAACTAAATAGATAAATTATGAATAATGAAAGACGGGAGTGATGGAAAATGATGGAAGAGTTAGATTTAAAGCTGTTCTATTTTTCGAGTACACCCCCTCAGTTTATCATTTTCTCAATAGTTTATAATTTGATACAATATTTTATTACATCAAAACCTAAATACATGCACCCGGGGGGTGCATATATTTGCTAGTTTAAATAATGAAATTTCTGATAATGTTAATTTTGGGGGTCGTGGGATTTAAAATAATGGAGGTTTTCTGTATACTGCAATGGCACTTAACGCGCACGCATACAAAGGGCGTATTCACCGAGTAACTTTTATTTTTGTTGAAAATGAACCCGGAAACCATGTTCAAATTTTGGATAATACCGTTTGCATTCTACGTAGCACTAATTTGGGAAAGGTAGGGATCTTAGTATTATTTTCTGTATATGTAAATAGTTGGTTTGATAGGAACTCTGTAATATGAATTTGGTAAATAGTCTATGAGAAGAAAAAATAATTTCAACAATGACCTTGCTTGTGGCAGGGGTGTTGGTAAGTTACTACACACACAGACACACACACACATATATATATATATATATATATATATATATATATATATATATATGAGGTTAAGTAAACAAACAAATGTGTTTATTTTTATATGGCTCTAAGCCAACAATTTTTGGAAAATTAATTAGTTAATAATTAATGAATTTTAGGCGGGCATGTACATTCAGGATTGACATTTTCTCGATTCGTTTAGCCTTACATTTGAACATATATGCCCGCCTAAAATTCATTAATTATTAACTAATTCATTTTCCAAATTAGGTACGACTTCAATTAAGCACATATCCTCCAAAATTTGTCGGCTTAAAGCCATATAAAAATAAACACATTCGTTTGTTTACTTAACCTCATACTGTCGTGTAAGAAGTCAATAAAAAGTGGAATATAAATAAGTTTCAAAACGAACGAAGAATGTGGAATTGGCAAGCTAGTGTAACGGTTAGAGACTTCGCCAGTCAACTTGACAGTCGAGGTTTCGAGTCACACGGAACAGTCTCCCATGTCTATAACCTTGCTGATGAGACCTAATAGGTCGACATGTACATTCAGGGATTGACATTTTCTCGATTTGTTTAGCCTTACATTTGAACATATATGCCCGCCTAAATTCATTAATTAACTAATTAATTTTCAAAAATTAGGTATGACTTCAATTAAGCACATGTCCTCCAATATATATATATATATATATATATATATATATATATATATATATATATATATAATATAAACTAAGGTTAAACAGATTTGAGATATTTTACAACGTTGTCAAACTTCACGAGAATGTAAATGTTTATTCTTGAACAAAATCTAAATTTGATGAAAATAATCTTATCAACTTGGATGCATAATGTTAACACGCTAGTAAACAGTTACATTTCTTTATTGTATAACCTATGGGTTTGAGGAAATATATCGTCAGAATTCTTACCAGAATTGTTCGTAATAAGAGAAGCCATATGAAAAAGAAAATGTATATCGTGTTTTCATCAACATATGGTTGCTATGGAAACATTGGTATATACTTATTTCTCTTCTTTCATTATCACATACAAAAATATTTTCCCATTGGTTTGAACGTCTTTCAAATTGTCAATGTTTGAGAGCAAATATGTGAACGATCAGGTTTACATAGAACGTTGTGAATCCTGTCAAATGATGTTAGGCATTCATTGAACTGTGTTAAGTAGCATAACGGAAATTGCCGAATTATTCCGAATGATTGCATTGAAACTACACTATCTGTCAAGCTGGACATAGTATCAAATATTTGCCCACCCACTAAATCCTTTGTATGTTGTTGCCTGGAACGATTGTTTATATGATCTGCGCCTGAAAAGATTTTCAAGATAACAGTCTAATAAGATTTATTATATTCCCAGTGAAGGATTTGTTTGATTTGAGATTTAATTGGATCCTATGACTTGGTGATTGTGATAAGGAATTATGTGGCTTTTATTTTGCCGGGAATTCAGGAAGACAAATGCACAACTTGAAAATTATCTTGAAACATAAACAACTCCTCTATCGGTAATTAACATAAGTCTATGCAATGCCAATTAACGAAGACAATTATATAAGCAATTAGTTAATTTGATTCACTTTGTTAACTGTTACATTCAACGTTTCAGCCGATTTGCCCTCTGGCCTTCTTCGGGTGTTTCTTGCCGAACTCAAGAACCTGGTTAACGAAATGAGAACAGTTTACTCACGTGGATTGAAGAAAGGGTTCTGTTCGAAGTTTCGTCAGAGCACCCGATTACGACATGAAGGTTTACTAGTATGAAGATAAGGTTTACGAGTTTAAGAAGGTTCCTCGCTCGACAAGAAACATCGATCGAAACGCAGTGTATATAACAATAAAGACGAGACCAATATTCCGACGAATCCAAATAATACATGAATTTAATTAAATACAAAAATATCACAAACATTTATCGGTTTTCTTTTTATCATTTTCATAATTCAAAGAAAATGTAACGTTATATTCTTTCTTTTTTCAAAAATAACCAAAAACTATAAACGAATACTGATTTCAATTCATTCAGTCACTTTTCTAAGTTCATGGGGACAATTCCAAGTGCTCCAACTACTGTCACCTTAATGTTCAAATTCTTCTTATTATTAGTATTAATAGTAGTCCTCCTCCTGCTATTAATAAAGTTTACTTGGTATGACGTTAAACTGCATCTAATGATGAAGTTTTAATTCTGGAGCTCTGGGGAATGTGGAGTACCCCTTTCCTCACCATTACTCCCATGTCAACTCCGCCCCGGAATAATACCTATTAGAGCCCCATCTATGGGTTCAATAGAAAGACTTGAGTTTGAAAAATGTGTTAAAAATTGAGTTAAGAATGAATAAAACAAAAACGAATTAAACAGCATAAAATGACCCAATGGGTTGACATGCTGTAAAACACAACCAAGTAACAAACTACTAATACAAATGCTGTTAATAATAATATTAATTTTAGTATTCCATCAAATTCCCTTTTTAACAATCTAATTATTTGTCGATGTTTTAAATAAATTAACATCCCAAATTATCAAAGAACATTATTCTAAAGATGATGTTGAATCAATGAAGATTTCCTAAATTTGAGACCGAAATTATTGAGTTTGACGTTTGGTTAGATTTATTTTTCAATATTTTTAAAAGGCATTATTTTTGAAGAAAGATGGCGATTTAATTATGCTTACGAAGCCATGAAGCAAACAGGGGTGGTAGTGGGAAGAGACATGACCCAACCTCCCAGGTCAAACTTCTGATTCCAAATTACCCGAATCTTTCGATTTTTGCGTGCTAATTAGAAAGCAATATCTTCCTACCTAATCTTCATGTTAGAAAATTAGAGGGATATCTTGGCGTCACGAAGCTAATAAAATATTCTTAAATTAAAAAGGTTCAATTGATTATTGTTTCCTCAGAGAATTTTGGCACGCTGAAGTTTGGTCATATGTCAAGATAGAAATGGGGGAAAAAAGGTTCAAGCTAGCCTGGCATAATCAGAAATAAATTGGTTTTTCGACAAAGCTGATGATTAAGAATAAATAGAGAAACAAGATAATTTGAGAAAATACGTTTTGAGATTTTATTTTGAACAATTTGATAATTACTGATAATTCAATATTCTTGCGAATATAAAGGATATTGTAATACAATCATGTTTCGAAGATAGAGATATTTGAAACAACTTTAATCTTTTTCTTTAAGAAATATATAAATATCTAAACTATCACAATGAACAATAGACTGAACTCTTTTAATCTTGATGAGGCAACGAGTCTAGAAGAAAAAAACAACTGAATTCAAACCTGTTAAATTTTGCTTTAGAAATTGACCTTGCTTGTACAAAAGGATTGAGATTTTATATATATATATATATATATATATATATATATATACACACACACACACACATGAGGTTGAGTAAAAAAGGAATGCAATTTTGTTTAGGACAGGTATGATAACCAACAGAGGACCATGTATCATACATACAATTAAACTGGTTACATCCTTAATCCCTCCAGTCACCGTTTCTCTCAATAACAATGTCCCACCTTCGAATGAAAGCAATTATCCTTGCCCCGTAAGATTATGTAAATTATTCTTTGAGCCACTTCTTCACCAGATTTCACTTCCTCATTACTGGAATAATGTTTGCCTCTCAAACCCTCTTTCATTGGAACTGAAGACATGGTAGTCTGATTTTGTATGCATAATACATGTTCCTGTGTTGGTAAAACCTGCCCTAAACAAAATTGCATTACTTTTTGAGTCACCTCTATATATATATATATATAATATATATATATATATATATATATATATATATGTGTGTGTGTTTATATTTGCCTATCTTATTCTGTTTATATCTATGTATCTTAGCCGTTCCCTATCTATCAATCTCTGTTTGTGAGAGGAAGAACATTTTTTCTTAAAAGATGAGAGGAATATAAAAAGGTATATTTACAAACCCCTCCGCAAAAGCAGGATGTGACAAAAGGTCAATCTCATAAGCGGGGTTTAGAAGGTTAGAATTCAGTTTTTTCCTTTTCCTTCATTGGTTACCTAGCCAAGGTTTAAGAGCCCAGTCTCCCTACTATTTACCAAACTATAGCTGGAGGGAGAATATTTGGATGCATATGGGTAATGGCGCAATATGAAATTCAAACAGCCCCGTCCAAGATCCTTACTCGAGTCGATGAGTCCCATTTTTACGACTAACCTTTATACCACGAGCCTCCAATATATATATATATATATATATATATATATATATATATATAGAGAGAGAGAGAGGAGAGAGAGAGAGAGATAGAGATAGAGAGATCGAGAAAGAATATATATATATAATATATATTATATATATATATATATAATATAATAGATAGATAGATAGAGAGAGAGAGAGAGAGAGTTTACGGTGAGTACAATCTATGTCAGCAAATTCCAAAATCCGTAATTACAATGGTGAGAAAATGTGTTTCCCATTATAATTCATTATCATATTACATATTCGTGAACATGAACAGCGAAACGTGTGGGTAAATTTTCAGTTAGTAAATTATCCAAATCATAGCAATTGTATTCTCTACATATGTTCAGTTTTTGAACCTAATAGTATGATATATTAATACTAGTGTTCCTTAAATTTACGACCGTTATCATCTTGTAAGACCTATTAAGAATAAGACCGCCCAAAATCGGACAAGATGAAATGCAATCCGCCGAATTCATACTACTTATGAAATATTGTAATCTCAGCTAAATAAGTGACCAGTCCGTGTTTTATTGTAAACTAAGGGAAGAAAAAGGAGATTCTACACGGAAAATTATGATATGAAAGAATATAAGAAGGATTAAGAAAATAGGGGGGTGGTTGCGCGTGGAAATGATAACACTAATCGGTTTCAATGGAAAACGATGAAAAGAAGGACAGACAAATATACATAAATCAAGATTATTCTTTTTTTTTACAAATTGAACTATTTTGCAATAGTGCTTAGTAAACATCACAAACGTCGTAAATAATTTATATATAGCAATAATAATAATAATAATAATTACCCCCAGGCGATGTAAAAATTAATTTTCAAAAGATATTTGACTGAGAGTGTGGGAGTTAAAACTTCACTGTCAAAGAGTTCGTGCCACAAGTAAGTAAAATCATCAAATCTATTATCGTAGTAAAAAAAAAAAATAAAATAAATAAAACAATTTTAAATGGAAACTTACTTCTGATGACTTTAAATATATATTGAAATAAAACGAACTATTTATAAATATAATGATACCGTCCATGTATTAAAACTTAAAACAAAAAAAAAAACAATGAGAAACGTCTAAGGTTGCATGCTCAAATTTTGAGTGTATTATGACGATTTTAGAGAATGGGACGTAAGCAGTGACGTAGTTTCGGTTACAGAAAAGAGACCTAATTGCCATTATTAATAGATATAGTATATTCACAGGTCTCACTTGTATGAATTGAATATTGAGATGCAAATTGGGCATGTCTATTTGCTGGATGCAATTAAAGCAATAATTACATACAAGAATAAATCATTGAATTTATTTCCAAACAGCATTTTTCCAAACAAAAGCGTAATTGGATTTGTCTTTTCTCATTTCACATGAATAATCATGATAACTAGCAGGACCTGTGGATATATCAGATTAAGAAGATTATTTAATTATTACAACATTTGTACATTTACTTAAGAGCTATTGTAACAGTTCAATATGTAAAAATATAATCATTTTGATTTAACATACTCTCATTCTTTCTTTAAAAAGGGGGTGGTGGAAATGTAAATGATTTGCCATGAAATATAGGGGGTAGAATATTTACATCAATTTGTCGACAAAAAGTGACAAAAACACGACTCGGAAAATAAATAGTTTGACTGGAAATTTGCCTGACACTGGCTTGCTAAAAAACATAGCGAAAAATAAGGCGGGGAAGGGACGACATAAGATTAAAAATTAAAACATATTCCTTAATTCAGAATTTCAGCCGACCTGTCGTCTGAGGCGTTAGAATGGCCTCGTCTGGGCGTTAGAATGCCTTGACTGCATCTCTGCAGATTGGTAAGACACTCCCAATGGGGCCACCTGTTGGCCGTGGGTGGTGACCCGTGATGCTTAAGGATGGAACCCAGGTAGTTGAGCAGTCCATGACTTGCAATACTCCACTGGCCCTTTCTTGGGCTAGACTGGCGGCTGGAGCGGCCCCTCTGATCAATCGGCTGGTCACGTCAAGCCCTAGCCCCTATATCATTGCCCCAACCCTATTGCCCTTATGGCAAGCCCAACACCTTTATTATATAGGTACAATAAGATGGTGGCTGAGAGTCTACATGTCCTGGGAATGGCGTTAATCTATCTGATTGTGAGGTTCCAGTTCTGGAGTTTTTGGGGGAATGTGGAGCACCCCTTCATCACCATTGCTCCCAAGTCCACTCTGAGCCGAGTGGTAGTACCTGTTAGGGTCCCATCTATGGTTAAAATAGCAAACATGAGTTTATAAAACAAAACTGATTATCCATTAAGAATGAATCTATTTCAAAACTTTATCGGCATTAAATGACCCACTGAGGTTGATATGCCGAAAACAAACCAAAACCAGAATTTCAGTATAACTTTTTTTTCAATTCATTTTATGTTGATCATTTAAGGGACGCAATACTATTTGGAATGTCTCTTTAAAAATTGGGGGAAATAAAATGGGACAAATAAAAAAAAATATCTCCGAGTAAGCGACACTATATAATCTGGATTCACTTTTTTTTCATTGCAGCTTGAATAATTTGGATGGTCTCATTTTTAACCAGAGGTTGTAGCAGGATGATAACGGACGGAGGGTTTTAGGAACACCAGTATTAATATATAGATTGTTATTGCATTTATCCATTGATAATTGAATATTTAGAATATTTTATTGAATCAGAATTTATCTTTCATGTCGCCAACTATGCCTTTTCATAGAATCAGGATATTTTATCCATTCAATTTTTTTTTCAACGCGTTGCGATTAATTTGGCAAGAAATGAACAAAAATAAACGCATAATGATGTAATTTTAATCAATTGCTTTCACCTAGAAAGATTTCGATAAAAAAAGAAAGTGGACAGTCGCCTCGGGAGGATCGCAGGTGTTTCCAAAAATGTGTTATCATTAGAGGACAAATAGTAATTCAATGAAAGAGGGGGAGACATTTCAACGATTTAAGATTTAAAAAGATACTTTGAATTTTCAAAAAATGAAAAAAATGTCCCTTTCATTGTTATTCTCTCTCTCTTATATATATATATATATATATATATATATATATTATATATATAATATATATATACACGTAATAAGTGATAGTCAAACAAAGGTATCGCCTCTCTCTCTCCCTATATATATCTGTGTTTGTGTGTGTGCTCTGATTTCAAACCTGTTAAATTCTCCCTTAGAAATTGGGCATGTCTCAGAGTCTGCTCGGGAAGAGAGGTTTTGGTAAATATATGACTATATATATTTACACTTTTTCCATACGTATTCATTGATATTATTAACCACCCACGGAAACACACCTATATACATATATGTGCCGCGCATGAGTAATTATCTGGCTCAAGATATAATATATACATTATTCATCGGTGAAGGTACCTATTTTTGTCACATGATGGTGATGTATTTTTATTGTTTGTTTTTTCAAGAAACACAGATAATTCGTATAACGATGCCAACTCCAGGTGTTTTAGAACAAGAGTCAAAATTTGCAATGTGATACAATGACTTCAAACTTTAGTCAGGTGTTTTTTGTATGCAAATGAGTCGCTGACATCTTCGCGTCTGAGTTCATAGCTATTTCTATACCAAATATTTGCGCCCAAAATAGTGAATTGAAAGTTTATTTTAATGGATATAATTTTCATGTCATCTCTCCACGGAGTAGTATTTTTTATTCCATCTCTTTTTTATGCCACCAGGTCCTTTCACATGACGATCATAACTCTGTAAAACTATTTCTAGAAAAGTTTAATAATCTTTAGAGTATATATGAGGTGATTAAATAAACTCATTGTGTAATATTAATCTCTGACGAATTTCTAGTGATAGGATTTTTTCTACTTTAGGCCTGTAAGAGATTTAATAAGGGGTTAAAACACAAAAGAAATAACTGCTATGGAATATAACTTTGTCTGAATATTTTAGATGAGGCTTGATAATTTGTATTATTTGGGTTTTCTGACTGTTATCCTTATCTTTATTGTTATATACATAATTGGTAATTTATGAGAAGTGCGTCTCAGAAATTGCTAACCCGGTGACTATTAAAAATAACGTCCCCAGCTATGCTGTCTCGGCGGTTTTACTTGAAAAAAACAACTAACTTAAGGGCGTTAAATGTACTTTTGTCATAATTGTTATTTATTCATCGTAATTTGTTTAGAAATGTATTTATAGAAATGTGTCGTAATTCTTTGTTTAGATATGAAGATGGATATCCATCTATCTATCTACCTCAATATGTTCATTTTTAAAAACTTTGTTTATATATATCTATCCACCCATATCTCATCATTGTGTTCATAAAGAGAAGCCCAACCCTCTAAAATACACTTTACCGCCCTAAGTTGGTGTGTTTTCTTTCAGTAAAACCGCCCGACAACATATCTGGGGAGTTATTTTAATAGTCACCGGGTAGTCAATTTCTGCGGCAGGAGACGGATGCCCTTCCTGCCTAAATACCCATAATGTTTTAGCTAATGTCTTTCTTTGGAATGTTTCTTGTCAAACTCGGGGGCCATTCATGTCATAATCGGAGACATTCACGAGGCTAGGAAAAATATTGAATTTTGGTTGTTTTGGTATTGGATTTTTACGACATGCCAATTCGTGTATTTTTATGCAGAACACTTTGTTTGAATCATACTTCATGGGTACTCAATTTCTTCTAATATTACCCATAGATGGGACACTAACAAGTAATCTCCAATATCTTATAATAATGGAGATTGTGTGTTTTTTTCTGTCTGTAACCGAAACTATATTACTACTCAAGTCACAATTCCCTTAGTTATTTACGTCACATTCTCCATGATTCTATTTCTATTTAAACCACAATTAATAATACAACTGTTTGACATTATTAATACTGTTGGCCTTACCTAAATACTAATAACACGCAATTGTATTTATATATACAACAAATACCAGTTTTAGTGTGTAAACGTAAAGCTAATTTGCATATTGATATTAAAAAAACTGATTTTAATAAAAATGTGCTTGGTATTATGATTTCTAATTGTTTGGTTTTATCTTAATGAATATGAGTAAAAATCTCTGCAATAAATCCTAAAATAAATTCATTAACAAGAATAAATAACTGTAATTTTATTCTTTACTTCCTATTTTAACTAAATAGTTAAATTAGGAAAATTTAGCATTGAAAAACGGAAGTGATGAAAGAGTAAGTTTCAGTTTTTCTATTTTCCGATTATACCCACTCTGTTTCAAATCTTTTTATCTGAATTCTTAATTAGTTTCACTAGCCTTTCTGATTTAATCTAATATTTTATTACATTTAAACTTAAATACTTGCACCCGGAGGGTGCATATATTTGCTAGTAATAATTTAACATGTAATATAAAACGAAAAACAAATATCGTATCATTCGCACTCAAAAACAAGATAGAACTCCAGATGTGGTTTACTATGCATAGATATATCTTTATTTGTTGTAAATAAACCAATTGATGACTATATGAGTGTGTGTGTGTGTGTCCATTGAAGATATTTGTATGTATGTGTAGTCCTCATGAAAATATAATTTCCTCCCTATACTTATCTATTTCGAAATAAAATTTATTTGCTGTCAGAAAGAATTACGCTTTGTAATATTGCAAGAAAAATAACGAAAAACTTTTTTTTTCTCACATCTATATGATAAAAGTTTTGATTACTTTTACCAGACACACACACATATATATATATATACGTATATATTACTCACATATCTACAGACGCGCGTACACATGTGCACGAGTGTACGTTACTTATGCATTACGTGTATATCGTGTAGATATTGTATTAGTTTTAGTTATATACTTTTTTTATATATTACATGATTGATACAATAATTAGATAGACATTAGTACTCTTCTCTATTAACCTAGCTATTAGATTTTTTGTTTTCTAGGCTAAAAGTACATTTTTATTATGACAGGTCTCCTGGTTTATGATTACAATTTTCAACTATCACATTTTTTCAACGCAATCTTTAAGATAACTTTGTCTATGTCATTGATAATCTATTCTAAAAGAACTAAACATAAATTACTGATGATTGAAAATTTTATTATTTGATTTATTTTTAAATAATGAATGGAAGAACTATTATGTATAATATCAAAATAGATTTACCGTTAATTTGAGAATGATATGAAAAGAAAATTGGATAGAAAAATAAATGTCTTTGTTTAAAAACAAATAAATTCCCTTAAATAATATTCTTGATTATTTAAACTACGTCGAAGAGTAACTGTTCTGAAAACATGTTGATATGGTTAAGTTGTTGGCGAAGCTCGTCTACGGGCACTAAATGATTATATAGCCCTGCAGGGTTTGGTCTAAAAGGAGTGATGACATTTTATGTATCAGTTGTGGAAACCGATGTCACAATTCTTTTAGTTATTTACCTCATATTCTCAATGATTAATAAACAATAATTATTTAATATTATTTAGCATCTTATTTATTAACTGTTGTGAGGGTTTAAGGGGTCAAATAAGAACAAAACGACTGGTAACAAATGTAGAAAAATGTATTAACAGAAAGTAGACAAATACAATAGAGATAAGTGGAAATTACGTCCGACAATAGAGGCATTAGCTTAACTCGCATTGGCTTACTGCCAAGCCACAATTATCCCTGTTACTTATAGTAACCCGTCGGTGCATTCCATTGGTCAATAGGGTATATCACCTATAAAATTAACGATATCTATTGAAGTTCAGCTGAATTATATTTGCTCCAAACAGCCCATGTTATTAATGCATTAAAAGGCGATGTTGATCAGCACAGGTTGACCCTTACCGTCTAGTAATATACTATCTTCTCTTGGTCCTGGTATCTCAGCTCTAATGGCTTTTGGGGCAGGATGGTATTCTCGCTGTTTGAGTCAGGAACAGCTAGGGTCGTCGCTAGGGTATTACTAGAACCTCGTGGTTTCATAGTCCGATGCTCTCCTAACTGAACTGAACAAGCCCTACTTTTTATAGTTAGTATCTTTTTCCTATGATTTTGCTTTTTCAATATTTTTCTTTTGAGTCAAACCCACCAGATTGCATTAAAACATAACTTGTTTGGCTACAAATAAAATCCCCAATGCACATCCTTGTGCTCTATTACATAGAGTAAAAATACTAATAGTAAAACAACTACTACCACCCCTATTACTACTACTACTACTACTAATAATAATAATACTGCTGCTGCTGCTCATGTTAATAATAATAATAATGATGATAATAATAATAATAACCTTATCCCAGAAGGAGACCATACATAGTATTGATAAACAAAAAAAATTTTTTAAATTGTCAACTGGTAGACTTTGCAGTTCCAGCAAATCACAGGGTGAAGATGAAGGAAAACGAAAAGATAGACAAATGCCTGGACTTTGACAGAGAATTGAAAAAGCTGTCGAATACGTGAAAGTGATACCAATTGTAGTTTGTGCACTTCGAACGGTTCCCAAAAGCTTGGAAAAAAGACTGGAGGAAGTAGAAATCAGAGAAATAATTGAGACCATACAGACAACATCATTGCTGAAATCGGCTAGAATACTCAGATGACTCCCGGAGATATAGGAAGACTTGTTGTCAGTCAGACCCCAGCAAAAGACCCTCAGCTAACGCTGGTGTGAAAACGCAATAATAATAATAATAAGTAATAATAATAAATAAATTAACAAAACCAAACAGGCTAAAACAATTCCATTAATGTCTGATGGTACCATTTACCAATAATTTACTTAATATTAACTCGAAGTAGTTAATTACCGTGTACCATTTACCAAATATTAATCCTAATATTAATTACCGTGTACCATTTACCTATATTAATTACCTAATATTAATTACCGTGTACCATTTACCAAATATTAATTACCTAATATTAATTACCGTGTACCATTATTTACCTAATATTAACTCGAGTAGTTAATTACCGTGTACCATTATTTACCTAATATTAACTCGAGTAGTTAATTACCGTGTACCATTATTTACCTAATATTAACTCGAGTAGTTAATTACCATGTACCATTATTTACCTAATATTACCTCGAGTAGTTAATTACAGGGTACCATTATTCATTGCTTTATATCCATTCATGAAACAAAACTTTTGCCAAAATGCCCTGATTGATATGTTATGTATTGCCAGCAGAGATAGGCAAACTGATTTTTACACTTTCCTAAATATCTATGAAATGTCTATATCTTCTAAATCTTGCATTGTCGGTCGACGGTCTCCTTTTTTTGCAGCCCTCGTTCAACATTCAGTTATTTGACTACCTTCCAAAACATGGAATGTTTCTTGGGATTCCTAGCCAAAAGATTTTCCATTGCTATGCAGTTTGCTTCCACTCAGAAATCTTTGTTGTATAAGTGGGTAAAAAAAAAAAAAAAAAAAAAAAAAAAAAAAAAAGATCCAGGCAAATTCCTTGCGAACGCCAAAATCACTGAATAACAAATTTGACTATATTGCTTTTCATTTCTCTAGTAGAGTGTACGTGTTAGCACGTGCACAAGATTCTCTTGGAACTGACTCACGTCCTTTTTTTCTCGAGAAATCCCGGCCGAATAAGGAGTTAGGATTAAAAGGGAGATAGCTCCGGTCGGGATTTTTCGAAATATCACCCATCCAACCGGGAATTTTCGAAATCTCGACTTTCCTAGATGAATTTGTCCTAACACACCTACATTTGCTTAATCCACTACTCACACTAATGTACACTCTTTATCCTCATAAAGATTGGCTTCCTACACAACTGTATGTCCGAAATTATAATATAACATAATTATTAGATACCTAATATTTATGTGCAATAGTGTAGAAATCAAAATGGCCGTTATAAGCTGCAGCCCATGGTCTTTAAGGATTTGAATGACAAAGCTTGACCTGTCCTGATCCTTCCTTCCGGTGAATACCGTGAGAATCGGTGGAGAAGACCCTCTTCTGGTTTAGAGTAGAAATAGATTTTAGTCAGTCGGCGAGAAACCACGACGGTGGTGAGTCGTGTTATACACACACCGACTCGATCTGTGCAGGTAGTCTGGTGGGGGATTTCGAGAATAAAATATGATCAAAGTAAATCTAAGTCTTGTGTTATTATCTAAAAAACTAACAATGACACAAGGCTTCTGATAAAGTGAAATCCCCAATGGAAGACCAGACACGAAGTCCCCAAGAGAAGTCCAGACGTTAGAAGAGACCTAGAAGAACTTAAGATGTCAGACGACAGCAGAAGAATAGAAGTAAGAAAGAAGGGTATATAACAGTAGACCATAATAATCATAAAAAAACATGGAATTGAATTAGATAATTCAAACATCATAATGTTTCAACATCTATCCTAAACCTCTTATACTATTAGTTTGATGATACAAGTTTTAGATCTTTCTCACCTTTTATCTATGGTGGCCCTATGAAACATAATACACTTTTTACAGTTTCTTGGTACGTCTTACCATGTACCGGAACAGAAAGTCATCCAACCACACTCAAATCTTCTTTCCATCTCAAGTCCTGATCAAGGTTTACTAAAACCGAAACATTACGTCGACTTCAACATGAAGAATAAATTCATCTTTATAGAATACTTCGTGATTATATAAGTCGACAGGGCGGACTAAAGTCGGTATCAGCCAATCAGCGAGGGAGTCTATCCCCTTTTCAATAGCGCTAGACCAAGGAGATTGTTTTAGCATCTGAGGTGGAGCGCCACACCTACTATCAGCTCCTTATTTTACCGCACAGATCCCTGTGCTACTCATACGCTGAGTTGGCGAGGACCGGTATCGAACTAGGAACCTTGTGGTTTCTAGCCGAACGCTCTACCGACTGAGCTAACCCGGCCCCTTAATGGTACACAGTAATAACCTACTAGAGTTTCACCATAAAGATCTTCAGAAACCGACTGCAATTAATCAATATCTTGATTAATCCGGTGGATTTACCCTGAAGATCCTTATGGTAAAACTCGACTAGTTAATTACCGTGTATCATTATGATAATAAAGTTGCTCTACTAACGTATTGAGCACTTTATATTTGTTATATCGCTGTCTTATTGTGAAACTTGCATCAACTAACCATTGTGACCATTTTCACCGGTAAAGTCACCTTTTCCACAAATACCATATTATATATTATATATATATATATATATATATATATATATATATATATTGGTTTGTTGGTTGGTTGGTTTTAAAGGCTGTCACGATGCAAGTGTAAAGAAAAAAGAAGGTAACTATGATGTTGTTTGTTAACCTGTCACTTTATTCTTAGTATTTCGGGATGAAAAATCCCATCATCAGAAAAATATTCGAATTGAAGTGGTCCTAGCAGTTGATTCTTCGGATGATGGGATTTTTCATCCTGAAATATTAAGAATAAAGTGACAGGTTACAAAACAACATCATAGTTACCTTCTTTTTTCTTTACACTTGCATTGTGACAGCCTTCAAAACCAACCAACAAACCAATATAAACACAATGCTCCAAGCAAATTACAAAACCCTATATATATATATATATATATATATCATATATATAATGGTACACGGTAATAACATATTCGAGTTTCACCATAAGGATCTTCAGAAATCGACTGCAATTAATCAATATCTTATTAATCCGGTGGATTTAACCCTGAAGATCCTTATAGTAAAACTCGAGTAGTTAATTATCGTGTATCATTATGATAATAAACTTGCTCTATTAACGTATTGAGCACTTTATATTTGTTATATCGCTGTCTTATTGTGAAACTTGCATCAACTAACCATTATGACCATTTTCACCGGTAAGTCATCTTTTCCACAAATACCATATATATATATATAATATATATATATATATATATATATATATATTTACCAATCCCTCCGCACAAGCAGGATGCGACACAAGGTCAATTTCTTAAGCGGAGTTTAACATGTTTGAATTCAGAGTTTTCCTTCTCCTAGACCGGTTGCCTAACCAATGTTAAAGAGCCCAGACTGCCCTACTATTTACCCATAGCTGGAGGAAGAGTAGGATTCATACTTTTTCCAAGGTATTATGCAGGATTTGCTCGGGGCGACGAGTGAAATGCAATTATCACTATTTTGTCTTAGTCAGACGTCCATTTGAACTCGGGGCGAGCGTAAGTCCATTTGCCATTGATTTGATAAATATATGCTTATATTATTGATTCTAATTGTTGTTTTCTAACGAATTGAGCAAAAATCTCATTAAAAGAAATCCATTAACAAGACGAAAGAACGCACTTCCAAATCCATCACACACCTCAACATTATATATATATATATATGGGGGGATACATTCAAATGTATATGAAGCTTTAAACCAGCCTATCCTAATGCATGTAGACAAAATCAGTGCAAATCTAATTTGAATTGAAAATTTGAATAAGTTCATGTCTTATATGTAAATGAAAATGAATAAAATCAAATCACCGAGGGTATTTGATCTACAGACATGTAAAGACCGACATTCCCATTGGCTGTATTTGGTATTTGTTCATTGAAGTTGGCAGTCAGCATTGACCGAATTTTCTAAAGAACGAATATCTTGGAGACTTTTCCATTTATTCTGGTCAAGATAGACGCCTATAAACGATTCAACTTTCATCCGGTCTTCCATGATTGATAATTCTCTCCGGCTTTTCCGTCTTTTACAAAGTAAACAGATCCCCAGTAAGGTCCCAGTGGAAAAAATAGTTCCAACGTCCATTCGATCAGTCAAATACTATTCATATATCAAATCGCTGAAAGTTAACTGAAATAATATGTATAAATTAGCGAGAATGTTCTAAATCCTGGCTGCTCAGTCTGTGTGGGGAAGTTTCAGCTGAGTTAAAAGTTTGAATTCTAGCGTTTACCACAAATTTTTATACAGAACCATAATTCATAGAGACATTTAAACGATATATATGACTCCAAGACATGATTATGTGTAAATATTTCCTCCCGTGTTGTTTCCTGGTCAATATATATATATATATATATATATATATATATATATATATATATATATATATATTGTGTGTGTGTGTGTGTGTGTGTGATTTTATATGAAAAAGGTGACTTAACAGTGAAATTGGTCACAATGGTTAATTGATGCACGTTTCACAATGATAAGACAGCGATATAACAAATATAAAGTGTTCAATACATGAGTAGAGTAAATTTATTATTATGGTATACACGGGAATAACCTAGTCAAGATTCACCATAATGATCTTCACGGTTAAATCCACTGAATTAATCAAGATATCTTGATTAATTCGATGGATTTAACCCTGAAGATCCTTATGGTGAATCTTGAGTAGGTTATTCCCGTGTATACAATAATTATAATAATAATAATAATAATAATATATACATGTGTGTGTGTGTGTGTTTGTCTGAGTGTATGTATGCGTGTGTGCGTGCGTTCCAGAAAATGGAAAACATGGAATAGAGACTATATAAACCACACTTTTAGGATCAGGTAGTCTTGAATATTTCTGCAGGCCCCACGAGACTTGCTGCCATTTAGTGAAAAAGCACCAGTTAAAACTATGTGTGTATGTATGTGTCTGGGTAATTAAGTGTATGCGTGTTTATGTCTGTGTGTGGATGCGTTTGTGTGTGTACATCGTCTAAAACAATTATTGTACCAATTTGAAAAGACCATCTAAGGCGTAATCATTTTAATATAATACTTCCCCTTTCGTCGGCTATTGAGCTCTCCTTTGTGGGAAGACTGTTGAAATACAAGATGGACTTATTTAGGTTTCATTGTTGAGTATTGAGTTTGTAATTTTATTGATGTTTCAAGAAAGAATGAATTATTAAAAGAGACATGTAATTTCGTCTTCGTACAAAAGAGAAACATGACCACCTCCGACCATACAGAAGACGGAAATACGTTCATATCGTATTTTCGGTACTTTTCGCGGAGAACCGTCCCGGCATCCTGCCTCAAAAATCGCTACCTGATGGCTGCTGAAAAAAACAAAAACACCAGCTACGATTGAAGTCCGTAGCCGAAGCGGTGTCACTTGCAAAAAAGGGCGTTTTTCCCGAAAACCCAATCCCAAGTTAAAATTAATAGCTTTATTACAAAATTTGTGGGTTCTGTTTTTCTGTCAGAAAAAACAGAGCTCAAATTGTTTATTTTTTTCCCATTGAACTAACCCTAAACCTAGTTTCTTTTTTGCAAGTGACACCTCTTCGTCTACGGACTTCAATCGTAGCTGGTGGGGTTTTTTCAGCAGCGACCGGGTAGCGATTTTTGAGGCAGGCGAAAAGTACCGTCTTTTCTTCTACTTCCACTCTTAGATCTGGAATTCATCGGTTTTCTCGGATAATTCTTAAAATAAGCTTTCATGATTATAGCTACTAGAACGAATAGGAGCCCTCCCACCAGCGTAAGTATTAAAGTTTTAATGTAATAAAATATATTAAACTAGCAGGACTTGTGGATATATCACAGTATGATATTTTATTTAATACAACGTTTTATATGATTACTTGAGAGCTATTGCAATAGTTCAATATGTAAAAAGTATAATAATCTTGATTTAACTCGCGCTCCCTCTGTTTCTTTCTTTTCTTCGTGATGTTCGATTGAAACGGATTAGCGTTATTTCTTCTTCGCGCCATCCTTCTCTCTATACCTATTCTCAACTCTTTCTTTCACTCTTATTATTTCATGTATGTGTAACATTTTTCTCCCCTTCCTTTCTTTCTAATGAAAACGGAATAGTCCATTATTTAGGTGTGGTAACGATACTGATAAGAAATAAGAATTCGGCGGATAAACAACAGCAGATAATCAGGATTTAAATTTTTGCATTTCATCTTCAACAATTTAGACGGTCTCATTTTTAACCAATTAAGATGTTGCAAGAAGATAGTGAACGTACTTTTTATCAACACCAGTATTAATGTTGTATACCCTTTCTTTACTTCTAGTATTCTTCTGCTAATCTTTGGTATCTTACCCTCTTCTGGCGTCTCTTCTAACATCTGTTCTTGCTGGTTGATCGTCCTTGATTTATTTCTTATTCTAGGTCAGTCTTGTTGCCAAGACATTCATCAACCACAAAACCATATTATTTATTTAAACATTTATATACTTAACTAACATCTTCCTCTAACTAAACACAGCGCGCGTGTGCAAGTGACCTCCATCTAAGGCAGAAATACCTTCTCTGCCTGACGTCCAAGCTGAAACTGGGAGCCAACCAGGTCCCACGTGACTTCACGTATTTCGCGGGCTTTCTGTAATATTCTATGGAAAGTCCCGCCCGTGATATGAAAAGGGCCATCCCTTCAGAAATACAGGGGGTTGACAATAATCTTATGCAACCGCATATATTATGCAACATTAATATATAGATATTATCATTATGTGTATGTCCTAGTAAAACAGAATCATATTGTTATCAGAGTAGTTAATATGTAATGATTAAAAGAATTGGTACAAATAGACACAGACTCAGTGACGCATTAACATACATACATCATTTCTTATTCTATTTTTTTGTTTTGTTTAGAAAATTCATCAATCTGTCTTAGTCACTCAGTCTGTTTTTCGCTATGCAAATTTTGGACGAACAAGAAATATTGTTACCAACAAACCCTCATAAACTAATTATAATTGTTCTTTGTTTAAAATTGATTTATGTCATAGTTATATCTATAGAGACTATCTTGATTTTTTCATCTAAACATTGTGCCTCTGTCTTTTTACTCAGCATGACTGTAAAATAATTTTATATATTTTAATCATCCACATAAAGTACTATTTCGATGTATCACGTCTGTTCAGTGCAGCTATACTTTGCAGGCTGTGTCAAGCTAATATTGAAACTCGACAGTATATATATATATATATATATAAGTTAAAAGAAAGAAAGAAATGAATCCGACGGTATGAGTATATATATAAAAAGATATGAAAACACCACAAAACGCTGTTAAAGTGAAAACATTTTATAACTGAGCTGATATTGAACAATATTTCGATTTTATGAAAAGCTTTGATGAGGATTTTCATAAAATCGAAATATTGTTCAATATCAGCTAAGTGATAAAATGTTTTCAATTTAACAGCGTTTTGTGGTATCTATCTATCTATATATATAATATATATATATATATATATATATGTATATGTTGGTGTGTGTGTGTGTGTGGTTGAAAATAGAGGGAAAAGTGGATTATAACAACCCAGCAACTAAATTCAGTTGATATTTTTGCCCCATTGTCTATGGACTTTCTCAGCGATCTGTGGATACAGACGAAACTACCAATTGTTTGTTTTGAGTTGATCATCTTGACCACATTCCACCTATTTACAGCATATCGTCGGATCCTAATTCAATCCTTCATATATATATATATATATATATATATGATGTGTGTGTGTGTTTGTGTGTGTTTTGCAATCGGAAGCCATGAATACGGATGGATTTAAAAAAGATAAGTTTTCATCCATTTGAACTCTACAATAGGATTGATACTCTATCCTGGCAATAAAGTCGAGGCAAAAAAATGTGGCGGGTTAGTAACACCGAATAAACAAACACCGATTACCCCATATCAAACAAACCACTAGTTGACCCATTTGAAAATCTAACAGTCAAACGCACAGTACCGAGAAGCACACACATGTGTATGCACACATATACATTTAAACGAGTACATATATGGATATACACACAACTCCTAAAAGAAACTCCCTCACATATATAAAAGAACATTCCAATAGAATTCAACTCAAAAAAGTTTTTTTTTCATGGAAAAGATGGACTCCCTACTTCTGACACCTTTCTCTACCCGGATTATAGTGACCTATCAAACACTCAAAGAAATTTTTTTTAATAATAATCGCTTAAAAAATCTCTAAAAACAATTTCTTCAAACAAAAATTTTCTCCTGACGATGACCTAAGATTGAAACTAGTTGAGAATAATAAGCATAAAGGAAATATTCCTGTTTGTCTTATCACTATTTTGTATATATATATATATATATATATACATATATTGTGTCTGTGTGTACGTACGCTTGCTTCAGTCCATTATGAGGTTGACAGGAGATGTATGAAATAATGTACGTATTTGCGTTACCCTTTCAACATAAAGAACATTTGTTAAGCTGGTTTATTTCAGATTTCATTATTCCTAGATTAATTGCCTAACTATGTCTTCATAAACAATTCTGTCCTTTTATTTACCGATTGATGTGGCGAGAAGTAATTGCTTCAGATCTATTTGAAGAGCATTAGTGCGAAATGAAACGCAAATATCCTTGACCATAAATTGAACACGAGTTGCCGGTTCCATATATATATATATATATATATATATATATATTTACCAATCTGTGCAGACTATGATACAAGGTACATTTCTGAAAGGGAGCTAAACAAGATTGAATACATAATTTTCCTTCTCCTAGACTGATTGCCTAACCAAGGTTAAAGAATCCTGTTTGTCCTACTATTTACTCATCGTTTGAGGAAAAGCAGTTAGTTGCATTCTTTTCCCAAGGTTATTAGCGCTATTTGAAATGTAAACCTCCTCGTCCAGGATTTGAACTCGGGTCGACGATTCCATTTCCTACAACTCTAACCATTAGATCATGCGCCTCCAAATTGCAGACATATCAGGAAAATCTCTTATACTAAGATAATTTAAAAATTCATTATTTTCAATGTTGAGGACCTCAGCAAACATTAAATGTTGTGATTGGACAACGGGAAACGGGAGTTTTCATCTAATTGGCTCAAACTAGAATAATCTAGACAATTAGTCATTTCAATGATTAGAATGACAGAACAAAATTGAAGATAATTAACAAGATACAGACATAAGAAACTGGAGTGAAATAAATATCTTAAAATGTTATATTGCATCGCTGGGACGATTTAAATGAATTATTTTGGTAATTGTAATAATTCTATACTTATCTTCTTACTGTTCAACTCTTCTCTAGGCTTAATAGGAGTTGGTCTCTGCTGTTATGGACCAGAGAGGCTGGTATTTCTTTTTCGGTTGTTGGGCTGGCATTCACTCCGTTCTTCGAGTCTAGAAATTACTTGAGAAAATTGTTGGGTATCTTATTTGGTATTAACGATAATTTGTATTAGCAAACACTTGACGTTATTGTTGTTTCGAAACTCATTTATTTTATCCAAAAGTAAAAATGCCTTGAAGAACATAAACTCATCATTACATCTGTTGTCTTCAAATACTCAAACCACACTGCTTACTCTTCACTCTTTTTTATAACTCTCCTCCCGTTGGCATCTATCAACCAATCAGAGAATGACAGGTAGCCTTTCATACGTCATTGTAGAAACTTTCCAATCTTTTATTTTACCATCTCACTGTATTACACTTATATTGGTCATAGAAAATCTAAAGTTCATATAATTTACATTTAATGTTATAAACCAGAACATATCCATTCAGGGTGGCTTGTCAGGTATGGTGGGATAGATTTTTCTCTCCAGACTTGTTACTCAGCCACTGAATCTAAAATTGGTTCGCGAAAATTCCTATATTATAGGACGATTCTCGTGAAACGATATCACACTCTATTACATTGTACAGGCCCGGTTTAAATCAGTCGGTAGAGCACCCGCCTCAGAATCGCAAGATTCTGAGTTCGATACCCTCCCCTGCCAACTCAGGGTACGAGTAGCACGGCTTGAGTTATCTGATTTGTGCAATAAAGTGGGAATCTGAAGATAGGTGTGGCGCTGCACGAAAGAATAAAACAATCTCCTACGTCTAATGATAGCTAAAAAGAGATAGACTCCCTCAGAATCGGGCTAATACCAATAAGGGGCGAGTCTTGTTCTATTTGCCCGTACATGGGATTCTAACACTCCGAATCAGAGTCCGAATTGAGTCAATTTCAATGAAAGGGTATGCAATTTAGTATTATACCCAGAACACTAACTTGTTAGAAATATCTTATGTTATTTTTTTTTCGTTAACTTAACTAGTATAAAATAAAATAACACCCTCCGGTTGATGTAAAAATAGATTTTGGAAACATATTGCCTGAAGGGTGGGAGTAAAAAAATCAATGTCAGCGATTTTGTACCCTAAGTAAGTAAAATCATCAAATTCATTAAAGGATTAAAAAATAAAACAATTTGAAATGTAATCTTTGAATATGTATTAAAATAAAACAAACTATATATAGATATATAATACCAATCATGTATTTATTAAAACTTGTTTTCAAAAACAATGTGGACTGTCTAATGTTGCATGTTCAAATTTTGAGTGTATTTATTCTATGTTATGATGGTAATGTGACGTAAGCAGTGACGCAATTTTTTGTTACAGACAAAAACTGGAAGCGAATTTCCATTATTAATAGAGATGTGTATGAAAAATTAAAAGAAATAACGTCACATGTGTTAATGAATTTTTTTTTACTCGCTGGCTTCACCTAGCACCTATATGATAAAATGAGATCGGTGTTTGCTATAAGAGGAATTTGAACAATAGGATCCGGACAATCATGTAGGTGCCAGAAATTGACATGACAAGTCGATTGTTCGGATGGGGCCCACTCCGACCACCAGTATAGGCTATGTAAGGCTGAGGTCGAATCACGGCACGACTTAGAATTCGATTCTTCCAATTCTGAAGCTCTAATGAGTATGAAGTACCCCTTCATCACTATTATTCCCAGGTCGTCTAACCCAGAGTTAGTATCCCAACAACGAGGCAAATAGAACACATTAGTTAAAAATTTTAGTTTAAATTAAAAACAAAATTGAATATCAATAATGAAGAAAAGAAAATATGTTCGGCATGAAATAACCGAACAAGAGTTGACATGCCGTAAAATCCAATCAACAAACCGTATTCGGTTCACTTACAGCTCAGTCCCAAAGATCCTCTTCTCATACATTATTGGGCACACAAAACAGTCAACCCCATTGTTTGAGGGTGCTTATCCATCTGCAGAAATGTAGTTGGCGTATTCTACACCCTTTGCCGACGGGGCTTGATAGAATCAATGCATGAGCATTGATACTCGGCTGAACGAATATGGTAACGTTTATATTACTGTAAACAAACGAGTTCAACAAGAAAAGAAAGCTACTGTGAAAATCGAGCGAGTAGGACGCGGTTGAGATTCATTTTGTCGATTTTAATAAATGTGAGTTGTATTCGTTGAAAAGTGAAGAGGAAAGGAAATTGCTCTTATCTTTTGCCGAGAAAATGACGCTAGAAATAGACAACTCTGAAGGTGTTTCTCCCGTTTAGATTTAGCGAAAGATTTGAAAATCATATCGGCG
>CM042141.1:56331788-56476788 GCA_023376005.1 Doryteuthis pealeii | reverse complement strand
TATCACGTAGTATTTTATTGTTTCTCCCCCATCACGCATTCTGCTCACGCTTTATTCTGCTGTTGCAATCTGCTTTAAAAATCACAATTGTCTATTGGTTAACCTGGGAATTTCCTGCTATCAGTCTAATAAAAATGTATATTCTAAGATCTTTAGATAATAGGACATGACAAAACATCGCTTCAAGTAAACGTTCGAGTCGTGTTGAGATGATTAAAATACTAAATGCTTTCGATCGGGTCAAGTCTTCAGTTCTGATTAACATAATTCATAAGATTTATCCTTTTATTATATTATTGTAAGGTTAATTCTTGCCGATGTTATGTCCGCAAATGAAGACCAGTTATGTTTCAAGCGAACGTAGTGAATACATTGCAACGGATTGGTACATCGTTACTGTTTTTTTTTTTTTTTTTTGAGATGCGTTATAATCTTTCCAAAACAGTTTTGCAATTGTCAATATATTATATATATATATATATATATTAGATAGATAGATAGATAGATAGATAGATTTAACGTTTTTTTGAAAAAACAAATGATGTTTATTATTGCTGAACGAAATCTGTTTCGACCGTTTTAATAGATCGGTCTTCATCAAGTGCAACATATGAGAGAAAGACGTGATAAATAACAGTTAGAAGAAAGGATACAAACAAAACGCTATTATTCAATGCTGGAATTTTTTTAAATTGCGTGTTCTGTGTTACAAATAAAATAAATTTTATTTTTCAAAATCAGAAGCATTATAATTCATAATAAAACTCAAAAGAGTTTGATGTAAAATTATATAAAAGTGTATAATTAGTATCAAAATTGTTCATGATATATTGCAGCTGCTAAAAAAAAGTAATTTACAAGTCCACAGCATAATTGAAGACAGATGTAAAGTTTCAAATCACTTGTGGTGTTGGTAAATCCGTAGTGTTGTAGATAAAGGCCTTAAGAGGTGTAAAAATCCAGATATTTTTTTTTCATTAGACAAATATGAAAATAAATGGAAGTTATTAACTTCCATTTATTTTCACACACACACACACATATATATATATATATATATATATATATATATATATCATGTTAGCAGCAACACGTAGAGCCATGACACTCTCTTGCCAACCGTTCCTATCATTCATTACCCCTGGAAGATCCTCAGCACAGAATCCAATATCTGCAGAGAGTTTGACAATGCACGTCTTTGCTAGACGACCTCCACTGGCGTGCTTATGTGCTTGCTTCAACAGAAGAACATCACTTATGAGCTCATCTCTGCTCTTCCAGCAGTGTCCAGCGTATTTTGTTCGTCTTACACCGATGGTTTGTGTGATATGGGCAGGGCCCGTATAGATTTTTTTTGTGGAGTTTTGTTACCATGCATCCTCGTGCAGCTAGCATCTAGCTTATTCTCTAGGCTCTTCGTTAGGGTCCAAGTGGTACAACCGTACAGTAATCCCGATATAACTACAGCTTGGAAAAACTGTCGCTTTTACTTCTCAGTGAGATTGGATTTCCATAGGTTTGACAATATTCATATCAGACGATATATATATATATATATATATATATATATATATATATATATGTAATTTCCGAACCCCCCCACGTGAGTTTTAAGTTTCGGATATTTTGCGAATTCTCTTTCTGAGAGATAAAAAAAGAACAAACTTTTTTCCTTGTTCTCACTGCTTCCTGTCTTATTCGTTGTTTTCAACCACACTTTTTTTTTACCATCTTTCAATGTAATTTTCTCTGAGGAGTATTGAGCGAAAAGAAGAAATTTATTCTGATTTTAAATCAAAACTAGGGTACCCTTTTCCTTTCTTTTTAAGAAAAAAAAAATTTATTTTACATAATGCATATGCTTCTACGCGTCTCATATATATATGTGTGTGTGTGTGTGTGTGTGTGTGGTCATTATTTTTTTCCTCATTTGGACAGGCTTTTGAGATCAGTGCAGTGGCAAGCACCAAAAGGACAACCTCACGACGCTACACTAGTTATATAGCAAAGGAGAGTTGGCTATCTTGCTTTGGTTGGCAACAATTGTTGTTCTTGTTGCAAAGTCATTCCCTCCAGGTCGGTTGAGCCGACTCTATCCAACAAATTCACCGTATCCTGAATGAATCTAATTCCTTAGAAAGAATAACAAGGGAATAGGAAATTCATAAGCATTCCCCAAACCCCACATTCATATCCCGGTCAGTGACAAGTACCCAAAAAAGCCGTTGACTCCTAACGATAATGGAGACACCCATTTTCATTTTCACCGGAGCCCCTTTTACCGGGTTGAGGCCCTAATACAACTTGATGACAGAGCAATCCGACTTGGAAAGCCCTAAGTGAAACTTGAGTTCAGGATGGAATACTTGTAACACTATCACGTTGTCACCAACTTGCAAAAACTGAAAAAAAGATTGTTCAATAGATGAAACTACGAAATTCAGAGGGAATTTTTAAAAAAGATGAGAAAGGGATTTGAGTAATGAAAAAATATGAGTAAAATGATAAAACATAAAAACTACATCAAAATAAATTCATGAAGACCGGATGAATTAGATATCTGCCTTAGGCAAAGAATTAAAGCTTTAGATTTGAATAGCATTCATAGATATGTTAAATCCTTTCAGCGCTCTCTTTTCGATCGAGTTCATGCGGTTTGAACGATTTAAAAAAAAAAACTATATTATTCTCGTCTTATTTCGGTGACGTCTCTTGCGAATTCTAATTTAAAGATTCCATCACGTTTATTTAAAGAGTGTTATCAATCTCTTATTCTATTCAATGTGAAGTCAAAGACAAAATAGTCCGTGGCGTGAAGTTAAAATTACAGTCCGGTTACATTCGGTTGACAATGATCGCCTTAATTCTGGTATTTGATATAATTATGTTGTAATGGTTAGAGTTGTAGGAAATCAACTCGTTGACCCGGGTTCAAATCCTTAGATGAGACCGTCTACGTTTCACAGCACTAATACACATAGGAAATGTATGAATCCACCTGCTCTCCCTCTAGCTATGGGTAAATAGCAGAATGCACTGGGCACTTTAACCTTTGTTAGGTAAATAACCTAGTAGAAGGAAACCTCTGAATTAAAACCTGTTAAACTCCGTCTAAAATTACATTGTGTCAAATCCTGCTCGTGTATGGCGGGTAGTATATATATATATATATATATATATATATATATATATAGTTAAAAGTAAAAAAGTGGATAAAACACAAACGAATTCATTCGATTAATATTTCACCTCAGTGTATTAACCACGCGAAATATTAATTGAATGAATTTGTTTGTTTTATCCGCTTTTATTCCTTGACTTGTAAGTATATTCCGTTGTATTTTACCCTGTTATTTCCATATATATATATATATATTTTAATTAAATTACCAAGACCAAACCACTCAGCAAACACCATATGTGACACGACGAACACTGGACAGCTGTTTCGACCTTATTAGGTCTCATCAGCAGTGTATACCACGATCTCCGCCACTTGAGATCGAACCAGCGGCACCAGAACGCAGAGCCTGAGACTACTTCTGAGCCACCGGCCCATGCCAGAAAAAGAGATCACTGAATAATCTAGTCATGGTAATCGCACAGGCGCGTAATCTGTATTGTCTTGTAGCCCGTCACAGGCACTACAGAGGACAAGGCCTCCTCGACATCAACGTATTCGGTTCCGGATCCCCGTGACACAACATCATGATCATAGGATATAGATAATTTTGTAAATAGAGGAATTATATTATGTATACTAATTAAATTACCATGACCAATCTACTCAGCAAACAAATATACCCAGGATTTCAAGGTCTACAACTGATTTCTCTTATACAATGTGTACACTCTTGTTCTATCTAGGATTATAAGGACTACAACTAGATTCTCTACCACAATGAGTACACTCTTGATCTATCTAGGATTATAAGGACTACAACTAGATTCTCTACCACAATGAGTACACTCTTGATCTATCTAGGATTACAAGGACTACAACTAGATTCTCTGCCACAATGAGTTCACTCTTGTTCTATCTAGGATTACAAGGACTACAACTAAATTCTCTGCCACAATGAGTACACCCTTGTTCTATCTAGGATTACAAGGACTACAACTAGATTCTCTGCCACAATGAGTACACTCTTGTTCTATCTAGGATTACAAGGACTACAACTAAATTCTCTGCCACAAGGAGTACACTCTTGTTCTATCTAGGATTACAAGGACTACAACTAAATTCTCTGCCACAAGTACACTCTTGTTCTATCTAGGATTACAAGGACTACAACTAAATTCTCTGCCACAATGAGTACACTCTTGTTCTATCTAGGATACAAGGACTACACTAGATTCTCTGCCACAATGAGTACACTCTGTTCTATCTAGGATTACAAGGACTACAACTAGATTCTCTGCCACAATGAGTACACTCTTGTTCTATCTAGGATTACAAGGACTACAACTAGATTCTCTGCCACAATGAGTACACTCTTGTTCTATCTAGGATTACAAGGACTACAACTAGATTCTCTGCCACTTGAGTACACTCTTTTCTATCTAGGATTACAAGGACTACAACTAGATTCTCTGCCACAGTGAGTACACTCTTGTTCTATCTAGGATTACAAGGACTACAACTAGATTCTCTGCCACAATGAGTACACTCTTGTTCTATCTAGGATTACAAGGACTACAACTAGATTCTCTGCCACAATGAGTACACTACTGTTCTATCTAGGACTACAACTAGATTCTCTACCACTGTGAGTACACTCTTGTTCTATCTAGGATTACAAGGACTACAACTAGATTCTCTGCCACAATGAGTACACTCTCGTTCTATCTAGGATTACAAAGACTACAACTAGATTCTCTGCCACAGTGAGTACACTCTCGTTCTATCTAGGATTACAAGGACTACAACTAGATTCTCTGCCACAGTGAGTACACTCTTGTTCTATCTAGGATTACAAGCACTACAACTAGATTCTCTGCCACAGTGAGTACACTCTTTTCTATCTAGGATTACAAGGACTACAACTAGATTCTCTGCCACAGTGAGTACACTCTTGTTCTATCTAGGATTACAAGGACTACAACTAGATTCTCTGCCACAGTGAGTACACTCTGTTCTATCTAGGATTACAAGACTACAACTAGATTCTCTGCCACATGAGTACACTCTTGTTCTATCTAGGATTACAAGGACTACAACTAGATTCTCTGCCACAGTGAGTACACTCTTGTTCTATCTAGGATACAAGGACTACAACTAGATTCTCTACCACAGTGAGTACACTCTTGTTCTATCTAGGATTACAAGACTACAACTAGATTCTCTGCCACAGTGAGTACACTCTTGTTCTATCTAGGATTACAAGGACTACAACTAGATTCTCTGCCACAGTGAGTACACTCTTGTTCTATCTAGGATTACAAGGACTACAACTAGATTCTCTGCCACAGTGAGTACACTCTTGTTCTATCTAGGATTACAAGGACTACAACTCTACGTTCTATCTAGGATTACAAGGACTACAACTAGATTCTCTGCCACAGTGAGTACACTCTTGTTCTATCTAGGATTACAAGGACTACAACTAGATTCTCTGCCACAGTGAGTACACTCTTGTTCTATCTAGGATTACAAGGACTACAACTAGATTCTCTGCCACAGTGAGTACACTCTTGTTCTATCTAGGATTACAAGGACTACAACTAGATTCTCTGCCACAGTGAGTACACTCTTTCTATCTAGGATTACAAGGATTCTCTACCACAATGAGTACACTCTTGTTCTATCTAGGATTACAAAGACTACAACTAGATTCTCTACCACAGTGAGTACACTCTCGTTCTATCTAGGATTACAAAGACTACAACTAGATTCTCTGCCACAGTGAGTACACTCTCGTTCTATCTAGGATTACAAAGACTACAACTAGATTCTCTGCCACAGTGAGTACACTCTTTTCTATCTAGGATTACAAGGACTACAACTAGATTCTCTACCACAATGAGTACACTCTTGTTCTATCTAGGATTACAAAGACTACAACTAGATTCTCTGCCACAGTGAGTACACTCTCGTTCTATCTAGGATTACAAAGACTACAACTAGATTCTCTACCACAATGAGTACACTCTTGTTCTATCTAGGACTACAACTAGATTCTCTACCACAATGAGTACACTCTTGTTCTATCTAGGACTACAACTAGATTCTCTACCACAATGAGTACACTCCTGTTCTATCTAGGACTACAACTAGATTATCTGCCACAATGAGTACAGTCTCGTTCTATCTAGGATTACAAGGACTACAACTAGATTCTACCACAATGAGTACACTCCTGTTCTATCTAGGACTACAACTAGATTATCTGCCACAATGAGTACACTCTCGTTCTATCTAGGATTACAAGGACTACAACTAGATTCTACCACAATGAGTACACTCTTGTTCTATCTAGGACTACAACTAGATTCTCTACCACAATGATTACACTCCTGTTCTATCTAGGACTACAACTAGATTATCTGCCACAATGAGTACACTCTCGTTCTATCTAGGATTACAAGGACTACAACTAGATTCTACCACAATGAGTACACTCTTGTTCTATCTAGGACTACAACTAGATTCTCTACCACAATGAGTACACTCCTGTTCTATCTAGGACTACAACTAGATTATCTGCCACAATGAGTACAGTCTCGTTCTATCTAGGATTACAAGGACTACAACTAGATTCTCTACCACAATGAGTACACTCTGTTCTATCTAGGACTACAACTAGAATCTCTGCCACAATGAGTACACCCTTGTTCTATGTAGGATTACAAGGACTACAACTAGATTCGCTGCCACGATGAGTACACTCTTGATCTACTTAGGATTTCAAGGAATGCAATACAACTTTATGCTGCTGAGACTATAACCTTTCCTACCATTAAATGTATCAACAGGAGACCTAAACACTTAAAAGGGTTACTAGAATGGTAACAGCTAACAGGTAGCACAATAATACATACACATAATTCAACATACTGAAATAATATTACACAAATACTTGTTGCGAGATTTTTATTTTTTATTTTGTTAAATGTATATCAGTGAGAACAATTCTCACGTTCGTTCGATTTGAAATTGGGTCAGATATGCCAAGACTGGCATTTCTTAATCAGCACTCGAAATGCTGATGTTAAAAACACGTAGCAAATACGTGCAAGGAAATATTAGATACGCCCACATCATCTCAGAATTGCTGACGTACAAAGATTTCTCTCTTCTGAGATGATGAAATGAGGAAAAAATATGTCGCCTATTGTTTTCATTAATCAAAATAATTTTACTATTTATCGTTTTTCCCAATTGAATTAATAATGATAATAATAATAATAATAATAATAATTTAAATAAAAATTAATCTCTGCAGACACTATATGACATAATAGAGGCAAGTATCGATTATATTGATATTATCGGCCCGATAACGTAGTCAACTAAACCTCATCTAATAAATAAGCCAGTGAATTAAATTCGAAAAAGATTAAATGATTTTTTGTTTTTGTTTCAATCGTCTTTTCTGCCAATTTCAAAATAATCGAATTCGTATTCTGTTATTTAGTGGCCATTTTATTTCGAGACGAATTTGCTTTTTTTTTGTATTTTTATAACGATTCTTGAATTTGAAGTGAAGAATTTCTATTCCTTGTTGATAACCTCTTGTTATAATCGTAATTAATTTCAGTTTTAATTTACGATTTTTTGACCAATCAAATAAATGCCAACAAACAAAAAAAAAAGTTATTTATAAGTTGATCAAAACAGAACACAATTAAACCAGAGCAGAATTTATGTCAGCTCGTTTAGACCGACTTGATTTGCCGTTATTCATACTACAAAAGCCTAAAAACGTGACTCAATCAACAATGTATTAATACTCGTGTTCCTTAAAAGTAAGACCATTATTGTCTTGCAACACCGACTGGTTAAAAATGACATAGTGGCGCGTTCGTATAAACGGACAAAGAAAAAGAGAGAAATAAACAGTGAAGTGACGATGAGAGAAATAATTATTTACTAAATGTACATGAATATGGAAAAGGTTCACACCAGTGGGATTTCCATAAAGATTAATCTCATGACCCCCCACCCCTTACTGGCCATGCTGCTATTTTAGACGACACTCTTATTATTTTACAAGTATTTACTAAGTTTGCTGACATGAGAACATAATAGCATTGGTTATTAAGAATCTATATATTAATACTAGTGTTCCTTAAAATTACGACAATTATCATCTTCCAACAGTCTCCGGTTAAAAATGAGACCGTCAAAATTGTCCAAGATTAAATGAAAAAAATGTAAATCCTGATTATCCGGTGTTGCTTATCCGCTGATTTGTTATTTCTTAGGAGTGTCATCACCTCAGCTAAGTTATGGATCATTTCTTTTTTATCATAAAAAAATAACGGGAAGAAGAAGGACATACTACACAGAAAAATACAGTAAAAAAAAAGAAAGTGAATGTGCGGATGCAACAACGCTAATCTGTTTCAATCGAATATGATGAAAAGAAAGACAGAGAGTTAAATCAAGATTATTATACTTTTTACTTATTGAATTATTTTTCAATAGCACTTATATATATATATATATATATATATATATATATATAACGTTGTAATAATTAAATTGTCATACTGTTGTATATGCATAGTTTCTGCTAGTTGTTTAGTATTATGATAGCCTCCTCGTTATCATTATTATCAGCAAGTCGTGCCGACAGCACAAAATATCCGTTATTCTTCCTCGCCAGCCATCCTTATCTGCCATCGTTCCTTAAATGTCCTTTGCTCAGCATCTAGTATCCATGCAGAGTTGATCGATGTAGCTCTTTGTTGGACAACATATACTGGTGTATCCATGTGTAGGTGCCCACAGGATAACGCAACTTATTAGCTCATCCTAGCTTCTCCAGTAGTGTCACCCATGTCTTGCTCGTCTTGTCCGAAGGTTTATGTTTGGAAGTAAGTAGCCGTACGGTTGCTCTTTTGTGGGATGCTGCACATATTCAAGACAACACAAAACATCCTTGTATTTCCCCCTCTAGTTATTATCTCCATGGAATCTGTTAAAAATCAAATGGTTCAGACATACTAGAAATTCTTCCAAACATTAGTGAGATCAGATTTCTATATAATCGAGAATTTGTCTATAGTAGTCAATATCTTTCCTATACGTTTTCGGAAGATGGGATATTACTAGCTAAACACGTGATGTTTGGTTGATTCGATTTTTCGACATGAAAACACATTGAGATATTTTATGCCGAAGACATTTAGTTTTATTGATTCTAGATGGGCATTGATTTTTTTAAACTCAATTTTTTTAAACACATTTTTTTAACTCATTTTCTATTTAACCAATAGATGGGCCCCTAACATTTACCTGCATATCCAGGTCAGTCGGTCTGGGAATAAGGCCGATGAGGGTTCCTTCACACTCAGCCTTTCAGTATATAATTAAAAAGGGTGTGGGGTGTGCTATAAGAGCAATATGGTCGGACAAATCCTATAGGCGCTAGGGCTTGACATGCGAGCCGATTGGTCGAGGGGGTCACTCCGACCGCCCGTTTAGCCTCAGTAAGCGTCAAAGAAGAGTGTTGCATGTCATGGACTGCTCATCCATAGGATTCCGTCTTTAAATATCACGGACACCAAATACGGTCAACAGGTGTCCCATTGGAGGTCTTGCCTTTGTGTATTCTAAAGCCAACAAGTCTCTAAGAATGTGAACTAGTTTACATATTTCTGGGGATTATTATCTAAACTCACAGGGATGCCAATGACTCTTGCTATTTTCTCTTGGCTTTGCGGCAGTAATTCGACTTGTGCAGGTGGATTTCGTAGGAAAAGACATTGCTAATGCATGCAGCAAATTCTAAATGTTCTCCTCTATATTTGTGGATTCACAAGTGGTGGCGCACCAGCAAAAAAATTTACATTCATCAGCTCAGTATGGCGTTTAGAGTAAATATTACTTTGTATACAATTAATTATATTACACTGAGCTCTCTTTGGGATTTGAAATAATCTTTGTATCAATCTATAGGTGAGAATCTGCAAGGGCATACATCAGGATATACGGAGGATATATCAGCTTAGCTGATTACAGCATCTTCAGACACGGAGCAAATATCTGAAAGAGATTTATAGACTTTTCCTTCACACACACACACACATACATACACATATATATATATATATATATATATGACAACTAAATATAAATAAATATAGTAAATATAAGATAATACGGGATTATTAATCAAATCCTGGTTATTGTACGTGAAACTGTTGTAAAAGATCGAGGTTCTTGAGATATGAGTTAACATAAATATGACCACAGCACTAAAAGAATTACTCAACAAAATTCGCTTTTAAGTACAAAAAGCCAGCAAAAATAAAACCATTTAAACAACCATTATTGCTAACAAATTTCGATTGAGAAAATGTCTAAGTTAATAAAAAAAAAATAATTTTCCTCGATGTTATCTAAATTGTTTTTTTCTTTTCTTGTTTTTTTTTTTTTTTTGCTAGGTCATATTTATGATGGTTTAATAGGTTGATATTTGTGTTTTCTTTTTTCCAAGTCATTAACGTTTGCTGTTATAATTATCATAGTTATCGTCGTAGGAAATTGACAAGGTGAATCGAATTCAAATCCTGGACGAGGTTGTTTGCATTTCACATAGCGCTAATAACCAGGGGAAAGTTATGAATCCAGTTATTTTCCCTACAGACATGATTAAATAGGAAGTCATACTGGGCTCTTAACTTTAGTATGACAACCGGTTTAGGTGATGGAAAACACTGCATTAAAACATTTTAAACCCTGATGGATTTTGTGTCGGGACCTACTGGTACAAAAGCATGGGATAATGTATATAATATTTTGCGATGTTATATTTATAACTGTTTAATAGGTTGATTTGTTGTAATTCTTGGCTTCTTTTTCTTATCAGTTTTTGCAGTTATAAATAATATGAAAGAAATTTCATCTCCCTACAAAAATACAAATATATTACTAGTTTTTTTTTGTTCTTATTGTATACAAAACAATATCTATCTATCTATCTATCTCTCTCTCTCTCTCTCTCTCTCTATATATATATATATATATATATACTCGTTATATATTTTCTGGAAACGTTATATAATGATTTAATAGGTTGATATGTTGTATTTCTTTATTTATTTTCTGTTTTCAATTTGTCAACTTTTGCTGTTATAACTATTATTAAAGCAAATTTCATCTCCAAACAAAAATACAAATATATTGCAAGTTTTTTCTCTCTTATTGTATACAAAACAATATCACTATGATATATTAACTCGTTATATATATTCTCATGAGTTTCTGTCAACGATGATATTGGAAAATAAGACGTGTAAAAATGATGTCCATGAATATCGAGTAAAGTAATGAATTGTCGATTCTTGACAGATTCTTTGACGTCTTTAGTCACCTGAGATTCACAAACAAATTACATGAAGATTTACAACGTACATAAAACTGCTATTATTGAATTCTACACAGAGAGTCGCAAAAGACGAATGATTCTTTCTTTCAAATCATATTCACTTCCATTATTCTGTCAGTTTCCTCAATTCTACACAACAGTGTATCACACGAGCAGTGATACGTAAATGTATGTTTTATTTTGTTTGAGCTCAGTCAGTAGACCATCACTGCCTAGGAAACCGCAAGTTTCAGGTACGATACCAGTCTCCTCCAAATCAACGCAGAAGTAGCAGAGATTGGGTAATGTGATCGGGGGAGCTTATGGCAAGTGGCGCTCCACCTCAGTGAAATAAATTCCCTTAGTTTAGTGCGATCAAAAAAGTTTTTGGCTTGTTTTGTACGGCATATCAACCTCAGTGGGTCATTTAATGCCGATAAAGTTTTGAAATAAATCAATTCTTAATGGATAATACATATTTTTATAAATACATTTTTCTATTTAACACATAGATGGGACCCTAACAGATACTACCACTCCGAGTCAGAGTGGACCAGGGAGCAATGGTGATGAAGGGGTGCTCCACATTCCACAAACCTCCAAAACTGGAACCTCACCATCAGATAGAGTTTAACGTCATTCCCAGGACATGTAGACCCGCAGCCACCACCTTCTAGCACCCATATGATAAAAAGGATTGGGCTTGCCATAAGGGCAATAGGGTTGGGAAAATCATATAGGTGCTAGGGCTTGACGTGACCAGCCGATTGATCGGAGGGGACCGCGATCAAAAATGGGATAGACTCACAGTCTGTCCGGTTGATACCGATAATAGGCCACTCTTTATGTGTGCATAATGGGATGGTTGGGTTTTACGGCATTTCAGCCTCTTAGGTCGTTTTATGCCGAATATGTTTTTGTTTTATTCATTCTTATGGAGAATTCACTTTTTTCTAAACACATTTTTTAAAACATGTTTTTTCTATTCAACCCATAGATGGTATCTTAACAGGTACTACCGCTCCAGATCAGAGTGGACCTGAGAGTAATGGTGATGAAGAATACTCCACAATTCCCAGAGCTCTAGAATCGGAACTTCACCATCAGATTGAATTTAACGTCAAAGTGTCTCGGCCACCACATTCTAACGCTTATATGATAAAAAGGATTGGGGCTTGCCGCGAGAGAGAGAGAGAGATAGGGGGAGAGAGAGAGAGATACATTCATCCAGCTGCTTCTTTAAAGAATGCAACCATACCCTCACCAAGCCTTTTTGACAGACACAGAAAGTGTGTGTATGTGTGTGCGCGAGAGAGAGGGTGAGAGGGACACCAGGCAGATAAACAGAGAGATAGAGAGAATAGATACGAATATATTCATGAAGCCACACCTTTAGAAAAACCACTATTCACTCACCAAACCTGAGAGAGAGAGAGAGAGAGAGAGAGAGAGATGAAATATTCATGCAAACTTTTTTTAAATAGCAACAATTCACTCACTAAGACTTCCTGATAGATAGATAGATAGATAGAAGGGAGTGAGGGGGAGAGAATAGAAACGAATATATTTCTGCAAATACTTATTTTTTAAAAAGCAACTATACACTCACCAAAGCCTTCTAGAAGTGATGAACAGAAGTTTAGGAAAGTTTCCCGGATTTCAGCAGCATCACTAATATCCCATGATGCCTCAGGAACACTTCATGCTACCAACATGCTTTTCTGCATTTAAGTAGAGGAGCGCCAAATATATGAAGATGCAGCGACTTTATGTTTTTCCTCTAGGAGAAATATGTAATATATTTTCTTTTATATAATATTGACAATCCTTCTTTGTCAGATATGCCAATTTCTACCTGGTATAACAACCACAAAAAGTGAAATATAATGACCGATAAATATTATCTCATTGTTTTTTACTCTTCATATTAAGCTGATTTATATATATATATATAATATATATATATATATATATATATATGAATAAGATATAATGAAAAAACAAACGATGTTTACAACTGAAATAGGCTCATCAGAAGAGAAAGTGTGCAAACCGTTTCGGGGCCTAATTCTCTTGACGGTTTAAAAAGCAACACTCGGCCCATCCTCAACTAATATAATAACTTTTAAACCGTCAAGAGAATTAGGCCCGAAACGGTTTGCACACTTTCTCTTCTGATGAGCCTATTTCAGTTGTAAACATCGTTTGTTTTTTCATTATATCTTATTCATACTGTCGGATTAATTTCCATTTTATTTTCACACATGTATATATATATATATATTATATATGGACTCTCCCGTCGATTTTCGATGCATGAGGGTTCACACACACAATGAACACCCTCCCAGTGATTTGTTAATAGTGGTGAAGGCTTGTGTTGGACCATCCACACTTTTTGGCACAGTCGATAGGAAAGAATTGGTGCATCAAGGGTTGCCACAAACCCAATCAACGACCGACCTCAGAAATTTTGAATTCAGAGTTATCCCTCTCCTAGACTGGTTACCTAGCCAAGGCTGAAGAGCCCAGTATGCCCTATATATATATATATATATATATATATATATATATATATATATATATATATATATATAGTTAATCCTTTGTTAGTATTGGGAAATGATAATAAAGTGCTCAATTACTTCTGTAAGAGCTGTATTTATTTATTATAGTGTACAATACATTTAAGATTTCGAACGAAATCTTAAATGTATTGTACACTAATAAATTCCCAAAAAATATATATAATATATATAATATATATATATATATATATATAATATATATTATATATATGATTATTGGTGTCTCGTGGCGGTCATCATTCTACGTGTTGATTTTTTTTTTTTTGTGATCGTGGGAGATTGTGTGTTCAGATTCCGTACCTTTTTACTGTGCTGATGGTGATAGTAATAGAGACATTTGTATGGCTTGAGAAATCCAAAATCTGTGTTTAATCCGTGTGTATGTGTGCGTAAACTCACAAGAACACTAACAAATGAGTTTAAAATCATTCAACCGACACCAAAAGAAAATCCACCTTCCAAAAACCTCCCATCAATACCAAATGACAACCGCCGACCCTACACAGCATCCTCACTGCACATTATCTACTATATCTACTGCCCGAAATGCAAAAACAGTCGATATGTAGATGAACACAACACCAACACCCTTCAGATTCAGATTAAACAACTACAAATCTACTATAAAATAAAATTCTGAACAGAGTAGCATCGCACAATACTTCAACAAATCACAACACAACCTCGAAAACCTGAAGTGCTCTTTAATCGACCAAGGTTTTCCATCCACACAAACTCACTGAAATTAAAAATGTCACAGGCTTATGCACACACGGAATAAACACAGATTTAAGATTTCTTAATCCATACAAATATTTTTCTACAAATAATGTATAGCATACCCGACTCCCACTATATATATATATATATATATATATATATATATATATATATCTCATCATCATCATCATCATCATAATACTGTCGTGCTGTCATTACGGATATCCATGATAATCTCTCGCCATCCATCCCTATCACTCATTGCTCCTGGGAGATCCTCTGCGCAGTATCCAGCATCCGCACAGAGTTGATCTATGTACGTTTTTGCTGGGGGATCCAATCTGGCCTGATCATGTGATGGTTTCCACAGGAGAACGTAATTTATGAGTTCATCCTTACTTCTTCAGCAGTGCCCAGCGTGTCTTGTTCGCCTCACACGGATAGTATGTGGGATATTGGGCGGGTGGCCATACATTTGTGTTCTCGTGGGGTGTTGCTTCCACGTCCTGTTTAATATTGCACGCAGCATTTTCGTAAATGTATTACAACGAGCTATCCTCTCTATGCAGACACACTCCCAAACTCAATGTACTGATCATTGGAGGAGACATGAATGCTCAGATAGGCAGAAACGAAAAAACTGATGCAGCTTGCACAACACTTTAAATAGGAACGGCTAGCCGAATTCTCCCTTGAGAATAGGCTTATTTTCCTAAACACCAAGTACCAGAAAAGAGAGAGCAAATTATGGACCTACACCTACCCAAATAGCACAAAGGCGCAACTAGACTACATCCTAATGAATAAGTCATGGTTTAACAGCGCTATAAACTGCGAGGCATGCTCCTCCTTAGAAGGAGTATCCTCCGATCACAGAATATTCACAGCTAAACTACGCCTAAATTTAAGGAGAAACAAAGTACAAGCCAGCAAATCTGTACGATACGACTGGTCCTCACTTACCAACAGCGATATATGTGATCGCCCGGTAACAGTGAGAAATAAGTTCGACATCCTCCAAGATGCAACAAAGTACTCTCCAAATGAGGAATACGAAAACTTTGTCCGTGCCCATCTCGAGGCAGAAGCAGAATGCATACCGACCAAACAAAGAGCAAAACGCACTGTCCTCTGGGAGACGGATACAATCAGAAAAAAAAGAAATGATATTAAAAAGGCATCTCAACGGAGTAAAGCAAACCCTACTAACACCAATATAGAACAAATTAAGAAAGCCCAATATACAAAAAGAACAAATACTATATATATATATATATATATATATATATATATATATATATATATGTGTGTGTGTGTGCTTAATTGGAGTCGTACCATATTTTGAAAATTAATTAATAATGAATTAGGCGGGAATCCCTATTTAAATATATGGCTAAACAAATCGAGAAAAGTCAATCTCTGTATGTACATTTCGGCCTATTAGGCTTCATCAGCAGAGCTGTCGGCAAAAAGCCATTCCAAATACACCGTGTTTACAACTTATCATATCGTCGTGTAATAAAAGTCACTAGAAGAGGAATATTAACCTACTCTAAACAAATCGTAAAATCTAAGAAGTCCGTTTGGTGTAGGGGTTGTGGTATCAGCTTGGCAGTCCGGTTTCAAATCACGCACAAGGCGGCCTTCCTATCTATAGCTCTGCTGATGAGGCCTAATAGGCCGAAATGTACATACAGAGATTGATTTTTCTCGATTTGTTTAGCCATACATTTAAATAGGCATTCCTGCCTAATTCATTATTAATTAATTAATTTTCAAAATTAGGTACGACTCCAATTAAGCACATATTCTCCCAAAAATTGTCGGCATAAAGCCATTCCAAATACACCGTGTTTACAAATATATAATATATATATATAATATATATATACACATACATACACATGTATACATATTAGTCATGCATTTATTAACAACAATACCTAAAAAAAACATTTTTTTAAAGGGAAATTTTCTTAGAACAAAATTATTTTTACTGGACTCTTTCGAAGCATTAAATAATTATGTGAAAATATTAAGAAATTGAAAATTCATAAACTAAGATTAACGGATTTCTTACCTTTTTGAATTTCTGTCTAGAAATGATTAGAGTAAATATTTTAACTAATTCTCTCTGTTGAGTGTCCGGTTAAGATATTATTACACACCACACACACCACACACATATATATATATATATATATATATACTCCTGGTCACAATCTTAAGACCAGATATAAACGGTGTCAAAAATATAAAATACAGTTACTTGGATAAAAATATATTTGCGAAAAAATTACATTTAAAAAGGAAATATAGTTTTTCAATAAACAAGGGAAAAATTTTAATTGAGTTATTTAAACTAAGATTGAAAAAGTGATCGAAGGGGGCCATCTCCCTGGCAACATCTACCCGCTCAATTTAAAGGGACATGGCTGGGTTTATTCGCCAGTACACGAGGCGTCTCAAAAGATTAATGGCGACGGAATACACGCACTTTTTAACAAAGCCATTGTATGTGCTTCCGCTTGTGCGTGGCTTCCCGCCTTAATCAGCCTTCGTCTTTATCTGACATGTTAGAATGTCAGTAATTGACTGCATCTTGAACTGATTCCACGAAAAAGTTAGATCTTAGGGTTATCAAACCAGAAATATTTTGTCTTACAATAGTGAATGGCAAATTGTAGATAATTATTCTAGTGTTTGGGCTTTACTAAAGGAGTCTTTATAGATGATCGATAATGCTGTCCTAAATGGTAGAGGGTCCCCAAACTAATTGTATCCTTGCTCACTCCTATGCCAGTTGCCTGCAGATCCATCTAAAGTTCTTTGCTTGTAAATGGCATGTACGTTACTTTACGACAAATGAATCCAGCTGCACGTTCACATAATTACGAGGACATACCTTTTCGAGGTAGATCAGTAGTCAGGTGTTCTTCGTTCCGAGTTGAAACGATAACTCCAATCGTAATATTTGTCTAAATTTTTAAGATGAGGCTTGATAATTTGAATTATTTGGATTTTACAGAATAATGTCCCCGTCTTTATTGTTATATACACAACGTTTCGACCGATGTAACCTCCGGCCTTCTTCATGTGTTTCTTGCCGAACTCGGTAGCCCTTTTAATTAATTATTGGTTCCCATATTGTATTCATTCGTATACTTGGTCTTAAGAGGTGATAATAACATAAAATAATTAACATAGCTTTACGCTTGTATCCGGTCATGGTTAACTGAATTAGAACAATCTACACCCGTGGATTAAATAAAGGATTCGGTTTGAAGTTCGGTGATGACTCCCGGTTACGACATGAAGGTTCTCGATTTCGAACAGAAGGTTACCGAATTCGACAAGAAACACACGAAAAGGCCAGAGGGTACGTTGTGTATTTAAAGATGGGGATAATAGTCCCAAAATTCTAATAATACAAAAAATCTAAACGTAATGTTGTGGACATTGAGACCGTTAGAGATCTGGCAACACCTCAATCCACGATGATGATGATCAAATATAATACTGCAAAAAATTTTGAATTTGGCCATTGTGAAACTTACATACACGAAACTCACATATTCAATACTGTTAAGTTTCTGACCGCCATCCTTGGCCAGTTGAAAAGAACTTAAAGTAAGTAAGTCCTGAGCTATAGAATCCTTTGGTAAGTGAATAAGTCCTGAATTATTGAATCCTGCGTAGTGTCAAAGGCCCAGTGATATAATCCTATGTTCCGTCGTCCACAAATATTCAAAGCAGTGTGTGTAGGTATGACCAGTCGGTATAAATAATAATACCAGCAGCAGAGTACTGTCAGTGATTGGCCAAGAAGTTGGTCACATGATTATCGCCAAGTCTATCAGTAGGAGCGGGCGACCAGTACACACCTTATATCAGAAAAAGTCAACATATTCACTCAGATATTCAATACCCATTTGAATTACTCGTACATGACGCCAGTTGTCGATCAGTTGTGGTATGATCAAAGTTTTCGATGTAAATGTATAATGTAATAAGTTTAAGGTGTATGCTAAAACCAACAATTAAAATTATTTTCTAAAGTAATCCTGTATAAAAAAAAGCACACACACACAGACAAGCATATATATATATATATATATATATATATATATATATATATATATACACAAGTATCACTTGTGGTGTAATGGTTAGAGTCGTAGGAAATTGACGTGTCGACCCGTATTGAAATAGAAGACGAGGCTGTTTGTAGTTTTACATAGCGCCTATACCCTTGGGAAAGGTATGCATCCTCCATCCAGCAAGGGTTAAATAGTAGGTAGAATTGGCTCGTTAACCTTAGCTAGTTAACCAGTCTAGGAAAACAAAAACTTTGAATTCAAACCTATCAAACTCCGCTTAAGAAATGGGCATTGTGTCACATCCTGCTCGTACGGAGCGGAAAGTATATATATATATATATATATATATATATATATATATATGAGAAGTAAATACACAAGCGATGTTTTTATGATATGGCTTTTTTAGCCGAGAATTTTTGGGAGAATATGTGCTTAATTGAAGTCGCACCTAATTTTGAAAGTTAATTAATTAATAATTAATTAATTAGGCGGGCATACCTATTTTAAATGTAAGGCTAAAAAATCGAGAAAAGTCAATCTCTGTATGTACATTTCGGCCTATTAGGCCTCATCAGCAGAGCTATAGACAGTTGGGTTTCGAATCCCGCACAAGGCGGTCTTCCTATCTATAGCTCTGCTGATGAGGCCTAATAAGCCGAAATGTACATACAGAGATTGATTTTTCTCGATTTGTTTAGCCTTACATTTAAAATAGGTATGTCAGCCTAATTAATTAATTATCAATTAATTAACTTTCAAAATTAGGTACGACTTCAATTAAGCACATATTCTCCCCCAATAATATATATATATATATATAAGTCATCCAGACACCGTGTTTCGACGTTACACGTCATCCCTGCGTGGCTAGACTTTGCAGCTGTGATTTACATCCAACTGATTCATCATCAGACAGAGTGCTTAACCATTGGCCTATCGGTGACTATCTAATCGGAATGAGAATGTCATTGATGAATACATACATATGTATGTAAAAGCTGCCAGAGAAAACTCCATCCATATTCTAGCAGGGCTATATATATATATATATATATATATATATATATATATATATATTGTAAGTCATTCTTTACGCTCTGTATATTAGTCTAATTCTCACTGAAACACTTAACATATATTATTTATATCTATTGTTTCATGTTTTAATAAACCTTTATCAACCCATCTCTGCTGTTGAATATACACACTAACGTGCCTAGAATAATATTAATTATATTCTTTCATTTAGAAATTGAACAGTCGTTCGAGAAAATCAAAAGTAACCAAAGGTTATAAAACCTAATAAAGCCAGTATCGAATTTCTTTTGAGGTTTTAAGATTAACGGCCTCACATCACACGTTTCCTTGTTTTGGTTGAATGTCCCTTAATTGGAAATGTTGGAATCTATTTCGCTTCGTCTATTCTCTCAATTCATATTCTCTTTGATCTCATCCGAAAAACACTGATGTTAAATGAAAAGGAGAAAGAGAAAATATATATCATGATTAAATTGCTTTCCCCGCCAACTAACACATACTATAGCTACTTGTCTAAACTCACAAATACGTGTATATATATATATATATTATATATATATATATATATATATATATAAAAGAGAGAGAGAGAGAGAGAGAGAGGGGAGAGAGAGAGAGAGAGAGAGAGAGAGAGAGAGAGAGAATGTGTAGACAACTATATTTTAATAGATTCTAATGTTTACATAAGGATTTTATTTTAATGCTCCACACCCTGTCTCAATGTGATCATATGCGTATGTGTATGTTTGATAACGAATCTTTTTTAATTCTGTTTGTTGGTTGGTTGGATTTTACGGCATGTAAATCATTGGGTTATTTAATACCGGCCACGTTTTCTTTTATTTACTCTTGATGGTTACTCACTTTTCTTTTGGGCTAGACGGGCGGTCGGAGAGGCCCCCTCCGATCAATCGGCTGGTCTCGTCAAGCCCTAGCACCTATATGATTTTCCCAACCCTATTGCCCTTATGGCAAGCCACAACCCCTTTTGTCATATGGGTGCTAGAAGGCGGTGGCTGTGGTCTATATGTCCTGGGAATGACATTTGATGGTGAGGTTCCAGTTTTGGAGATTTGGGAATGTGGAGCACCCCTTCATCACCATTGCTCCCTGGTCCACTCTGACCGGAGTGTAGTACCTGTTAGGGTCCCGTCTATGGGTTAAATAGAAAAAATGTATTTATAAAAAAATTGTATTATCCATTAAGAATTGATGTATTTCAAAACTTTATCGGCATTAAATGACCCACTGAGGTTGATATGCCGTAAAACAAACAAACCAAACCAAATCAATTTTCTTTCTTTTTAAACATATTTTAACACATTTTTTTTATTTAATCCATAGATGGGACCCGAAATGGTACTCCAATTCAGAGGTCCTGTGAGTAGTGGTGAGGAAGAGGTACTAATAAATCCCCAGAGCTCAAGAACTGCTATACCATCAGCTATTTTTAACGTCCTACCAAAGACATTGAAACCCTCAGCGACCACTTTCTAGCACATATATGATAAAATGGTTGGGACTTGTCATAATAGCTATAATGTTAGGACAATCATCTAACGGCTAGGACTTGATGTGAACCGTTGATTGATTTGTGGGGCGAGTTCGACTAACCAACCGTCTAGCCGAAGTAAAGGTCATAGTGGAGTGTTGTATGTCATACACTGTTCAGCCACCATGTTTGTATCTTTAAGCATCACCCACTCACCCACGGTCAAAAGTTGGTCCCATTGGGGTAGGCGCTTCCCCTCTGCGATGCCGTCTGTTTTAAAGCCCTAGACGACACAAATATTCTTTGTCTTCGGTACTAGCTCTGATATTTCTTTTATCTTTTTATCCTTTTTCTTATTTCTCATTTTTTGTAAGCTATTATTTCTCGGATCAAGTGACAGCAAATTTCTTCAAATATCCAGGACCTTCCTCAGCACTCTTTAGTAATTTAGATTAATATCTGTTTGATGATATATACTACTAAAATCATGAATATATATATAGTCCATTACTTTACTTAATTCGATCTCTAATATGTGCCTCATATTACTGACACCTGGGGCTGTAAAATACGCCGACTGTACCTCTGCAAAGGAATAAGACCCCCCTCCCCCAATGGGGCTAAGATGTGACCAGGGCTTATCTTAGGCTAACAGAGAGTCTATTGAAGAAAATGTAGAATATGATAATACAATTTGAAAACTAGCATGTTTTGAAAATTTTCATTTAACAACATATGTTTTTACCTTAACACCCACATTATTACTAATTCATATTTTTAAAGTTCAGATTCGTTTAGCACAAGTCCAGAAGTTTAGGTCACTAAGTAATAATCACAATAACTTCAAATGATCATCTACATTATTGTTGTAGAGAAGAGATGATACCCTCCTGGACTAGAATGGACTCTTCTATTTTCAATATAAATACTGACAATGTTAGTCTCAGGGTCCGTCTTTCCTTTTGAACGGCGGTTGGGCAAATAAATAGCGTGATTCCTGGGGGTCACCACCCAGCAAACATCTGCATTCTCTTTTTAAAGGGGTAGGACTGTGTTTATTGCCCGGTACCTGATGCGCCCCAAAAGGGAATGCCGCGGAGATCCACGATTGTTTTGCACTAACCATCGCATGAGCCACGATTTGTGCCCGGTTTCTCTTTAAAAACGTCCTTGTGTCCCATACCTACCTTATGGGAGGTTGAGATAAATACAGCCGCCTTTCCTAGTAAGACTACCAAGTATTACTCTACCACCCATTCTTGTACCTCTTATCAAATTAAACCCTTATTCACTGTAAGTTAAGATTCGACGTATTTAAATAACCAAACCTATAAGTGAAAAATAAAAATAAAAGACGAATGAAATAAAAAATATAGATAGATAAATAAGGTACGAAAGAAAACAAAAAGAATAAATAAACAAGTAAAAAAAAAGAACGAAGGAAGGAAGGAGGAATGAAAAGAATCAAACGAAAAAGAAAGTGAAAAAGAAAACAAAGACAAAAACGAAAGTGACTATGAGAGAGGGGGTGTCAAGGGAAACAAAAACCATAACGAAATTAATGAATGAATGAATAAATTAATAACGAAAGAAAACTTTAGTCACTAAGTTTTCTTCATCAAATACATTTGATTTCTATTTACTTCGAATACTAACACGCTTGTTCCTTAATTTTCCGACTGTTATCATCTTGCAACACCCTTTAGAATACTTACTGACCATTGCACCACGTAATGTGTCTATCTAGTAAAAAAAAAATACATGAAAGAGTTGGGACTAAGTGATTGCTTATTTTTGTATGATATACCTGTTTTAGTAGGTGCCAAAGAGAGATCGAATTCGCTCCGAGAGTAAATTGGTATTCAAGACAAATGAGTCAAGTATCGTACACCGATAGATACATAATATATCTGAATATATAACAATGTTATGGATTGTCTGGCGGAAATCGTAAAAGTGTGGAACGGAAAATGTCTGATACAATATATGGGAAACAATTACATCATGGCAAAAAGAATATGTCTATATTATTTAGGATATTGTTATTTGCAGTTTATTCATTATTTAATTTATAAGAATATAATATTTTTTAAAAATACTTTCGGTTTGGTTAGGAAAAATAAATAAAAGCCATTTCTCTCTCAGAAAACACCTACACTTTGATTAAAGTGATAGTTTTAGTCGTTTATCCTAATTTAAGATAAGATGTGAAAAATTTGAAAAAAAACAAACAAAAAAAACACAACATTTTAGTACACGCTATGTAATAGTGAGAATTAACTAGAATTTGGGATGACGTAGGAAAGGCTGACCTGTTGGCTTCTGGTTGGTCGAAAGGTTTTAACAGGGTGAGGGGGCAAGGAGATAATATGACGAAAAATCATTTCGAAGTGGCACACGGTCAGAATCTGGCTGAGGATTTTGGTGGAGACGCATCGCAATGGCGTGTGTCTATTCGACCATAAAATCTCCAACTTGGGGAAATATGATAAATAAGCTAAAAAAAAAAAAAAAAAACAAGACTCTCTTGTGCTCGTTATTAAGAACTGGCAATGGACGCAAGGAATAATTCAAGAGGACCCCGGTTGTTCCAGACCCGTCGAAGAACGGAGAGATTCCAGCCAGCCCAACAATAAACCTAGATATATAGCAAATATGAAGAATTGCAGACACCCCAGATCCAGATGAGTATAGAAATTTCATACTGCCTCAATTAGACGCAACGTCACGTATTGAAATTGAATTACTTTACATATACACACTCCAAATATTCAATTTGATCACTAATGACTATTACAACATACTTCTTCTTTGAATTGATCCTGAAATGTGATACTAATTTCTCTTGTTAAGTCTGATGAATTTGAGTATATTTTTATAGCAAAAATCTACATAAAACAGATCTGTATCTGAAAGAAAACACAAACATATTCTTTGTGTACAGACATATTTTATTTTTTATTCCTTCGATGAATATTTAACACGCACTCGAGGAAGCAAGGACAAAAAAAAAACACTTCTGCACTCAGCGGCCACTAATTTACAACACTACTTTCCTAGTGTCGCCCGGTAACGTGGGTCTAAGCCAATGAGAGCGCCGCCCAGACGGACCTGCGTTCAAGACCTGTCAATCAAACTGTTTAAATCCAACCGTAATTTTCCAGTTTTACCATTATTATTAAACTACTCTACACTACCTGCAAAATATAGGCTATACCTATCCATTTTGTAATATTGATAAAAAATTAAGTCTCTGGTTTGAAGTTTTTAATATATTTTCTCGTTTTATTCATCTATTTTTTGAAGGGCATGACAAACAAATAATGTCGGTGTTTATCCAACAAAAGCACTTTGCTTAAATTTATTACGCTGGAGAATAAAACAATATATTAGAGATCAAAAACACTAGTAACTATTTATTAAACCCGGTTTTGTTAAAACCAGTATGCAAATTAATCACACCATATATTATGTAAACCCTTATTTTTTAGTGATATATTAGTCTCATTGCAAGATTTTAAACGCACTAATAGCAAGGGCTGTTTTGAGACATAACTCATTTCTCTGGTATTCTAGATGAGGCTTGATAATTAGTATTATTTGGACAATAGTCCCAATAATACTGTATATAACTCAGATTTTCATATAGACATCGTTTATAAATAAGGTTGTGCTATGTATTAATGATTTGACTATAAATTAAATACTCATTGATAAACTAACGCAATTCCTGAGGGTAATATGACCTAAGCAGTAGCATAGTTTCGGTTACAGACAGTCACCAAATATCCATTATTTTAAGATATATATGTGCAAAGAGATTTGTGTACTTACAGACATATCCAACATATCTTCTGAGTTTCTTTCTAAGTACGGCAATCGCTTCTCTTCATAACTTGTTATGCTAAAAGAATTCACGGCAGCCAAGCGACCAAATTTGTCATTCATGATTCAATAATTCTCGTGAACTAATTCGATTATTCAATAAACGCTCCGAAAACGTCGGGCAAAAAACATTTGCACAGTTTTAATGACTTAACTTTTTTTTTTTTGTTTCCCCAGTTTCACCATTTATCTCTCCGTTGTTACTTTCTCTTTTTTGAGAAATAACTTTCAGACTGCAGGGCATTGCAGAATTATATATATATATATATATATGGTAAGGAAATTAATCCGACAATATGAGAAGAAAATATTTTTAAAATATAACAAACACAAGATATGATTAGGGGAAACAATTTTATGTGTCAATACTGAAGCATTTCGGTATATTGTGCCATCTTCAGGACACTGTTAAAGTAATGTTTATCTGAGGGACAAAATGAAAGATGTTAAGTATATAGTGAATGTGTGAATATGATGTTATTAATTATATATAAAAATTAACAGTTAATACCATCATATTCACACATTCACTATACATTTATCATCTTTCATTTTGTCCCTCACATAAACATTACTTAACAGTGTCCTGAAGATGGTACAATATATGCTTAAGTATTGACACAAACGTTTCCCCTGATCATAACAGCCTGTGTTGTTATATTTTTTAAATATTTTCTTCTCACAGAGATATATATATATATATATATATATATATATATATATATATATATTCTGCTATGCCCTATATATCCATAAATAATCTGAGAGAATCGAAGAGGAATAATATGTAAAAGCCACTTTGGTGCAGACTTTAGACATCTATTATGTTATTTCCCTCGGTACAAGTTTTATCAAATAAAAAGATTTTCATTCTAGGAAATATTGATGGGCATTACACCTATCTACGAGGTTGTCATGCCACCGTAATTAGGTTCACTGACCCTGAGAAAACAAAAAATGGGAAACGAACAACGTTCGGATTTTGTGCTCACGCTGGTAATTCAAGGCCTTATAATCTTGTAATACCCTCTGGTTGAAAATCGTCCAATTTCTTATGAGTGTCGTCTCCTCAGCGAAATTATGGACAATTCCATTCTTATTATTGTTAAAGGGAAGAAAAAGGACATGATATATAGAAAAATATAATCAGAAAGAACGAAAAAGAGAGCAGGGTAAAGATAAAGAGAAGGAGTGAGAATGTGGAAGTGATGATTCTAATATGTTTCAATCGAAATTAATGAAAAGATGAAAAGAAGGAAAACGAAAAAAAAGAGTGAGATAGAGTTAAATCAATATTATATTTTTACATATTGAACTATTTAGCAATATCTCTTAAGTAAACATAAAAGTATCATAGTGTTGTAAACCCCTTGCGAGTTTGAAGACATTAATCTTGCGTGTAAACTAAAATAGTGTTACTGATAAATTCTAATGAAAATAATAATGTTACTGTATATTAGGGATACATTTTTATTACTCTTACCTTTTAAGATCATTATAGAATATTATATAATATATGTTCTGATTTAATATTAAACTTACAAAAAATTTGACACGCCATAACATTTGATGGTTTAGTTTGGGTTATTGTATATTCCGGCATGTCAACACTTGTTGGGGTATTTTATGTCGAGAATCATTTGTTCTATTGTATATCTAAAAACAATGTTTTAAAACACATTTGGTAAAATTCATATTTTATTATTTAAACCATAACTGGGATCCTAAAACGTACTATCACCTCGGGCCCTAGTGGACCTGTGAGTAATGACAATGAAGGTGTAATACAAATGCACTTATCAAACGTCATTTTCATTTAAAAGCGATAAGCATGTAATTCTATTTGCAAAATAAAATTTAATGATTATCATACAATGAAAAAAAACAAAAAAAAACAGTATTTTATAATCTATTAATAATTCGACTAAGATTAATATTACAATAAATTATATTATTTTTATTTAAACGGAAATTAAATATTTTGAAATATTTTACACCTAGTGACTTCAAATCTTATGAAAATACAACTTTGATAGTCTAGGAAAATCGGAGATCAAACCAATATCTCTGCTAATAATTGAGCTCAGATTAGGCTTGATCCTCGGACAGACACATAAACCAATGCATTAATCTTGATACTGATGTATTCACAATAGCAGATTTTCATGATCAAATATATCTTGAGTTTATCTAATATGGATTATATATATATATATATATATATATATATATATATATATATATATATACACACTTTTTGATTTCATATAAACAGAAAATACATTGAATTAAAAATGGCACTTGCAGATTTTCATATTTCCTCGTGTGAATATTATATTTCTTAGCCGATAAAATATTAAAAACTTATTTTACGAAATAACATTTCCGTTCTCGCTTTGCCTCTAATTTTACTGTTTTTTATTTTTTTTATTTTTCTTTGCTTTCTTGTTATTCTTTTTTTAAAGAAAACAATATTGAAAGCAATAAATCTTGTCATAGAATATCATTTCAGACACTTTAAAAATATATTCTTCGCTCAATGAATAAAAAATAAATAGATAAAGAAAAAGAAAAAAAAGAAAAAGAAAAAAAGTAGAAAAAGAAGAAAAAAAGAACTAAAAACGGAAAATGATAGAATCGATATGGCAAATCAGTCTGGAACGGAAGTGACGTAATGTCGCGCCAAATTAACAATATATGCATTCTGCCAATTTTTATCTTATTTTCTCTTCGTCTTTCATCATGATCGAATTACAAGAAGACGAATTGGTTAAAGACTACGCCATTCTATTTAAATAATCAAATCTTGATATTAGCATTCGGCAAAAGTGAGACATCATGCTGATGGCGGGAGTGACGCAGCGACAGAGGGCAGTTTACAGTTGGATCGTATCCAAACGTCTATCTCTTCCATTGACTTTGATCTTTTTTTTTTTTTTTTTTTTGTTAAGCCTCGTTCATTAAAAAATGATCAATTTGCTATGAAATCCATAAAGCATAACTTGTTATTATGAAACTAAAACTTGCTATCGATTTTTGAAATAGGATTTAAAAACTGATGAAAAAAATCTAAAGTTTTGTAATCGACATAATTAGGATTTTTTTTAAATTCATGATTTGTGCATGTATATTCCTGGTACATATTTATCTATCTGTTCACTCACGCACACAGAGACACAAACGATCACGCGTGTATATATATATATATATATATATATATATATATATATATATATTATATATTTGTGTATACTTGAATTCATACACACAATGGTTTTTTGACTTTCATCTCTTCCTCTTTGTTGATATATATATATGAAGTTCGGTAAGAGAGCACCCGCCTCAGAATAGCAAGGATCCGGTTTCGATACTGGTCCACGCCAAATCAGTGCATGAGTAACCTTGATTGGATAATCTAATCTGCGCGGTAAAGATGGTAGTTGAAAGTAGGTGTGATGCTACGCCTATGCAAAGAAAAATCTCTCGCTAGCGCTAGCGAGAAGGGGATAGGTTCCCTCACCATTTCCCTGATACCGACAATTGACCACTCCGCCAATTTTTACCTTTATATATAAAGAGTGAACTACTTTTAAAAAGTATCCATCCTTAGATCGTTTTGTTTAAGCATGTGAAAATCCGAATAACGTATCTATACCATTGCATAACCATTTGTTTTAAATTTATGTGTCTTTGGTTAGTTACTGTTTGCAAAAATTATTCGTATTAATATTAATTACATATGGGGTTAGCTCAGTCTGTAGAGCGTTCGGCTAGAAACCACAAGGTTCCTAGTTCGATACCGGACCTCGCCAACTCAGCGTATGAGTAGCACGGGGACATGTGCGGCAAAGTAAGGAAATAATGGTAGGTGTGGCGCTCCACCTCAGACGAAAAAACAATATCCTTGGTCTAGCGCTAGAGAAAATGGGATAGACTCCCTCGTTGATTGGCTGATACCGACTTTAGGTCACCCCGACAACTTTACTTTATATATATATATATTTATCAAGCCCCTCCGCTCGAGAAGGATGGGACTCAACGCCAATTTCTTAAGCGAAGTCTTAAAGGTTTTGAATCAAAGGGCCAAGTATGCTGTACGATTTATCCATAGCTGGAGAGAGAGTAATTGGATGCATACCTTTCCCAAGGCTATTAGCACTATCTAAAATGCAAACAATTTCGTCCAAGATTTGAACTCGTGTCGACGAGTTTATTTGCTAAGTCTCTAACCATTACACCACGCGTCTAATTACCTAAGTCGTCAGGGTGGCCTAAAGTCGGTATCAGCCAATCAGCGAGGGAATCTACCCACTTTTCACTAGCGCTAGACCAAGGAGATTGTTTTTGCATCTGAGGTGGGCGCCACACCTACCATCAGCTCCTTAGTTTACCGCACAGATCCTTGTGCTACTCATACGCTGAGTTGGCGAGGGCCGGTATCGAACTAGGAACTTTGTGATTTCTAGCCGAACGCTCTACCGACTGAGCTAATTACATATATGCATGCATAAATACGATGCTATTTCCAAAAAGTTCTAAGCTTAATCAAGATATTTTATGAATAGTCAGGCCGCGTTTTGACATTTTCAATTTTTTTTTTTGCATACCTCTCACTTTATAAGAGTATTAACTACACTGATGTTAAGAAAGGTATCTGAATTACTTTTCTACGTTAATATATAGTGGTTATTCTTTCTGGGTGGTAATTATACCTTTTTGAACCACCATCATACATACAATTATCATTCCCAAAGGTTAATATTCAATTCAACTTGTTTTATAGTCAGATGTACGTGTCCATATCTTCTACGATAACAACTATCACTATTATATCATCATATTATGTATACTAGCAAATATATGCACCTCCGGGTGCAAGTATTTAAGTTTTAATGTATGAAATACCATATTAAATTAGAAAGTCCAATAAGAAGGCAGATAAAAAGATTTGAAACAGAGTGGGGGTATAATAGAAAAATAGAAATGAAACTTACTCTTCTATCACTCCCGTCTTTCATTGCTGAATTTTACTTATTAACTATTTAGTTAAATTAAGAAATAAAGAATAAAATGACAGTTATTTTTTCTTGTAATGGATTTCTTTTAAGATTCATTGGAGAGATTTTTGCTTATATTCATTAAAATAAAACCAAACAGTTAGAAATCAATAATACTAAGCACATATTTAATAAAATCACATTTTTAATATCAATATGCAAATTAGCCTTCACGTTCACACTGTAAACCGCTATTTTTTGTATATATAAATACAATTGCATGTTATTAGTATGTAGATGTGGACAACACTAATAAAAAGGTGAAGCAATTTTATTAATAATTGAGGTTTAAATATAGATAAAATCATGGAGAATGTGATGTAAATAACTATGTTAATTGTGATTAGATTAGTAATATAGTTCGGTTACAGACAGAAAAACACACAATATCCATTATAATAAGATATCAATTTAATTTTCGAGACACGAGGTGTAATGATCAGTGTCCTAGGAAATGGAATCCTCGATGCGATTTCAAATCCTGTACGAGGCTGTTTGCATATCACATAGCGCTTATACCCTTGGAAAATGTATGAATCCATTATTCTCCCTCTAGTTATGAGTAAATAATTGGACAGACTGGGCTCTTTAACCTTGCTTAGGCAATCCACGAAGAAGAAAACTCTTAATTCACACCTGTTAAACTCTGCTTAAGAAATTGACCTTGTGCTGTTTGTGCGGAGAGATGGGAAATATGTACAATATATTCAATTAGATTGAGTTATACAAATGAAATTTGTTTCACATTCCTCTGACACAGATTCAAGCTTCTTTTAAAGACATAAAATAGAAAATTTAAAAAAAAAAAAAAAAACCTGAACGCTGTTTTGCTTTTTTTGTGAAAATTATCTTCAAAAGTCGTTCTGTTTTCTAAAAAAATAAACGATTATTTACAGATATGAATCGTTTGCCTCTTCGTCTAATTAATTATACGCTTCAGTTCATCTAAGTAAAAATGTAAGATAAATTAATTATCGGAAAAACAATGAAGAGAAATAATATGATGAAGAAGTTTTGGGAGGGGAAAAATCTACTTTTAGCAAAATGGCGGTGAAGATATAAAAACCTGTATGAATCTAATTCTCTGTATGTTTAGAGTAAAAATATCTTTGAAGTATTTTGGGTTTTATTTAGAAAATATTGATTGATTTCTTACCGTCCAGACAATTCACAGTCTTTTGCCATTAGTTTTAATTTCTTTTTTATTTGTGAATATTCACCTCAAGGCAGAAATTCTTTTTTCAGAACAGCAAATTTTACTTGACTGAACAAGTGATAAAGTAATTTAAAAAAAAATAAGCATGCTTATATTCTTTTTGTTTGCTTTTTAATAAAATTCTGAAATGTAGGTAAAATGCAAATTTTGTTTTTAAGGACTGCAACGTAGAATTAGGTGGTTGGTTGTCGTTTTTAACGGCATGGCAACACATTGGGTTATTTTAAGCCGATCACATTTTGGTTTTATTCATTCTTGATGGGTTAAAATCGATTATCTAAATTCACTTTCTTCGATTTAAACTATGGATGGGACCCTAACAGGTAATACCACTCCGGGTCAGAGCGGTTCTGGAGTAATGGAGACGACGAGGTACTCAAAATTCCCAGGCTTCAGAATTGGAACTTCATCATCAGATAGTTTAACGTCATACCCAGGCAGGAAGACTTCTGCCATAGCATTCTAGCCTATATATATATATATATATATATATATATATATATATATATATATATATATATGTGTGTGTGTGTGTGTGTGTGATAAAATGTGTTGGAGCTTGCCATAAGTTATAAGACAATCATAAGTGCTAGAATTTGACATAACCAGCCGATTGGTTAGAGAGGGCCTTCTCGTTTTCGTCCAAATTCTAGGAAAACATTAGAAAATCATCAAAGAAAATGAGTAGTCCACATAATTACATAATACTATGATCTTTTACAATTTTGTTATATACTATCATAGCTACCCGGCAATTCCAGGAATTTAAAAATCTTTAAAAAATCTCTCATGTATATCTATTCATGGATTAATGAAAATCCTTTTTATATGTATTCATTTTATTATCCTTATTATTTATTGATGAATGGAAACTGATACGAGTAATCGCTTTCCAAACTTTTAATATCTAACGACAAAGTCTCTCCGCTTGCAAGAATATCACAGTATTCTTCAGCGTATCCACAATACCACGTTCCAAAGAGTATCCCCTTTTTCTCTGGTGCCAGGCGTTTTATGTACAGATGATCATGAAAAATTTCAGACGTGCTAACTATTGTCGCCAATTCTCCTGGCTCCGAGATAGCGTTTTCTTAAATTAAGGCGTTAAGCAGTCATTTTCTTTCCTTTCAATCCCTTCACTCACTTTGAACGTAAGATTAGTTCAATCTCGCTTTGAGATCCGAGGTAAATTTATAAATTATCTATCGTCGTTATTCTTCTTGTTTGTGTTTTTTCTTTTATTTGCTATTTATTATGTTTTATTCTTTATCAGTTGTTTAACATTTTGATCATATTTTAAAAATGTATCATTGACTTATATCGTTATTTTATTTTTGTTTAACTTTTCTTGGGAAAATGAGAGATCTAAAGTAGAGTGTTGACTTTATTTTACTTTGGTCTTTATGGTCTCCACAAATTTTCCTATACAAAAAGACGTGCGCTAATTTGTTGTACAAATTAACATGTACACTTTCAGAAAGACATACTGACATACAGAATATTCATTTTTATATAGATAGAGCACCTCTGACATTCTATATTTTACCTGAAGCTAAATCCAGAGACCAGCGATCCGGAAACCGTATTTAGATAACAGTATATGAAGTAGCAAGTGGACCAGATAGAAAGGAAGGTGACATTGCCATAGGCAGTGTCTTTAATGCCTGGATAATTTCCCTACAAACATTGTACTCATTCGCTTCTAAAATCAACATGTTTAACTCGGGTTACTTAAATTCAGGATTTTATTCATTTCTCTAAATGTCTCTACGTTTCTCTCGCTCTTTTTTATCTCTCTTTATATCTTTATATTTATCTGTCATATAATTTCAGAGTTGCATTCGTCTCTCAACGTCGCTGTCTCTCGTCCTCACCCTCATATTTTCTTTATCTATCTCTCTTACTGAAATTCAAGATCTTTCATCTCCTTCCATCTCTCTCAACATCTCTCTATCTCTTTCAGCCCCACTCCGCGTCTGTACGTTTGTCTATCTCTATCTTCCCCTCTCTCTCTCTGATTGAAATTCAAGATCTTTCATCTCCCTCAATGTCTCTCTCTCTCTCTCCTTCAGCCCAGGTCTGTTTGTCCATCTCTCTCCCCCCCTTTCTGATTGAAATTCAGAATTTCCAAGTCTTAATATATCTATGTCTTCTCTCTCTCTCTCATTGAAATTCAGAATTTCCCAGTCTCAATACATAGGTATGTCTCCTCTCTCTCTTATTGAAATTCAGAATTTCCCAGTCTCAAATATAGGTATGTCTCCTCTCTCTCTTATTGAAATTCAGAATTTCCCAGTCTCAATATATAGGTATGTCTCCTCTCTCTCTTATTGAAATTCAGAATTTCCCAGTCTCAATATATAGTATGTCTCCTCTCTCTCTTATTGAAATTCAGAATTTCCCAGTCTCAATATAGGTATGTCTCTCTCTCTCTCTCTCTCATTGAAATTCAGAATTTCCCAGTCTCAATATATAGGTATGTCTCCTCTCTCTCTCATATATATATATATATATATATATATATATATATCTTATTATAATGGAGATTGTGGGTTTATCTGTCTGTAACCGAAACTATATTACTATACAAGTCACAATTCCCTGTGTTATTTACACACATTCTCCATGATTTTATTTACTATTTAAACCTCACTTATTAGTAAAATTGTTTTACATCATTAAGACTGTTAACAATATCTACATACTAATAACATGCAATTATATTTATATATTCAACGAAATACCGGTTTACAGTGTGAATGGAAGGCTAATTTGCATATTGATCATAAAAAATTTGATTTTAATAAATATATGCTTAGTATTATTGATTTCTAATTGTTTGGTTTTATCTTAATAAATATGAGCAAAAATCTCGGGGATAAATCTTAACAGAAATCTATTAATATAAAGAAATAACTGTAATTTTATTCTTTTCTTCCTATTTTAACTAAATAGTTAAATTAGGGAAATTTACCACTGAAAGACGGGAGTAATGGAAAATGGTGGAACAGTAAGTTTCAAAGTTGTTCTATTTTCCGATTATACCCCCTCTGTTCCAAATATTTTTATCTGAATTCTTATTCAGTTTCATTAGCCTTTCTAATTTAACATGATATTTTATTATATTAAAACTTAAATACTTGCACCCGGAGGGTGCATATATTTGCTAGTATAAATAAATAATGGAAATTCTAAGTTTTATCCGTCTCTCTTAATGAATCCGTCTATCTCCTGCTCACCCTCAATGTGTTTCTGTCTGACTCTCTCCGAAGGTATAATTAAGTGTTTTCCTCTGAATCTTTCCTCCTCATTACCTCTCGTTCTCTCTATCTATATATATATATATATATATATATATATATATATATATATATATATATATCCCAAGGAACCCATTCAGTTTTCTTCTCGGGTCTTCTCACTGTTGTATTAAACATGGCGAATAATGAGCTTTATACTGACACGCTGGTACACGATGTGATTGCAGTGGGATTGAATTCTCCTATACTTGCTGTCTTACTAAAGTTAAAGACACCAGTCTGTCCTACTTTTTTACGCATTGCTTGGGGGAAGCAGCGGATTCCTGTCTTTGCCATGTGCATTAGTGCGAGATGAACACAAATTGCCCCAGCTGCAAAATGAACTCGACATCCTGATTATATAGTTGATGCGAATAAAGTATATATATATATATATATATATTGAGAGAGAGAGAGAGAGTATAGGGTACAATTTACAGTTAGACTAAAGTTCTGCAGCCTTCACATCGACAGTGCTCAATAAAAGAAAATGCTACGAATAGAGTAAAAAACGAATTCAAAAATCCAAGCTGACGGATTGCATCTGACAGTTACTGATAGGCGAATGCTTGCAGGATATTCAGGCAAAAACCATACACACACACACTAATATAATAAAAAGAAGGTCCGCAAAATGCATTATGTTTTTAAAAAATATTATTTTACATTAAAGACACATGTTCCAGACCTTCTGATATCTTTTTCAGACGTATATATGTGTGTGTGTGTGTGTGTGTGTGTGTGTTGTTATGGGTCCAACGGGAAAAAATAAGATATTCTATAAAAAAAAAGGTTAGCAAAAAGGATTATGTTTTTGTTTTAAATATCTTACATATGGGACACGTGTTTCAGATCTTCTGTTATCTTCTTCAGACATTAGTTAACCATATTTTGACAGAATATTAATATGTACTCGTGAGATTTCTCATATTTGATAGGTTGTGTCTATACATATATAAACTTTCAATTAGGAAGTGAAAACACAATAAACCGGCTATTATAAACTTATTTCGACCGTAACTAAAAATACTGCACCCAGTTTAGTCAGATAGCCATAACAAAATAACCAAGAAAAGTATACTAGAATGGAGAAAAAAGAAACTCCTTTTGTTTTCTTTCTTTAAAAGTAAATCATTTGTGAACTATTTCTCATTCATACACAACCACTTTCCTTCCTGTGACCGATTATATGTTTTAAAAGATCCATTGACATAAATCATTCGTGTCATTTCTCGCTGACAAAGAATTTTGAATGTAGGCAACCTACATTCAAAAATTCTTTCTCACATCTACCCATACTACGGATGTCTGCTTTAGTTAAGTTCTTTTGTTTAATAGCATATCAATGTATATTGTTGCAGAAAATTAAAATGTATTTTCAAAAATATTTCACACAATTGCTGGTATTAAAAATTCACCTGGTAATTCATCCATATTAATGTGTCATTTTTTTTTAATAACTTAATAAAATTTTGAATATTAATCATAATCTCATGATATAATCAGATATTCTTAATGTCCAGTATATAAATCATAGAGATTTAAGTGTTAGTCTTCTAACGGGAATATATACAGCAATGCCAAACACCGGGCTGTTAGGTGTTGGCTAATGTTCGAAGACATGTTTTAATACATGCGTCTTATATGGTGGAAATAACGTATGTAGGATTAGCTATTTTGAAGAATTTTGTCGTCGGAGATAAAGGGAATTACCTCACGAGAGTACAGATTTAAATCACAACCCCCAAGTTGAGAGGCGTGGCTCTTGGTAAGCTTTCTATCGCCCCTTGTTGATTGGAGTGGTTCGATCAGTGTGGAGGCATAAACACAGTTTCGGTGGCAAATTACTATTCTAATTTTGGAGTACCAGGTTTCCGTGGTGGACCTACAGACACTACTTGTATAAGAACCTCAGACCAGACGAATTATTTTTAGATTATTCGCAATAAGTTTACACCGTGGAAGAAAACTATTAAAGAATATAAAATGTAATACGACTTGTAAGGGTTAAAATTTAATAAACTTTTTGAATAATTTTTGGAATACAATTATAAACTTTCGAAGATTCTAAATTTTAAATTTCTGATTCTGAAATAAATATTAAAAAAAAACAAACAAATATATTAATCAAATAAGCAAAATATTCTGAGATAGATATTCTAAAAAAGGCAAACTTGCTAAGTTTTTAAAAGATAATCTTTTCAAAATGATTATTAATGAGATGTGGTTCCTTGACGAAACGTCTATTTTGCTGTACAGAATTTGAATTCAAAGGAAATAGCAGTCAGCTTTGGAAAATGTTTGAGTCAATTTTATTGATAAATTGACAGTCTTGGAACGAGAAAGAATTTAAAAAATGCGAATGTTTGTCTAACTCGAATATTGAGGAGATGTTCTGTTCTTTCGATTAGGTCTACTGCGTATTCAGTGTTTAGGATATATTGAGAATTTGTAAAATACAAACTTATTGGAGTGGAATCAATTAGAATCGAAGAATTCTGAGAAAATAGAATACATCCCAATTCCCAAACTTGTCAGATGGTAATTCTACACGCTGTCATATGCACACGGCTGAAAGAATCGATTTTTTTTTTTTTTTTTTTTTTTTTTTTTGTAATGAAATAAAAATTCTGTTTATTTGTTTTGCAAACCGAACGACCGCAAATCATTTATAATTGCTGAAGTAATGTATAAAAACCTGCATTTTAAGATGAATTAAACATTTTTCCTTGCTGCATATAATGATTGAATACAACCAGCAATGTTTTATGACACAAGTTGATTAGTACCGATTAAAATGGAAGTTGCTTTTATTTAATTGCTACTTTGTTTTTAAAGCGTTTTAAATCAGCTTTAGCATTTGTTGAAATATTCGGCAAATCAATATCTTTTTGGATGGAATTAATTTTTTGTGGAATTTGATATTCCATATTCCCTAATGACGAAACATTCTTATTTCTTGTCATTGGACGAAAATGATTTGAAAGAAACTGTCAAATCGAAACAATGTACAGCATCTTCTGTTTATGTGTACAATATTTCATACTTTCAAAAATTTTCAAATATATGTTTTCTCTACTTTCTTCATTGGATACTCTTACGTGTGAGCTAGTATATACACTTTTATTAATGGACCTAATAATCTTATTATAATGGAGATTGTTGGTTTGTCTGTCTGTAACCGAAACTATATTACTATACAAGTCACAATTCCCTTTGTTATTTACATCACATTTACAATGATTTTATTTTTTATTTATACCTCAATTATTAATAAAATTGTTACATTACTTATACTGTTGACCATGTCTACATACTAATAACATGCAATTGTATTTATATATACAACAAAATAGAGGTTTACGATATGAATGGAAGGCTAATTTGCATATTGATCTTAAAAAATTGATTTTAATAAATATATGCTTAGTATTATTGATTTCTAATTGTTTGGTTTCATCTTAATGAATATGAGCAAAAATCTCTTCAATAAATCTTAAAAGAAATCCCTTAACAAGAAGAAATAACTAATATTATTCTTTACTTCCTATTTTAACTAAACAGTTAAAATTAGGAAAATTTACCTATGAAAGAAGGGAGTAACGGAAAATGATGGAAGAGTTAGTTTCAAAGTTGTTCTATTTTTCAATCACACCCCCTCTGTTCCAAATCTTTTTATCTACATTCTTATTCAGTTTCATTAGCCTTTCTAATTTAATATGATATTTTATTATATTAAAACTTAAATACTCGCACCCGGAAGGTGCATATATTTGCTAGTAATAATAATAATAATAATAATAATGATAATAATATAATAACTAACAGGACCTGTGGATAAACCATAGTATGATTATTTGATTATTACAACCTTTGATGTTTATTTAAGAGTTATTGCAACTTGTATAAGCTGTAAAAAAAAGTGAAGTCGGGGTGGCCTAAAGTCAGTATCAGCCAATCAGCGATGAAGTCTATCCCCTGTTCATTAGCACTAGACCAAGGAGATTGTTTTTGCGTCTGGGGTGCAGCGCCACACCTACCTACTTTACCACACAGTTCGCTGTGCTACTCATACGCTGAGTTGGCGAGGGTCAATATCGAACTATGAACCTTGTGGTTTCTAGCCAAATACTCTACCGACTGAGCTAGTATAAATAAACCTGATTTAGCTTTATCTTACGATGGAACTTTGCTAGAAACAACAGTTGTAATGTAAGTTTATTAGTTTCAAGAGTCTCTATGCAATTTTTTGCAGGTCGATTAATATAATCTCAGAATATTAATTGATAAAGCTAAGACAAAGAATAATCTATTAAAACCAATAAAATGAGGATAATACTCTGACGCGTATCAGGTGATAGATGCAATAATTTATACGAAATAAAGATATTATACTATCCTTTTAAGCACTACTCTCTATTATTTCCAAAGGTATCTTTGAATTATATTTCCGCTTCTTTGAGAAGGAATTGGATTATTTGTGGTACTAAAAACTATTCTTAAAATGTCTAAGTTTTGAGTCCTTTTTTTTTGGGGGGGGGACATCTGCAAGCAGAGACCAAATTATGTGTTCTGCGTAGAAAATGCAAATTATATTTAATTGATTAAATATGATTTAAATATCAATTCATTACGACCGACTGTCGTCACTAAACCCAATAAAGAAAAAAAAAATTAAAAAATCCTATTATAAAGGAGATTCGGTCTATGCCCGTCTGTAACCGAAAAATGTTACTTGTTACGTTACAATACCCTCAGGAATTGCGTAAGCTTATCGACGGGTATTTAGTTTACAGCCAAAATCTTTAAGTAAATTTGAGAATAAGTATTATTTATTAACGATGTCTCATTGATATTTTGAGTTAGAATTGCCTGAAAACTGCTCGTGTTATTAGTACGTATTAAATCTTAAAAATTGTTTTATATATATTTCTAAGAAATAAACGTGTACATAGTATATAATGTGGTTAATGTGCATACATGTTTTAACAAAACCTGGTTTAATAAATAATTATTTGGTGTTATTGATCTCTAATATTATTGTTTTATTCTCCAACGTATTAAAATCAATCCTATGAATGATTTATATAGAAACAAATTGAAATATAATTAAAATAATTGTAATCATTCGTTATTATTTAATTTATTCGTCTGTATAATTTATTATATCTAATTACATTAAAACTCAACTACTTACGTCTGAAAGGCGCATATTCCTGCTTGTAAAGGAAATGTCTATTCATTGATATTACCTTCAAGTCGTAGATAGAACCATTCGAAAACGAAGCGAAGAGAAAGTCAAAATATAATATAAAAAATACGCTAATTGAAAGAATTAAGTAATGCCGAATTTTAAGAAAAAGTGTCTATTACTCGATAAGAAAGAAAATCGTTGAATTTGGGAAGAGAACAATGGCGAAGAATGAAATAAGTAAAAGGGAAGATAATCAGAACAAGAAAAAAAAGATAACAGAATTCCCAAGATGCAGAATAAATAGAAAACAAAGAATAAATTTATCAGATGATGAAGTAAATTTGGGAATGAAAGAAATAAAAAAGGACAATAGGAGAAATTACGTTAAACGTTAAAGAAACTTGTTGAACAGAAATGAATTAGATGAGAAGGAGTTAAAGGAGTTTTAAAGAAAAAATACAGTGGAAACTCGCTTCTCGAATATAATTCGTTCCAAAATTATCTCCAAGAACCGATTTGTTCGAAAACTGAAACAATATTTCCCATAAGAAATAGTGTACAGTAGATTTGTTTTTTTCTCGGTTGTCAGACATCACATTTTTCCTCTTTCCCTTTCCGGAAAATATCATTTTTGCCTTATTTAGGATCCATTAATAAGGCTCAAAGTAGCCGTACAATAGATAATAAACATGGATGAAGTGAATACTTAGCACAAACACGATACCAGGCACCCGTTCGAGATAGTGACTGGCACTAACTGATGTTGCTTGGGTAGATTCGACGTGCCGTTCAACTGTCTTCGGTTTGCCTTGCAGTTATTCGCGCGACTTCCGCTTTCCTAGTCTCGACTCGTGTATTCAAAGTCCGAAAATATTTTTGGCAACCGAGGCCTTTGAGTCAAATTCTTTGTTTGAACTCAGAATCATTTGACTTTATAGTCGTTCGAGAACCGAGTTTCCACAATACTCAAAATATCGGCTTGTTTATTATTGCGATGGTCGCATAATATCAGTAACAACTAAAATATATTAAATATTGTAATAGTTAAATTATCATATTGTGGTATATTATAATAATATAAATATCATAGTATATTAAATATCATAATAGTTAAATTATCATATTGTGGTATATATATAATAATAATAGTTAAATTATCATATTGTGGTATATTAAATATCATAATAGTTAAATTATCATATTGTGGTATATTAAATATTATAATAGTTTAAATTATCATATTGTGGTATATTAAATATTATAATAGTTAAATTATCATATTGTGGTATATTAAATATCATAATAGTTAAATTATCATATTGTGGTATATTAAATATCATAATAGTTAAATTATCATATTGTGGTATATTAAATATCATAATAGTTAAATTATCATATTGTGGTATATTAAATATATAATAGTATATTAATATTATAATAGTTATCTTTTGCATGCTGATTTTCATGGTTTCGTTAGTAGTTGTGTTTTCCTATCTATATTATAGGGATCTAATTATTTTTGTTTGTATACTAACTTGTAGCAACACTCGTTCATTGTAGCGAGAGTTTGTGAGCGCGAAGACGAGAATAAAACAAATTCCAACCCATTTTTATAATGCGATCTTTATTTTCAAGCTGGTGAAGAAATAACAGGTTAGAGAAAATCCAACAAAGACATGTTGGTCTTAGAGGCCTCATAAGAATAAAGTGTTATTGTTTCAAAACAGAATGACATATAGACAAGGAAATGTTATAAAAGGTGCTAACGCAAACTTTTATATTATCCACATCAGTGGCAATACCTTTTACCCTCTTGTTCTCTATCTACATCGTCTGTTTCCTCCTTTTACCTTATATTCGTTGCGCCATGTGTCCAACTGGACAAAAAAGATGAGGACAAAGTTTCGAATAATCCTAATAATACAAATTATTAGTCCTCATCTAACACAATACAGGGAATTAAAGTAGCCGTAATGTTGTATTGTCCTTGGCCGGAAAAGGAAGCTTCCGGAAAAAAGACAAAGAAAAATATAAAAATATATATAAAAAAAAACGGGTAAAAACGAAAGCGAGGCTTTCCGGTCAAGGAAGCAGGGAGAAGGTAAAGAAATATATAACAAACACCCGTTATCAGATCAAAAGATGAAGATGCGTAGGCGTGTCGTCAATACAAAGAGCCAGAGGGTCGAGCCGACAGCAGTCAGACCACAGAGACGCAAGCCGGCAGCCGAAAGGACACTTCACGTCTATCGTCAGAAAACACCCCTCGTGCACTCATTGTAAACTTTGCACCTTTACCACACACACACCGAAGAAAATAAAGAAGGGTCCTCTCTTTGTACATACGTATATGTTGTTTATTGAAGTCCAGTAGTCGGTAGTAGCTGACTACTAACATACATCGCTTTGGGTACAGTGAAAACCCCAGTACTAACATACACGAATTTAGCGTCGTGAATTTGAAGCCGCTATACAACAGTAAGATAGAGAATAAACACAAACTGGTCGAATCTACCCACATGAACGAGTATCTTATATGGTTTGTGTGCAAATTCTTCACATAGTTTGTGTTTATTCTCTATTTTAGGGCTACTTATTAAAACTATATTATGTGTTTAAGATTTATGGTTCTAATGATAAGTTGGAAGGCTCAAGGTAGCCTTTCAACGTAGGTACATATAGGTACAACAAATATTCCGACAAAGACATAAGATTTATCAAACAGACTTTAATAGTGAGCACATAGAAACACTTTCAGGATAGGAATAGATATAATAATTACAAATGGTACAGCAATACATAGTGAACAAATATACAAACATGTATAAAGAAAGTAGGGCTTCGTCTTAAAGAAGGGATACAACGTTTCTGCATGAATGTCACTTACTGATAGCTGGCTGATGGGCAAAGCCCCTCTAAAGGTAAGTGGCACAAGCGTCTACACCATGTGATGTTTTTACTGGTCTCAGAGGAAAGAAATAGAATTTCCCCGGTCTCCCATTTAAATAGTCTAGGCCTCTACTGGCGAAAACCTGCAACATGTTAACTCTTCTGGACCCTCCTCTCAATCTAAACAGGGGCAGATAATCGCTACATCTGTAACCTAATCTAGAAAATGTTCTTACTAAGCTTTCATGTTTTAAATAAAAAATGATAGTAATTCTAGAATAAAAAGAATTACATTTTTGGACATTTTTTTATATTAAAAAATACTTGAGATACTTTTTTAAAAAGTCAATATGTATTTAACAGACTCGTAATTTAAAATATCTTCACATGTTTAATTAATTTTAAGTTAATAAAACGAAAAAGCAGAATGTTAAATTACTGGTTCAAAGGAAATTGAAAAATACATTCACAGAGGAAAAAAGAAAGAATTTAAAAAGAAAAAAGAACAATTTAGAAAACGAAAGAAAATGTTTATTTTAAGCAATTTTATTATTTTTATTTCTTTTAACCTTCCTAATTTTTTTTCTTCTCTTTAATGACAGATTAATGACCGGACAAGGAAAGACTTTGACTCAGACTCCGTTGCCATTAGTGACTGGATTTATAGAATATTCCAAGAGGCAATTCCATCAGTGACCAAATGAGAAAAACAAATTTACTCAGGGAAAATGTAAACTTTTTTTTTAAATAAAGGAATAAATAAATAAGAAGAAAAAAAATTCACAAAAAGAGCCGGAATGTCGCAATGAAAATTACTTTATTCGACTAAAGTGTTTCCATCTTCTTCGAACAGTTGATTAGTTTCACAGCCAAAAGAAATTACTTTATCATTTTCATTATTATTATTATTATCATTATTATTAATAGTAGTAGTAGTAGTATTGAACGTAGTCAAAAGGAAAATAGTAAACGGTATACTGATAATAATGATAGACAGTACACGTAATCGATCTTGCTGCTATTTTAATGATTTCAGATATAGAATAAATGGAATAGAACTGTTGAGAGAAAAAAAGTATTATATTCAAATATACTACTACTACTAAGAGTAGTATATGTATAGATAACAGGGTATGAAAACACAATGTTGTTAAAATGAATATATTTTATATCAGTTTCATTGCTAATATTGACAATATTTCGATTTATAAAAAATCATCATCAGAGCATAATGATAATTAGGTCTGTTTTTAGATGTAAATGTTTTTAATCCGGAATCATCGAGAGAGAAATAGAAAATAATTTAAATTCAAACTGGAAACATTGTTTTTCCAAAAAAGCGTGTAAGCCATGCGATCGCTTCGTCTTTGTTCATACGCTACGTTTCGCTAACGTCATGTACATTTCACTACATCGTAAGAGTAGTATGTGAATGTACAAAAGTGATACAACTATAAATACCTCTCCACCCTGTCGACAAGGACACTAGAATACACTGACTGTGTCCCTGCAGTGAAGTAATATCATCCCAATGTTGCCACCTGTTGGCCGTGGGTGGTAACCCGTGATGCTTAAAGATGCGATCCTGGTACATGACGTGCAAATCCCAATTTGGCCCTTACATAGGCAAGACGAGTGATTGTATAGACCCCTCCTCTCAATCGGCTAGTCATGTACTGAGTTGTGGGGGCCTGTATCAAATCAAAACCATGCAATTTCTTCGCCAATTCTCTACGACTGAGCTAAAACGTGCCCTTGGAACAGTCCGAAAGGGTTTGGAAAAGAGTCTGGGTGAATTAAAAATCAGAGGAAAATCGAGACCATCCAAATGAAAACATTGTTAAAATCGGCTAGACTACCCAGAAAAAATCCTAGAGACCTTAGGAGATGTTGTCACTCAACCTACAGTGAACCACTAGCGAAGTCAGATGTGAAAAGCTCATGGATTGAAACACTAAAATCTACATAATAATAGTAGTGTTCCAAGGAAATACAACCGTTATCATCTTGCAATACCCTCTAGATAAAAATGAGACCATCCAAATCGTCCAAGATGAAATGCAAAAAATTAAATCCTGATTATTTGGTGTGGGTTTTCTGCCGAATCATTGTTTCTTACGAGTGTCGTCACCACAGCTAAATAATGGACTATTTTTTTGTTATAAAGAAAGGGAAGTAATAGGGCATACTACACAAAAATATAATAAAGAAGTGGGTAGGGGTTGGCGATAACGCTAAGCTGTTTTGATGAACATAATGAAAGATTGAAAAGATGGAAAGAAAGAAAATGTGACATAGTAAAACCAAGATTCTTATACTTTTACATATTGACCTATTTAGCAATAGCTCTCAAGTAATCATATCAAACGTTGTAATAATTGAATTATCATACTGTGGTTTATCTACAGTCGTGCTAGCCACAATATTAATACTCGTATTAATACGATTATCATCTTGCACCCTCTGGCTAGAAATGAGACCGTCCAATCGCCCAAGATTAAATGCAAAAATGTAAATCCTGATTATGTGGTATTGCTTATCTGCTGAATTCTTTTTCTCATGCGTGTCGTTCACACGTCCTGCTAGTTATTAATAATGACGTAAAACTATTTTTGATGGTTATTAATTGTCGTTCATTTGTAGTCCACATTGTGTTGCGTTGGCTTGGTCACGACAGGAGGGTGGTCAAAGGCCGCATCCCCAAAGGCCTACCGTATGGTGAGCTAGTAGAGGGCACTCGACCGGTAGAGAGACCATGCTTGATCTTTACATATGTCTGCAAGAGGGACATGAAGATATGCCACATCGACATCAACACATGGGAGGCTTATGCATAAGACCGTATGACCTGGCCCCTACTCGTCAGACAAGGAGAGAAAATGAGTGAAAAAGAGAAGAAAGAAGCCGCCGCAGAAAAGAGAGCCATATGGAAGGAGATACAACAGGATCCCCAGTAAACATCACCGTTTGTTTGCAATCACTGCACCAGAGGCTGGCATTCAAAAATTGGTCTGTTCAGCCACTCACACAGTCGCAGATAAAAGGGAAAAAAAGTGGACACTACGCCATCGTCTTTAGTAGACGGAAGGTTGCCAAAAAAATTTGCCATTGATGTCTTTAATCTCTCTTAATCTACCATTTTCTTTTTCTCATTTATTTAAAGTCTCTTTAGATATGGAGCTTTCATTGGTGCTTATCATTTGCATATCACTGGGCTTCACAGAGGAAATATATTTTAACAGTATGTGGCTAAATATCACTTAATATAAAGAAAACTATAAATGTTTATAGTTCACAAGACCCACGGGAAGCAAAGCCTGGCGGATATAAGCGCATATTAACAATGCATTCAGTTTTTGTCCTCATCATCACTAAATAAAAAGCCACAGCTTCCTACCATTATTGCTAAATATTTATGATCCGCCCCCAGTCGTTCAGTTCCCACGCTAATCATGTTTATTTGATGTAAAACATTCGGTTTCAATGTGATGCTGATATAAATAATATTTCTATTTATCATACTCTTAATTTACTTACAGAAAAATAAAAAAAACATTAAAATACTTTTCTGTATTTAGTACATAATCAATCTTCATAGAGTTTTCATTGATTTTCACTGAGTTTCGTTTCTCAGGCACAGGATTATTTTGAAGATATACACATACAAAATATATGCTAACCTGTCGGAAGTGACTATAAAATTCACCGACTGTACCTATGTATAATGGTAAGATCCCCATTCATCCCACAAGTGGCCCCGACCTGTGGATGAAGGTGGCGACTGAGAATTAGAATTTCACCATCAAATAGAGTTTAACCATTAGCCACCACCCTCTAGCACATATAAGATAAAAAGGGCCAGGAATTCATATATATATATTTATTGGTTTATACTTAGCTTGGTTTGTCAGACACAGGGATGTTTTAAAAATACAAAATATGCTGCCCTGTCGCATGGGAATGTAAAGTACACCTAATACCCCTCTGCAGTTGTAAAATCCTCCCTAATGGGCTATCATTTGGCCGTGGGTGGCGACCCATGATGCTTAAGTACTGAATACTAGGCCCATACGTAGGTTTGACAAGCACAGAGAATGGCCCCGTCAACCCTTGTTGGGTTATTTCATGCCAAAAATGTTTTTTAATCATTCTTGATAGGTCCTCAATTTTTAAGCACATTTTCTAAATTCATTTTTCTATTTAAACGATAGATATAACCCTAACAGATACTACCACTAGGGGTGGACCTGGGAGTAATGATGAAGGGATACTCCATATTCCCAAGACCTCCAGAATTGGAACTTAGTTTAGCGTCATATCCAGGATGCTAAAACCCTCATCTCAGCTAAGGGCCTTCTAGCACATATATGATGGAAAGGGCCGAGATTTGCCATGGGGGCAATAGCGTCGGGATAATCCTATATGTATATTGGCTTTTCGTGACCAGCTAATTGATCGGAGGTGTCCTCTTAGACCGCCCGTCTAAACTAAGTAAGGTCGAAAGTGGAGTCATGTACTGTTCAGCCATCAGGATTACGTCCTTAAGCATAACAGGTCGCCGCCCACGTTTAACAGGTGGCTATATGGAGGGGTCTTTCCCATATACAGAAGTGCACTCAGCGTATTCTACACCCCTAGCAGACAGGACAGGGGGGTTTCATCCCGAAAAAAAATCTCTAGTATTTTTCTAATTATATTGTACTAGCAGGACCTATTGATATACCACAGTATGATACTTTAATTATTACAATGTTTGACATGTTCACTTAAGAGCCATTGAAAATATGTTCACTATGCAAAAAGTATAATAATCTTGATTTAACTCTCTCTGACTATTTTAAGAATTTTCTTTCATTCATTTCTTTTTATTATGTTCGAATGAAACAGACTATCATGATTACATACGCACGCTCACATCCTCTCTATATCTTTCATGTACTCTTTCTTTCTTTCTATTACTAGCAAATATATGCACCCTCCGGGTGCAAGTATTTAAGTTTAATGTAATAAAATATATTAAATTAGAAAGGCTAATGAAACTAAATAAGAATACCGATAAAAAGATTTGAAACAGAGGGAGTATAATAAAAAATAGAACAACTGAAACTTACTCTTCCATCACTCTCGTCTTTTATTGTTATTTTTTCTAATTTAAGTATTTATTTAAAATAGGAAGTAAATAATAAAATGACAGTTCTTTTTTCTTGTTAATGAATTTCATTTAAGATTCATTGAAGAGATTTTTGATTATATTCATTAAAATAAAACCAAACAGTTAGAAATCAATAATACTAAGCACATATTTATTAAATTCGATTATTTAATATTAATATGCAAATTAGCTTTCCCGTTCACACTGTAAACCGCTATTTTGTTGTATATATAAATATAATTGCATGTTGTTAGTATGTAGACATGGTTAACAGTATTAATAATGTAAAACAATTTTATTAATAATTGAGGTTTAAATAAAAATACAATCATGGAAAATGTGATGTCAATAACTAAGGGAATAGTGATATGAGTAGTAATATAGTTTCGGTTACAGACAGAAAAGCACACAATCTCCATTATAATAAGATATTTTGTAGCATTCATTTTTCTTCTCTTTCTTTCTTCTTAATAAAAAACGGAATGGTCAATTATTTAGAAGAGGGGATGTCACTCAAAAGAAAATAAGAATTCTGCCGATGGGCGGCAACAGATAATTAGGAATTACATTACGGTTTGGACGGTCTCTTTTTTTAATAAAGATGATAGTTTTAAAATTAAGGAACACAAGTATTAATATATAGATTTTTTTTTTAAATTCCGTTAGATAAAAAATACAGTTATCAAAATCTTATGGTGTACCATAAATGTAGGAACTTGTATTGAATTATTTTATCGATCATAAATATTTAAGTGAATTCTGCGTTGAAATAACTGTTGTGTGAAGTAGTACTAGAGAATAGTACTATATCGTAGACGACACAAAACATTAGTAACTTTATCTTGGATAATTGTAAAAAAAAAAAAAAAATTCTTTAAGTTTATTTTTCTTGAAGATGAAAGAGACCGGCACATTTGTAGAAAGTCGCTAAGTTTATCACCTTTTTTAAAAGTCCTTTATTTATTTTTCCTTTTTTAAGTCAATTTCCATTAAATTCTCTGCAGTCTATAAAAGTGTTGGCACTAAGCCTATTAAGAAAGGAAAGGTTACCTTTAAATCTCACCCAAAGGACACCGAGTTCAGTGTTTTGTCCCGAGAAAAGAGAGAAAAATAAACTTGATACCCAACGATCAGCACACATTGTGCAATGCTTATATATATATATATATATATATATATATATATATAACAGAGATGTGTCTGGCAGAGTGGTAATAGGTAATAGACCAACCGAGTGTATGAACTGATCGATAGTGTTTGAATTCACTTCATACTAATGTCTACTCCCTCTCTCTCACTCACTCCCTCTCTCTCACTCACTCACACACCCTCTCTCTCACTCACTCACACACCCCTCTCTCTCTCTCAATCACCCCCCTCTCTCTCTCTCTTTCAATCACACACCCCTCTCTCTCAGGAGAACAATCATTGTAATGCACTGATAATGGAAACAGAAAGAACCCTAATCAGCGAAGGACATGACACTTTATTGTCTAAAGGAACGAGGCAAGTGTTGAAATATCAATAGAGTGTTTGTATTTCACATGGCGCTAATATCCTTGGTAAACCTATTTATCTAACTATTCTGCCTCCATCTATGGGTAAATAGTAAGGTAGTAGTGCTCTTTAACATTGGTTAGAATAGCAGTCTAGTAGAAACACCTTAATCAACCTTGTGTCACATCCTATTCGTTGTAGATATGTTGGTAAATATATATATATGAACAAAGGGTTTCTAACAGAATGCATTATATATATGTGTGTGTGAGACAAACAGAAAAAAATAATAAGTAGATATAATCGTGTACGTTAAATTCAATATGTAGTAATTTTCTGTTTTGCGTGTGGCATTATTTTTTTTTCTTTCTAATAAATAAATAAACATTTTTTTTTAAAACTTCTAATAGATAAACTTATCACTTGTAAGTTAAACATGGCGAAATTCAGAATTTTATCATTACTTTTAGAAAATTGTATATAAAATCTGTTGCAGGATTAGGATTTTGGTTAGGTTTTGGTAGGGAGGTACAAATTGCCAAAAAAAGGGGATCCCAGGAAATCCTTTTAAAAATTAACAAAATTAAACTATCATTTTGATTTAATCACATATTCGATATATCAAGTAATAAAAGAAGGACCTCTATTCTAAATATATGCTTACTCAGAACTACAAAGTCTAATTATTGTTTCGGACATTGATCCCCCATTTAGTGAACAATAAGTTTCTCTGTATTTTTCTGAAAGGATTTCTACATATGTAAAAAGACAATTCAGTAACCGAACAAATGTAAAACCAAAATAAATTCAATATATTGGTAAAGTCAATAATAGGACGTCTTATATTGTGAAACTTAAGTTTGGTAAATAAGAAAATAATTATCCTTTTTTTAATCGTTAGCTCATTCTTTAAGGAATGGGATATTAAAAGTTCAACTAGTCCGCTTTTATATATATTTTTTATTCTAGAGAGGTTTTAGAATTCATGAATGTAATAAAAAATTTTCCTATTCACTTGCAGGTAAAGACGTATTTATAAAAAAAGTAAATATTGTATTAAAAATAAATGGCTAAAAATTATGTGATCGAATTTATAGTTTTTATGAAAAAACAATTAAGTAAAAATTGATGTCATTTTTTATACAGAAGCTCTGAAACATAACAAATTTGTATCTCTAGTCCTGGTAAAAAAATATTAAATATGACAAACCATAGAAAATAGCTCCGAATTATATTTTGGTGGGAAATATATGTAAAACGATAAGTACGTCATTTAAAACAAAAAAAGTACATTATATGAAACATATCTGTTTAATTTTTTAACGCATAAACTTGGAATTGTTCATTATATTAAACATAAAACAAAATAGTAAATATATAATTTTCCATTTTTTATAAACGTTTTAAAATATCTTTTTAAGAAGTTGGGAACTTCTGATTTGGTTTGGTTTGTTTTGTTTTACGGCATATCAACCTCAGTGGGTCATTTAATGCTGATAAAGTTTTGAAATAAATCAATTCTTAATGGATAATACAATTTTTTTATAAATACATTTTTCTATTTAACCCATAAATGGGACCCTAACAGGTACTACCACTCCGGGCCAGAGTGGACCAGGGATCAATGGTGATGAAGGGGTGCTCCACATTCCCCAAACCTCCAAATCTGGAACCTCACCATCAGATAGAGTTTAACATCATACCCAGAACATGAAGACCCTCAGCCACCGCATTCTAGCACCCATATGATAAAAAGGGGTTGGGGCTTGCCATAAGGGCAATAGGGTTGGGGAAATCATATAGGTGCTAGGGCTTGACGTGACCAGCCGATTGATCGGAGGGGGCCTCTCCGAACGCCCGTCTAGCCCAAGATAGGGCCAAAGTGGAGTATTGCATGTCATGAACTGCTCATCCACCTGGGCTCTATCCTTAAGCATCACAGGTCGCCACGGGAACTTCTGAATATCCATATTTTGTACATACCGAGATTTAGGCAAAGCCTATTCTAGTATAAGTGATATAAATCAGATTCGATGACTTTTCCTGTGATGCATTTCCTATATAATAAAAATACTGGTGAAAGCTTTATTATAGAATGAATTTACCATTCGATGAAGTAACCAATAATCTATACAAGATTCTATCACACGCGACAACAATTATTGAAATCCAGCTATTTAATGTTATTAATTAAAATAAAGTTCAATGTACAGTTCAAGAGGTATATGCGACATTTTAAAAGGTTATAAATATCTGATGCAAATTTTATGAATATACGGTACTGAAATATCCTCAATAATATCCTGTTCCGCTTTTTTCCACTTTAATGATTGCAAATTAACAAAAATGCATTTAGATATTTCTTTTTTGGTATTTTAAATAATGGAGTCGATTGCATTGGTTGGGCGGGAAGCTAATAACTTCATATTATAAAAGCGAAAATAATAAACAAAAACATAACTTTTAAATTGAGATCATTTTTGCAATTTCATGCATTATTAGAGATTCTGGTGAATTGCCTGCGTGATCGAATAAATAAAATAGATTTTCATAAAAGGAAGTAAATATCATGTACGAAGATAAAAAACAAAACAAGAATTGTTTTTCCCATGATTAAAGCCAGTTCCGGTTTAACAATGAACGCCAATGCAGAAGAGGGATATATTATTAATATATTTATTCTAGCATAAATAATGATGCTTTCACACTTTTGTATGTCATAATATATATATATATACAAACAGACAGGCACACACACACACACATATATATATACACAAACAGACAGACACACACATACACACACACATATATATATATATATATATGTATAAATATATATACACATACATACACGCATATATATAAATGCACACGCACACGTATAGAGATGCACACGCACACACATATATGTATGAATAAATGTATGTATGCATATATACAACAAGAACAACAAATTACTATACATTTAATGTTAATTTATTTAGTGTTGTCTATTTTTTTAAGCAATACGTAATTAAAAACAACCTTAATCCCCTAAAACCCTAACCCAATTCTCAAAATTCTCTTAATTCATAGACTGTAGTTAAACTGTCATTGGGGACCACCAAAAATTCTCCGTTTTAATTTTCCGACCGATGTGCAAGTTCATAATTTTCATTATTTCCGTAAGCTGAATTTTTAAAAAAATCAGGTTTTTTTTTAAGTTTCTTCTTTTGAATGGTCCAAACTTTTTGAAGATTATCGTAAATATAATATATTGTTATTGTAATTATTGTAAATATAACTTTTCTACGAAAAGTTTCACTGAAACTCCTGTTTTAAAAGTAATAATAGTATTGGGGACAATTTTAAATTCATTTTTTAATTGCTTGATGAGTTAGAAATACATTGTAATTTATTTCTTTGTACATGATAATTCAAATCAAGTTCTTAACGATAAAAAGAAAGAAATATCTATTTTTGCTTACATTTTAAAACGTTTTCATTAGTTCTCCAAACTATTAAAACTTTTTTAACCATTAGTATTGATTACAAAACAACTCGTTTTATCATTTTTTAAATTTTCACTTATACAACCCTATACAGGTGACTGATTTTTATTGACATTTAAAATCTTATTTTAAAAAGATGTAACCGTAAACCTGTGTTTTGAAACAATTTTCATTTTTCCACATTTTTTTGTGCATGACAGCAATATAATTTAAGTGAGTGTACATTGTACAATAAAAGTTATATTCAAAAAATGTTTAAAAAATAATCCAATGAATACAAATTAAATATTTAGAAAGGTTATAATATAAATATTTTAAAGATTTGGAAAAAAAACGAATTTTATTTTACGTTAAAATTTAGTCAGAGTTTACGTTGTAGCTAACATTTTCAATGACTGGAAGCTGATATTCTTTCTTTCTTCTTTTTCTTCTGGTAGCTGATAAAACCAGCAGGTGAGCTTCTGCTGATACACCAAGCAGCAGCAGCTATGCTATAGCTTTCGAAAAATCGTTTGATTTTTGTTTGATTAATTAATTATATCCCTTAATCAGTAAAAATCAATAACCACATTTGGAGTGTTTCTTAGTCAGAACGATATCAATGTGTATGCAAGATTTTGAACCCGAGTGACCTCCCGTTTTGGAGTTATACGTCGACACGTACATACCAAAATCTCTCCTTTTATATATTTGATATATAGATGCACACACACACACATTATATATATATATATATATATATATATATATATATATATATATTAGATGCACACACACACATGGGTATATAGATGCATACACCCCCCCATATATATATATATATATATATATATAGATGCACACACACACATATATATATATATAGATGCACACACACACACCACATATATATAGATGCACACACACACACACACACATATATATAGATGCACACACACACACACACATATATATAGATGCACACACACACACACACATATATAGATGCACACACACACACACACATATATATAGATGCACACACACACACACACAATATATATATATATATATATATTATATATATATATATATATATATTATATATATGGGGTGTTCAGAAGTAATAGGGAAATCAATTACATGATGGAAAAACATCTTTATTGTCTAGTTAATTGGATTATTTCTATTTTTGCATAGACTTTCGGTTGTCAGATGGAGTGGACCGATCCCAGCGTAGTAACAAATATCGTCAGAAAGAAAATATTTTACAAAAATAAGATTAACAGATCCATGTAAAGAGAAATACGTACAACAGCCAGCAATATTTCTCTTTAGGAACCCACTGCCTCAAAAGACTTACATGTTACTCTAAGCTAATATACTATATATATATATATATATATATATATATATATATATATATATATATATATATATATATATATGTGTGTGTGTGTGTGTGTGTGTTGTTATTTCCGTTTGTTTCAATTAATTTAATTATTTCATTGCAAATAGTCTTGACTAGGCGAGCAGTGGAACTGTAGACTTTCTGACTATACCATTTTACTAAACCTGCTCTACAAACACATTGAGCACTTTTATATTCATTCTTAACCCTGACTTATTCATTTGATTATTTTATTGAGAGACAAAGTTACGACTCTCAATATGTTGCCTTCCTTGGTTTTAAGAGTTAGCTATAATGGTTAATGGAAAGGTGGAGGGATTTGTGATTGGCTCGATGTAACACTGTATTGACCTACATCTCCGGTTAAAGAGTGGGAACATGGGAAGTTAGCTAAAAAAAAAAATGTTTGCTATGTTTAATTAGATGGACGAAATGGCGTATCTCTTTCAATTAGCCAGATTCTCCTGCTTGTTTGTAATCCGGAATCCTAACAAAAATATATTTGAGCACAAAACGAGGAAATTCTTGTGTCGTTACAAAGAAAAAAAACATCCAAATAGTTTGATATAGAGTTGTATCATTTGATATGCATAATTGTTCATCTAGGAAATATTTTAGCATAATAAATTCTATTTCTCATTGCGAAAGGGTGGACGCATCTTGAGTTGGGTTCCGTAAGAGTAAACAATCAACAAATGAGCTTGTCGCTGCAAGATGTTACTAAGTAAACAGTACGATGGATGTTACACTTGCAAAATCGGTAATTTTGATCCGCTGTCGTCCCGGCCTCCTCCTTAATTTACATAATATTTTAGCGAACCAACGTCAGACGAATTTGCGGCCTAACTTAGATATTTTCCGAGTCATGTTTTGTCGCTTTTTTGTCGGCAAGTTAATGTACATATTTTACACGCCCGCCACCCCAGATTTTTATCGGTAAATCAATGTAAATATTTAACAACCTCCCACTTTGAAAAAAAAATTTTTTTCGATTTAATTGGTACAAATTTCAATTGAATTTTTACAAAACTCAAACTCAAATTTCAAAACATTATATTTTAAAGCAAAAAAAAAAAAACATTAAAAAAAGATAAACAAAATAACATGCAAATGGCTTTTCTTCTGTTACTTTTTCAAATTTGAATTTTTAGATATCTTTAAATTATTTATCATCCTAAGATGATTATTATTCATAAGAATTAAACATGCCTAATTAGGCTTGTAGGGCAATTTCTCAACATGGGGATTTAACAAAAACAATTTGCATAGCAAGAGTATTAGAGCTAAGCATATGCGCAAATCCTTTCAGTTGCTTTATGTACCATTGATGTTCTCTAGCAAAATATTCTGTCTTTATTGAGTGTGGGGTATATTGTCATTACTCCCAGCACCACTCTAACCCGATGTTATAGTTCCTATTCTGGTTAAATAAGGTCTATGGTCAAATAGAATTGTTCAATCATTTACTAAAGGTTATTATTATTTACTGTATATCATGCAACTGTATTTAAAAAAATAAAGACAAATAATACTACCCAACTGTGTGCAAATTATTTGATAGGAATAAAAAAAAACCCTCAAAATCCTACACACAAATGTACTTTTTCTGCATAAAATAACCCTAGAAGGGTTGCCGTCGTTAAAATAAAGCAATCAATTTGATTTTCTTTCATAAATGTTGGTAACCCCAACTTCTTCCTCCCTTTTCATATGATCATCCTTGCCTGATTTCACGGTCTTGTTTTCCACCCCAGGATTACAGCTGATTTTCCCCCAACTTTACTTCATTGGGGGATTTGGTCTTGTTCTTGTATTTAGGTTTGTAGGAAATTCTTCAAGATAGGGATTAGAAAAAAATTGCATAGCATTATTGCTTAGTTAGGATGGATATAAATACATAGATATAGCGATCCTCATCATCAAGGCGTGTCGACGTTACGGATTCCCTTGAATTTTCACCATCCGTTCCTATCAACTATCGCTTGATCTAAGTCATTTTAACTCGCATTGTCGGCACAGAACATTATGAATGTATGCCTTTGCTGGCAGACCATCACTGGTGTGTCCATGTGTAAGAGTGAATACTAGACGCTTGTCAGTGCTTCTGCACAATGCACATTCCCCAGTGGTTGTTGATATATTTAGTACCTAAGACATCCAAGGTACATAACCCTATTATTTTAAGCACCACCGAAGAAACATGTTTTCTTAGGTGAATGTAAACTAGTACAAATAGGCTGAAATGTGATAAAATCAAAATATTTCATCTATATAATAATACTGGTATTCCTGCAAAATACGACCGTTATCATCTTTCAACATCCTCGGGATAAAAATGAGACCGTCCAAATTAGTATAGTCACCTCAGATAAATAATGGACCATTCTGTTTTTTATCAAAGAAAGAAAGGGAAGAAAAAGGAAATTCTACACAGAAAACATAATAAATAAAGTAAGAGTGTAGGAGAAAGATGCACAGAGGGTCTGACCGCCCGGAGGCGATAACGCTAATTTATTTCAATTGAACATAATGAAAAGAAAGAAATAATGAAAACAAGAGTAAGATATAGTGAGTTAAATCAATATTATTATATTGTTTACTATTTGAACTATTTAGCAATAGATTTTAAGTATACATATAAAACATTGTAATAATTGAATTACATACTGTGTTATATTTACATAACCCACTAGTATTATGAGTATATTGTATCGCGAGCTGGAATGATACACAGAAAAATGGTGTGCTTAATTCATTTATTAAGCACCAGCATCCGGTGCCAAACGAACATATAAGAACATACAATTAACAAGACAAAACTTACACTAAAGAGGGGAGGTTCAGTTCGGTATAACCAACGCAGCAAAGTCAGTCTGAACATTATTCAGCTAGTTAATCCACTATAATAGTAGGCTATTTTATAGCTATGGGCTAGTCCATCTGGTAGAGTACTGAAGGGGTGATAACTACACTACAACCGAGTATGATGTATTCCGAGATATGTAAAAAGGGATATGCAATAAAGGACAAAAACTGAAATGATAAAATGAAAAGATGTAATATGAAGAAATTCCATGTAAAAGTTACTGATGTGTTGAAAAAAAGCAATTTCCGCCATATTTCTTTCAGCGTTTTCTGATTTATTGTTTGTTAATTCTTTTTTTTTTCTTTGGCACAATGGTAGCGTCAAAAGCACTTTCAGACTTATTACCAACCAGAAGGCATACTATGATATGAAATTCGTTGTTTCATAAAAAAGCAGAAAAAAAAATAGACGACTATCATATTTATTGGAGCAGTAATAGTGCCGAAATGCAATGACTATTCAAGTCTCTCAATGTGTCTGACTAATAACGAAAATAAAACTTAAACAATATTTCTGTTGCCTATGGAGATGCCAGCATCAACTTGATTAAATTGTGTACGTGATTCCTAAGAAATTTGTTCTGTTGAATATGGTGGCTGATGACAACATGTTTGTTAACTTTTATGGCATATCAAACTCGTTGGATTATTTAATACCTACAAAGTTTTGAATAAAAAAAAACAAATGAATATATATGAAATACATATATATATATATATATATATATTTACCAACCCCTTCGCACGAGCAGGATACGACACAAGGTCAATTTCTTAAGCGGAGTTCAACAGGTTTGAATTCAGAGTTTTCCTTCTCCTAGACTGGTTACCTAGCCATGGTTAAAGAACCCAGTCTGCCCTACTATTTACCCATAGCTGGAGGGAGAGTAGGATTCATACCTTTCCTATGGGTATTAGCGCTAAGTGAAATGCAATTACCACGTCCAAAATATATGAAATATAGTGAAAAATTTGAAAAAACACAGGTTCAAACAAAATGAGTGGTATTTATTCAGCCAACGCTGCAGTGTTTCAATCTGTTTAGTAGATCTTCTTCAGGGCTTTCTCTCTCTCACACACACACATACAACGTAAGATAATGTTCGATGTCATCTTTCAAAACTGTTTATGCCAACGTTTCATGAATTTCGAACAATTCTAAGAGCGCTAATGTGCCATTCAAAACACTTTTTTTAAACAAACTGATCAACAAAATACTATCATAGTCTCATTATTATTCTGTGATAAACGTTACTTCTCCCTATATCAACAAAAGCCCTGAAGAAGATCTACGAACCAAATTGAAACACTGCAGCGTTGACTCAATAAATATCACTCATTTTATTTGAACCTGTGTTTTTTTCAAAATGTTCATTACATACCGTCGGATTAACTTCCATTTTTCTCTTACATCTTGTCTTTGAAAAACACACACACATATATATATAATAAGATAAATATATAAAGGTTTTACATATCTATTTATTAGGTGACAAAGGAACAATCACAACCATATTGGTTTCATGCAGTGCAATCATCAGGTGAAGATGTTTCAAATGTCACCATTCCAGCAAAAGCTGAAACAGTGACCATCTCACACTATATATATATATATATATATATATAATATATATATATATATATATGGCAACACGACAGCAGTCGTAATGTAATATTTTCAGATTATTGATACTTTTATTGAAGGTATTGGGTTTGATACATACTTTTCATTCATACATCGTAACGTGTGTAAACAACACTCGTCGAGATTGCAATTGCATCTCATACAAGGGAAAACTGTCTCTCATGGAAATCGCTTTAACTTCTATAGACAATCAGGCGGTGATGATCAACAGGGACAAATAATTGTTTTCTGTTCACTCTCGTTGTTTATTAACGAGCAGTATAATCCATTTTAGTCACCAGTTTAAACAGTCAAAAAATATAAAACGAAGGAAAATTTCCTATTTGTTTTATCATATTTTTACATCTGTCCCTCTCTACGGATTTGGAATATGATAATTTTTTATGGTGTATCGAAAAAGCGCCAATTTCAAACGATAGAATGGATGGAGAAAAAAAAGAAAAGAAAAAACAAACAATAACAACAGAAGTATGTACACTGACCCTAAAACAGCAACCAGAATCCATTCAAACAATAGAAAAAAAGAGAAGAAAAAAATAATTTAAATGTGTATGTATTTAAGTATCTGCCTCTATTCTCTCTCTATATATATATATATATATACACACGAATGAATATATGTATATATTTGTACTTAAGCAAAACGTGATCACATACAAATATACACAGACCACTAAATGATTTAAACATATATTCGTATTTATTTATAAATAAATATATATATATATATATATATATATATATATATATATATATATATGAGAGAGATAGATCAAATATATTTATATTGTGTCAAAGCAGTTGCATATATTATGCAATGCTATAAGTCCAATCTCACAGACAAATTAAAGAGACAGTTCTTCCAGGCTGTTGTCGTATCAGTGCTGCTGTATGGCTGCACCACCTGGACCCTAACTAAGCGACTAGAGAATAAACTAGATGGGAGCTGCACAAGAATGTTGCGGGTGATCCTGAACAAGACACGGAAACAACACCCCACGAGAAAACAGCTGTACGGCCACCTACCACATATCACCCAAGCCATCCGAGTAAGACGGACAAGACAAGCGGGACACTGCTGGAGAAGCAAGGACGAACTCATAAGCGACGTCCTCCTGTGGAAGCCAGCACATGGAAACGCCAGTGTAGGCCGACCAGCAAAGACGTACATTGATCAGCTCTGTGCGGATACAGGATGCTGCATAGAAGACCTCCTGAGAATGATGAGCGATAGGACGGATGGAGAGTGATTGTCATGGATATCCGCGCTGACAGCGCGACATGATGATGATGATGATATATACAGAAGTCTAATGTCTATATAACTTCAATTATCAGGTCGATATATTATTCAAACTTATTGTCAGTTATCCGAAGGAATAAATGTGAAAAGGTACGAATGATATTTATTACGGGATATGAATGTTTCATTTTACTCATGTTGACCGAAATTTAATTATAGATTCAATAAGTATACAAAAAGGGCAGTATATCATTACATTCAAACATCGTTTCGGAAAATATGAAGGATACTTTTTTTTCTTCTCTTTTCTATTCGGTTACAAATAAGTGTTTATTTTTGTTGACTGATATATTATTATAATGGACATTAGATGTCTGTAAGCTAAACTGCAAGCCTACGTCACAATATCCAAGTAATAGCGTAAGTTTATAATTGAGTATTTAATTTATAGTTGGATTCATTAATACATAGACATCATTGACAAATAAAATTTAGTCTATGAAAATCTGAATTAGATTTGACTCAAAAGAGCACATGTTACTATTACCTGAAAAAGTATGAAATCCTTTAACGCGTCTTACATATTACTAATAATAAAATCTTACATAATATATGGTGTAATTAATTTGAATACTGGTTTTAGCAAGAAACGCGTATTACAAATAATTACTTGGTGTTATTGATCTCTAATACTTTTGTTTTATTCTGCAACGTATTAAAATCAATCATATGAATGATTTTTATATATAAACAATTAAGATGTAATTAAAATAAGTGTACTCTTTTTTTATGCGTTCTTATTTAATTTTGTTAGTCTTTAATCTATATATATCAAACACGCGTTCCTTAATGGTACGACCGTTATCATTTTGCAACACCCACTGGTTTAAAATGAGAAAGTCCATATATTCCAAGATCAAATGCAAAAAAGTAAATCTTGATTATCTGGTGTTGTTTATCTTATGAGTGCGTCCATAGCGCTTTTCTTGTGAGGAAAGAAAGGGAAAACGGACATGTTGCACAGAAACATAATATAATAAAACATTAGAGTAGGGAGAAGCGATACGATCATTTGTTCCAAACGAACATAAGAAAAAGATGGATAGAAGGACAGAAAAAATAGAGGGAGAGGGACTGTTAAATCAGGATTATTATACTTATTAAATATTGAACTATATTGCAATACCTTTTAAGCTTATAATTAAATCAACGTACTGTGTTATATTCACTGGTTCTGCTTGTTTTACTATTTCATTACATTAAAACGTAAATGCTTACATCCAGAAACCGCATATTCTTTTTTTTTAAAATCTCTCGGAAACTATGAACATTACTTTTTTTCTTCTCTTTTCTCTTCAGTTAGAAAATAAGCGTTTATTTTTGTTGAATGATATTATATTTAATATACGCATGAGTGTAGCAATTTTTTATGGTATAAAAGTTTTTTCTTTATGTTTTGTGGCAATGTGTAAGAGAAACAAACGCTGCATTCCCATTGGAGCGAATTACCTGCTAGAAAAAAAGATGAAAGACATGAAAATGAATTAATCAAGCATTCTCTTATGGTTTGTCTCGGAGTATTGGCCAACATTGGCTACGTGAAACTGTCAATATATTTACAGTCAGTCTTTCATAATGGAAGCTCTAGAGTAAAACTAAATAGATTTTCCGGGATACTAAAAACAATGGGTCCTTCACCAAAGAAAACTTTTCGTTCTTCTAACACACACATACACAAAACGAACGCAAACTTGCACATACAAATATACAAACAATTGTACACATATTGACACTATATATTTAAACACATACACATATACACACACACACACACATATATATATATATATATATATATATACACACGAATAAATACATGTATATATTTGTACATAAGCGAAACGCCACACAGAATACACACACAAATTTGCACCTAATCACATATATATATATATATATATATATATATATATAATATATATACACACACACACACGAATAAATACATGTATATATTTTTACATAAGCGAAACGCCCACAAGAATACACACAAAAATTTGCACCTAATCGCAGATATAGGCACTATTTATATTCACACACACAAACTCACACATATATATATATATATATATATATATATATATATATATGAATAATACATGTATATATTTGTACATAAGTAGACACACACCTATCTACCAATTCATGTATTGTAGATGTGACAAGTGATAGCATTTATATTCCCTTATGTTGTGTTCATTGTCTACTGAATACCTCCCTACGTACACATACATACGTATACTAGAGGGGAGAGCCAACAAAAAAAACCCTATCCAAATTAAGAAAAGAACGACTTCAGCCTCAACAACATACTTCTCTTTGCACCCAATACACTTATGACAAAATTGGTTTCACTTGTTCCAAAAATTCTGAAAATACATCTCTCGTGATCACCATCAGTTTTCTCAATAATTGTTATTAAAAAAATGATTTTAAGTTTTGAAAGAAAGAATGAAAAAGAACTTGCTACACAGAAAAATATATTAAAGAAAGTAAAGTAAAAGTAAAGTCGACGGGGCGGCCTAAAGTCAGTATCAGCCAGTCAGCGAAGGAATCTACCCCCTTTTCAATTGCGCTAGACCAAGGAGATTGTTTTAGCCATCTGAGGTGGAACGCCACACCTACCATCAGCTCCTTTACCGCATAGATCACTGTGCTACTCATACGCTGAGTTGGCGAGGGCCGGTATCGAACTAGGAACTTTGTGATTCCTAGCCGAAGCTCTACCGACTGAGCTAAGGGGTTTAACGTGCGGTAGAAATAAGGCTAATCTTATTTTAATCGAATATAATTAAGAGATTTTTAAAAAATGAAATAATGAAAAAAAAATAGAGATAGACAGTTAAATCAAGATTATTATAATTTTGCATATTGAACTATTTCACAATAGGTCTTAAGGGAAAATATCAAGCGTTGTAATAATTACATTATAATATTGTGTTGGAGGTCCTGCAGGGAAATACATTAGCACCATATATATTTATAATATGCCTAGACTACGTTCTCCGAACATCACTAGATACCATAAAAGAAAAAGGTTTCACACTAAAAAAGGCCAGAAGCAGGCGATACCCCGCACAAACTGTTACAGATGTAGACTATGCTGATGACCTCGCGCTTCTTGCAGATACACCGCACAGGCTGAGGCACTCTACACAGCCTGTAGGAGGCAGCAGAGAACGTCGCCTTCATGTGAACTCTGATAAAACTGAGTTCATGAGCTTCAAAAGGCAGGGTGACATCTCCACACTTGACGGCAAGCCTCTTAAGTCAGTGAACAATTCACATATCTAGGTAGTAATATCTCATCCACAGAAAGTGATGATAACACTCGAATAGGAAAGGCATGGTTGGCCACCAACAAATTCAGTCACATGGAAATCCGATCTCCCGACAAGCTAAAGAGGCGATTCTTCCAGGCTGTAGTTGTGTTGGTACTGTTGTATGGCTGTACCACCTGGACCCTAACGAAGCGCCTTGAGAATAAGATAGATGGCAGCTGCACAAGAATGCTGCGAGCGGTCCTGAATAAGTCGTGGAAGCAGCACCCCACGAAAGAGCAACTGTATGGCCATCTGCCCCCCCCCCCATCTCACAAACCATACGAGTAAGACGGGCTAGACATGCAGGGCACTGCTGGAGAAGCAGAAACGTGAGCGTAAGAGGCGTACTACTGTGGAAGCCAGCACATGGGCACGCTAATGTGGGCCGCCCAGTCAGGACCTACATTGACCAACTATGTAGGGACACTGGGAGCTCCTCCGCGCAGCAGTCAGAGTCGATGAATGATAGGGAAGGTTGGCAAGATATCGTCATGGATATCCGTGCAAATTGCACGACATGATGATGATGATTGTGGTATATACACAGGTCCTGCTAGTTCAATAATTATTCTTTTTTAAAATACACCACCACTCTTGTTGGACTTTTGCCCAGCTTCACAGAAATTGATTAACTCTTCGTTAATATAATACCACAAATGCATATTGCTAATAAAACATTCAGAACAAAAAAAATAAAGTAATTGATTTTTAGGCAATATTATAGCATATTTGATTTCGACCCTAATCGATTTTGTCCGACTACTTATTGTCTGTGAGTACTTAACGACTTTTGATTGATAATAAATTGATTTTGAACAACGAAACTGAAAATTATAAATTGGATTTGTTGGCGTCCTCATTGGAAATTCTACATCAGCATATTTATTTAATCAATTGATGGACCGGAAGCTGAAAATTATAGCCTTCAGCAAAATTTACTCCTGCTGTTTAATGAGCGAAATAACAAAAGAAACGACATGAGATTCTAAGTTGTATCGATATTTTGAGTCTTTCTTTTCAGAATTACAAATATTTTCAAAATTCATTTCTTTTTTTTTTTTTTTTTGCATGTTGTTTTTTTTTTCCTTTTATACCAATCCAAAGTTTAGTTGATGAACTAAACAATTACCAGTTGCCTTTATCATTATCTTGTCTACGTATTTACCATAACTTGTGTTTGTTGGATTGTTTTGTGATATAGTTATTTACTAAGCTGAGTTTATGCTGGGTTCCCAGTGAGAATCAAACTCACTAAGAATGGTTTGCTTACCATTACACCAAATATAGTTATTTACTAATGTCGCCCTAAAGTCGGTATCAGCCAGACGCGAGGGAGTCTATCCCCTTTTCACTAGAGCTAGACCAAGGAGACTTTTTGGCATCAGCCCCTCACTTTAACGCACAACTCTCTGTGCTGCTCATACGCTGAGTTGACGAGGGCCGTATCGAACCTGTGGTTCCTAGTTGAACACTTTACTAACTGAGCTAAACAAAGACGAAAAACTTTTTTGTATATTTGCAGGATTTTACTATGTTCACCAGCATCTTCATGGGGCACTAAATATTCTTTGAGGAATTTTTTTTTTAGTATATATATATATTTTTTTAGTATATCTATAATAAACGTCTTGGTTAAAATATAAGGCGTGTGGTAGATACCTACTTCTAAATATAGACTCGTTGACTACCACGTGACCAGTAAAGGCAATCTATTGTCCAATCACTGGCAGTGCTGCTGCTGCTGTATTTATACTGGTCTGATTCTTAACCTTGGCTCATTGCTGTTTGTATCATCTTGGACGTCGGACTTACAAAGAATACTATAACACCGGATACTTATTGGTTGCTTACTTATTTACTACATCTGGAACCAAGGATGGCGACCAGATACTCAACAGTGTTGTCTGTGAACCAACCCTGAGACTAGTACTTGATCCTTTTGCAGTAGGGAGCCAGTTGAAAATTTGGTACAGGCGTAGGGAAAATTTGGTAGGCAAAGAGTTAAAGTTGAGATTTGCCTTCGAAATTTGCCCCACGGCTGTACCAAATTTGTTGATATTTTTTTTTACCTGTACTAGTAAATATATGCACCCTCCTGGTGCAAGTATTTAACTTTCGATATAATAAAATAGTTTATTGAATTAGAAAAGCTAATGAAATTAATAAGAATGCAGATAAAAATAATTGAAACAGAGAGGGGTAAAATAAAAAAATAGAACAACTGAAACTACACTTCCTCCACTCCTGTCTTTCATTGCTATTTTTTTCTAATTTAACTATTTACTTAAAATAGGAAGTAAAAGAATAAAATTACAGTTATTTCTTCTTGTTAATGGATTTCTGTAGATATGGTCAACAGTATTAACAATGTAAAATATATATTAACGTAAACACACACACACATATATATATATATATATATATATATATATATATATTAGCTCTCGTAGAATTTGAAACCTTACACCTGCTTTATGGCTGAATGCAAACTGTTTTGCTAAACAGATGAACTGATTTAAGTTGACCGATTCCCCTACGGTGGGAACTTACCAACGCGACTGATATACTCCTATCGTGTCCATAGACTAGCAAGTATAGTGACTTATACGTGAATACTCCTGACTTAGATAACAGGAATGATGATACTTGAATGATGGACTTTTTCTTGAATTTAAACTTTCAAAAATATAGACTAAACACTTGTTGTATCGTTGCTATCAAAACGTTCCAGTTTCTCTGTTTCGTGTCATCCCAACCTTTGTGGTTTATTCAATTCCAAAGCCAAATATGCAAGAGAACAATCCTATTTAACCCATAGATTACATGATGAGGAGTTCAAGTGTATCAAGTGATTTTGTTCTGTGAATAGATTTTTTTTAATCGTTGCCGACCCAAATTGGCCGAGGACAACCTGAGATTCTATGTTGAATAGATGTGCAGTCTTTCTATTCAGCATTACAACTGTATCATGACTTCTACTTCGCCGCATAATATATTGTCCAAAGTGTAAAAAATACGCTTTTCGTTTCACGTAGTTCAATTCCCTCTGGCATAGAACAACAAACACCGTGGGTAGGGTAATTCTTTATTCCTTTCACCAGGAAGTGTAAAAAACTGAAATATGAAGAAGCAGGTTTATAGAAACAATGCTGTAATACAGAGTAAAAAAGTAATAACGTATGAAGTAAGCAGTGGACGAGAGGCTTTTTTAGAAAAATCGGCTAGCAGTTGTAGATAAGGACAGTCGAGTTACAATGACATACAACAACAGTAATTAAACAGTTTTAGGAGTTAAGAAAGGTACAACCAGGGGGGGGGCAGTGTCTTTATGTGAGAAAGTCAACTAGACGACAAATAGACGGAGGGAGCGAACATTACAAAATATTTTAATGTGTACAAGGTTCAGCGAAATGGGACTGATTTAAGTTGACCGATTCCCCTACGGTGGAACTTACCAACGCGACTGATATACTCCTATCGTGTCCATAGACTAGCAAGTATTACAGGGAGAAAGTCGTAGCTAAGGGAAAATGATATCATCGGATACACGAGGTAAAGTCTATTAAGAAAAATAATAGGAAGGTTACTAAGAGTGAAGTGACGTACCTGTTCTCTTTAAGGAAGAACACAGAGAGGTTTGAACGCGTCCATGGTGAGCAAGGTGGAAAAGAGACTTGAAAATTCCCACTGACTCACAACCCGGAAATGGCCGGTGTAATAGCGAAAATGTAACTATTTACGAAAATACTTTAAGAGTCTAAGGGGCATAACTCTTACGGGCAGAATCGACTTACAAGCCGAGACAAACTGTTTTCATACAATTTCTTTTTTTTACACGCTTCTGTTTATTTTTTCTTTTATATCAATTCAAAGTTTAGGAAATAAAATAAACAATTTGAAATTGAAATAAAGATGCCATCTGGTTTATATACCGAATGCAAAATCCATTGTGCACTCGACTAAAGAAATCAAGAAGTTGGCAAATATGTGGATCTGTGTGGAAATGTGTGTATGGTAAATGTAGTGGTACAGGAGTATAAATTGTAATATTTGTCATATTTATCTTATACAGTTCTACTAATGTCTGGCTGGATCGGGTTGGGTTCTTTAGTGTCCGGTAGTCTGGATCAGTTGTTGGGCTGGTATTTTCTCTGTTCTTCGAGCGGTCTTGAGTATGACTCGTCTTGTGTCGTTGCTTAGTCTTTAATAACGAACACAAGTTTTTTTTAGGGGTGGTGGGCAGAGCTCATATTTTATTATACTCCCTCCTAAGTAAAAATGCATTGGATGACAGACAATTGTCTAGCGTCTGTTCTTTCCAACACTCATCCTAGACCCTTGAACTCTTCACTATCTTTCTCTCGTTTTCACCATATGCTGATCAATCCGAAACCGATAGGTAACCATTCACACGTCATCTCAAAATTATGAGTAACGTTCCACGAACACATAACGTATAATTAAAATTTTGGGTCTTTCTACACCTCATTATTCTAAAACTCTTTAGCTAAACGGCACAAAGAATGAAACGGCTGAAATAAAAGGAATCGATTAAAATATTTGTGAAGTTGAATTACATCAGTTCTTAAAAAATACTGATGATCGGGTGGGAGTGAGTATGTGCAACGCAACATCTACGTCATGGATCAACATATCTCTAAGGATAGAAAATGCCAGCAAAAGACAGGGGTCTTACGTGTCATTTATGTGACAGGACGTTTAAATCAAAGCTTGACCAGAGCCATCCACATGCTCACAACTAAAACTACTTGTAGAAATGGTCTTCTGAAGAAGTGACAATCACTATTATATATATATATATATATATAAAGTATATTATAATCTATACGTTTAATGGCTGATCCATTATCGTCGGTTTCAAAGCATTATATGCTATATTCAGAAATAATCTCCTTGTAAATGACAGCCAAATAAACGTAGATGCGATTTGCTGAAGATAAGTAGTTAATGCTCTGAAACAGACGGTAATCAATCAGTCATTAAATGTATAGATTTAATGATAATAGATATAGCTCTTACAACTGTAATCGAGCACTATAGTTTCCTTCCTCCAACTTAAAAAAAACATTGATTATTATATATATAATATATATATATATATAAACTTTTAATGTACACATGGTTGAAAATCGTATAACAATCATTAATCAATAAATATGAATATTCATACTAGTCTTTCAATAAAAGGAAACAATTGAAATAGCCTAATCGATTAGGTGTATTAGCCATGACGAATTCCCTCCTTAGATTCGAGATATTTGGCCTGAGATGTTATATCTTTATTTGAATATAGAACAAATTGAAAATGGCACTAAATAAAAAAAAAACAACACCCTATATTCGTCCCTTCTTAATGAAATCGGAATGGTCCATTACTTAGCGGAGGTGTCGACACTTGTAAGAAATAAGATCCAACAATAGAAATAAAGCATCTCTTTTTTATGAAATAACGATGCGGCACAAATAAACAAATATAATCATCGTGTTCCATTAAAGTACGTTCCTTATTTATCCTCGCTTAAAAATGACACATACAAATAGTCCAAAATGAAATGCAAAAATGTAAATGCTGATTATCCGTGTTGCTATCAGCCGATTTTTATTTCTTACGAATGTCGACATTCAGAAAATAGACAAATTTCGTTTTATTAGAAAAAAGGAATTAAAAGGACATGCTACAAAAATATACAAAAAGAAAAAAAGAGTAAGAAAAATATAGAGCGAGGGAGGTGAAAGCGAGGAAGCACTGACTCCAATCCGTTTCAATCAAACAAGAGAAAAAAATGAAAAGAATGAAAGAATGAAAGAAAGAAAGAAAAAAGAGTGGGCGAGTTAAATGAAGATGAATAGCTCTTAAGTAAATATATCAAACGTTGTAATAATTAAATATAATAATTCATGTATTCACAGGTCCTGGTAATCATAATAAGTAAAATAGCTCAGTCGGTAGAGCGTTCGGCTAGAAACCACAAGGTTCCTAGTTCGATACCGGTCTCGCGCAACTCAGCGCATGAGTAGCACAATCTGTGCGGTAAAGTAAGGACTGATGGTAGGAGTGGCGCTCCATCTCAGATGCTAAAACAATCTCCTTGGTCTAGCGCTATTGAAAGGGGATAGACTCCTCGCTGACTCTGATACCGACTTCAGGCCGCCCCGACGACTTTACTTACTTAGAGCAAAATTGGACAAAAGGTACAAAATGGTGTACATATATCCAATATTCTCGAATATTAAATAACCGGTAATGTGCTAGATAAATTGTTTCAAAATGAGTTGCAACAAAGCAATCGTTAAACGACAAGTCTGAAGATAAACAACTATTATTTTATCATATATGCAATCATATTGAAAATATAAATGGTATCCTCCTTTTTTTCCGGTAGCCTTGTCATTAAATCGGATCAGTATTCAAAATGAATCTATTTATAAATTAGATATTAAAATACAAACAGGTTAATCACAAATGTCAGTTTCATGTTTTTTACTATCATTTTGCGATAAGCAGAGTTTCTATTTCGAGCTCGTTTACATGCTATCTATCATATCTGTGAATTGAGTAATACATTAATTTATTTATTCATTCGTTTATTTATTTTAATAACTAGCAAGAATATGTGGGTATGAATATTTGAATTAGAAAGACTAACAAAATTAAACAAGAATACATACTATATTACATTTGTGACGACCGCCCAAGCAAGAAATGATAATGACAGAGTCGACTGGTGAAGACGCTTTTATTTAGGTAAAACGGTTGTCACCTATCCTCCTGTTTCGCAACTGCGTCTTCAACGTGAAACTACAATAGAATACAAAGGCTATGTATTCCTCTAATATACAACTAATAAAACCGAAAAAAGAGGAGGAAAGTTCAAGCATGTATTTACTTTCTTGTCGCCTCAAATCCTGCTGCTAAAAGAATTCAAATCAGCGCCACGCAACTATGTGTCTTTACCGGTGTCAAACGGTGCCTGTACCCACGCAATAGGATGGCCGAACAAACAAGGGAGATAATTATCTTGCATTTACAACATTCATTTATCATATCTTATTTGGTTTCTATATAAAAAAATCATACATAGGATTGATTTAATGCTCTGGAGAATAAAACAATATACTAGATCAATTATACCAAGCAATTATTCATTAAACCCGCTTTTGTTTAAAGTAGTATTCAAATTAACGATGTCATATGTATGTAAACCGTTATTTCTTAGCGATATATAAGACACATTGCAGGATTATAAACGCACTAATATACGGTTGTTTTGAGAGATCTATCTAAGATTTTCATAGTACCTCTTTATACATTCTATGTATGAACGGTTTTTATCATAGTTTAAATACTTTTGCCTTTACCATTACTAGCATGGGATAACAAGTTTTGCACACTTCTCAATGGACCATTTTCCCAGCCATTTGTGCCTTTCATATATTATTCCATTTGTTTGTTGTGTTTTACGGCATATCAACCTCAGTGGTCATTTAATGCCGATAAAGTTTGAAATAAATCAATTCTTAATGGATAATACAATTTGTTTATAAATACATTTTCTATTTAACCCATAGGTGGGACCCTAACAGGTACTACCACTCCGGGTCAGAGTGGACCAGGGAGCAATCGTCATAAGTGGTGCTCCACATTCCCCAAACCTCTAAACTGGAACTCACCATCAGATAGAGTTTAACTCATTCCCAGGAATGTAGAACCCGCAGCCTAAGCCTTCTAGCACCCATATGATCAAAAGGGTTGGGGCTTTCCATAAGGGCATAGTTGGGAAAATCATATAGGGCTAGCTGACGTTACCAGCCGATTGATCGGAAGGGGGGCCTCTCCGACCTCCCGTCTAGCCAAGATAGGGCCAAAGTGGAGTCATGTTGAATGCTCATCCACCTGGGCTATCCTTAAGCATCACAATCGCCACCCACGCCAAAGGTGCCCATTGGGAGTCTTACCCTCTGCAGAGTGCAAGGTGCATTCTAAATCCCCAGCCGACAGGGCGGTCATTTTCCAATTGTACCAATTATTTGCATTCGCTTAATATTGATTAACTGTTTCATTCGGTTACCATATAAGCTGCATTTGCTATTCATTGGGTATTATTAACATTTTCTTTAACATAATGAAATCTTATTAGCAAGTCCGGTGGATATACCATAGTATGATTAATTTAATATAACAACGTTGTTATGTTTACTTAAAAGATATTGCAAAACATTTCAAATGTTAAAAATATAATAATCTTGATTAACTCACTTTTTCTTTCTGTCCTCTTTCTATTTTTATATGTTTCCATTGAAACGTATTAGTATTATCGCTTCCACGCGCTCATTCACTCTCTATCTTTCCCCTAAACTCTTCTTCTTTCTTTCATTATATCTTTGTATAGCATGACCATTTCTCCCTTTCTTTCTAATAAAACGGTGCATTATCTAGCGGAAGCAATAGGAATTCAGCGGATAAGCACACTTATAATCAAGATTCAATTTTAGCATTTTACTTGACGATTCCGACAGTCTCATTTTTAAACCAGAGAATATTTCAAGATGATAACGATCGTACTTTTAAAAAACACGAACATTAATATATAATGGCATTATATTGCTATGCTATTAACATATTCAGTTTCTCTCAGCATACCATTCCTTGTTAGCCATATCTAGATCCTATATCAGTTCAATTTCCTTATGTTTTTGCTTGAAGTATTTTTTATTTCCATTTTTTTCTAAATCTTTTTCCTATCTTGTTTAAACATTTGTAATTAAAAAATTCTGTTATATGGCTCCAATCTCCAGAATCTTCTGAGTATTTTATACAATCACTACAATGCTGTGGTTTGTAAGGTCTAGATCCACATTCTATTTCCAGTTCCTTTTGTTCAATCACCATCTTCAAGTTTCCAAGCCTTTTAATGCTTTCAGTGAAGAGGAAAGTATTTATCATTTCACCTTCTTTCAGTTACACCGAAGGATCCGCCGAGCAAAAATCCATTAGATGAAGAGCTTCTTTTTTTTTTTTGTTCGTCATTTACAAGAAGATCTGGTCTTCTTGACGGGATTTGGTTATCCATTTATATCTCAAAGTAAGAATGATATTAGTGACATTATTTCTGGTGGATGTAATCAGATAGTGGTGCAATGATTTCGAAATAGGAAATAGTTTCATTTTCGCCTGGTCATCCTGAAACGTAAAACTGACCGTTCAATTATCAGGTTTGTATTAGGGTCAGTCATTCAAACTAAAAAATAGTACCAGACATTCTACTCACATGAATATATAATAAGCGCACATATATTCCGTATTTACCTATATTCAAACCCGAGACATTTCAAAATATATATACAACCATGTCCATTCGAGTTTCCTTTTAGATTATATTTTAGAAGCAAAATAAGTAATAAAAAAGGTAATATACTTTATCAGATTTCATATATTATTCACAATATATATATATATATATATATATATATATATATTATATATATAATATATGTGTGTATGTGTGTGGGAAGAAGGGAATGAGAGATACCAATGTGGTTAGTGTTTCTGTCTTTCTTTCTATAAATATGGATCGGGCAACCAATTTTAGTTTCATATTCATTGGACCCAGAACAGCTCAGAAAGTAAAACAAAATATTTCGTATTCGTAAAGAGAAATATTATATTGAAACAATAAATAATATTTAGGAGAATATTTATAACAACAACATTTACAGCAATTAATTATTTTTATTAGTAAAATAATAACTGGGGAATCCCCGTGGCATAATTACTAACAGCAAACTCGTATGTAGCGAGTTCAACCTATTCACACTTTCTGTCCATTTGAGGACCAATAATCTTACGAAAGAGACGTGCTTCTCATCACCTCCAGCTATTGTTGAATAGTACCGCAACTGTTTTTTCAAACAAGGATTGCTTATGATTATATCATCCACGCAAGATTGATATGCCATTAACTCAAGAGGCAAACATAAATATTAATTCACATTTTAATAGAACATTTAATGCTTTGGCATTAAATCAACCACGGAGATTGGTTTTTTTGGTTAATGGCATATCAAACATAAATTATTAATTCACATTTAATAACATTTCTAATTGTGTTTAAACATATGCCATTTAAATGCATCCTTTAATGGTGAGTTAGAACAATTAAAAAAAAAAATTAAATTGTGATAAACTATTGTCCTAAGTGTCACCTAATTAAAGAATTACAACATCCTGCTAAGATTCGATGATATGTTCACTGAAAATTACATTTATGATGTTCGTATAAAACCTAATATTTTGTTACCGCCGTGTTCCATATGTATGTAACAATTAATTCAAAAGAAAGACTGAAATAACTTGTTGCAATTAAATGTTGATCTCTATCCAGTTATAAGCTGATATTTCAGAGAGACCGTAGATTGTATAATATTCTATAAATTTAAAAGTCTCCTGGATTATATTGTTAGAGGATATTCGGGGTTACTTATTTATCCACGGAGAGAAACTGAAAGCCTATTAGGGATTAATTTCAGCATAATCACTGATTGTTTGCAGTCACTGCACCAGAGATTGCTATTCAAAATTTCTCTGATCAGCCACTCACGCAGCTGCAGAGAAATATATAAAAGTAGACACTACCCATCGTCTTCAGTAGACGGACGAATGCCAACCATAATATATATATATATATATATATATGTATATATATATATATATATATTTAATGGGGGGTGTGCCTGTACTTTTAACGATTTTTTAGAGAACAAAGGGTCTTTTCTGCGGTAACACTGTATTATTTAGTTATGTATTTATAGCTAGGGTTCGTTTTAGAATGGAGGATTCCTTTTATAGCTGCAAATATTTTCGTAGCCGCTTGGGTTAACAGGTATTGTGTCATGGTATATTTTAAGTTCTGTTTGACCAACCCGATGGCCACTACCACAACTGGTAAGATTATGATTTCTTTCAATGTACGTTGTTTTTAGGTCAATCTTGAATCTTTGTTATTTGTGATTTTCTCATGCTCGTTTCATTCAGGCCAAGTTTGTTGGTCATGGTGGGTTTTATTTTCTTGCGCATAGGATGGATGATTTTATTGCTCCTCAAACACTTTTCTTCCTTCTGTTCCACATCTCAAGGCTTGAGTAGCTGAAACAGTAAAGAATAAATTTCTTCTCCTCAAGTAGACCATTAGCTATGTTATACTTTCTATTTGTAGTATCCTTGCGTGTTTTTGCGGATCCAGGACAGTATTGGGCTCTTTGTGTTGAGTATCAGGCTTAGTGATTGTCAATTGTCGGAGTATCACTAGAGGAAGGTACAGCGTAAGTTTCCACGTTTAGCCCAGTGTGTAACCATGACGAGGGGCCCTTTTTATATTCGGTGATGCTATGCCAGTATTAATCTTCGGTATTTAAGTCAATTTTATTGTAATTTTTTGTCAGGTTTTACTTTCAAAGGAAGTATCCTCATGTCAGATACTGTACAGAGAAGTCTAAGACACTCAAAATCTGTCTTGTAGTATTTTCGAACGCACTCCTCTGTGTTGTGAGTTTGTTTACAGTTATTTACTAAGCTTAGCTTAGACTTAGCACAAGGACAGATTAACTGGTGGACCCGATGAGAATCTAACACATTAAAATTGGTCTGCAAATCCCGGCTAATCCTTGCCGCCACCTAAGGTGCCCTGTGTGTTTGTTTACATGTAATTTTTTTTTATCAAGACCAGACAAGACCAAAAGAACTTGTTGATACTTCTTTGAATAAATCCTATTTTAATGCCTATTTGGCAATTAATCTGCATGATACGTTAGAATCTGATTTACTACACAACTGGTCTCGATTTTATCCCCACATGTAATCAATATGAAAATCATATTAAACACGACAAACATATTTTATCGCCGTTTTAGGTCAGCGACTGTGAATGACCTCAAAAATGTACTTCCAAACTTTTCATTGCAAAGGTAATTTTAATTTCCGCCTTTCACCTTACAAGTAATCGATCGATAATACATGGATGATGAAGCCATTCATAGAATCAACATCCGAACATTTTTTTTTTGCGTTTTTTCTCTACGTATCAATATAGATGTATTTTCATTTTACGCATACACACAACAACCACCACTCTCATACAGACACACTATAAAACATATGTATGTGTTGTGTGTAGGTGTGTCCATATGTGTGTGAGTGTTATAGGCGTAATAAAAATACATCTATCTCAAACGCTCACTATAATATAATATAATATATATATATATTATATAATATTATATATATATATATATATATATATAATATATATTCAAATTGCAAGGGTTTGCCTATGCTTCAATCGCATTTAACTTCGCTTTTATCTTAATTGATAAAACATCCAAGGAGGACAACATTTAAAAAATAAGATACCCCCAATCACCCTCTTTCTCATACAAAAATCACTAAACATTATCAATACCAGTAAAACAACATCTATAAGTAAAAGTATACCAATACCTACCATCCTATTATCATCAAAATATAAAGTTACCAACGACGATTTAAAATTTAAGAATATAATCTGTTGAAAAGTGTTACAACAATTTCTTTAGATATCACTAAACTTCATTCTAGATAGAATATTACAAAGGCACTTATTAGTTCTCTTTGTGAATAAATTTCTAATCAAAATCCATTTACTCACATTTTATTACACCAAAGTCAAAATAGCTACCATATTTCTAACCGGAAGACAACTACTGACAGTAACTATACAAAATTTTCTGAACAAAGTATTGTTACATAATTATTCCGAAAAAGATCGGGTAAGTCAGCCATGTTTATTGAATTCATTCGAATTTCTTAATTTCACAATTCTTGCAATCTTAAACAGTACAATCAATTTTATAACCCTGTCATCATATATATATATATATATATGTGTGTTGTGTGTGTTTTCTGCAAGCATATTTGATTTTTATGAGAATATATGCCTATACATGAAATATACATTTTCAGTGAATAAGGATATAATTAAATCATCAAAATACATGACATTATATAATATTATATATATATATATATAATATATATAATCCAAAATCCAGAGAATAAATCTTCCTTACGACACAAGAGTTTTATTAAGACAATGCAGTTGAGAAAGACTTAGATATATATAGTCTTATGTATTCGATGTTTTGGTTGATTACAATTTTCGAAAAAGATTTTCCTTTCTTAATAATTATCTATATATTAATACATATGTTCACCGGTAACATCTCGCAACACCCTCTGTTTAAAAAATTAGACAGTCCTAGATGTGTAATTAAAAAATGAACTCCTGATAATCTGGTGTTTCTTATTTTTATATGAGTGTTGTTACCTCAGCAAAATAATAGGGACATTCAGTTATAATGTTAAAGAAATTGAAGAAACAGGTCATGCTACACAGACAAATATAATAAGAGAGAAAAAAAGATTTTGAGAAATGATAGAGAGGAGTGCGTGCATGAAGCGATAACGCTAATCTTTAATCGAAATGATGAAAAGAAAGAAAGAAAAAAGAGTGAGACAGTTAAATCAAGATTATAATACTTTTTAAATAGTGAACTATTACAATAGCACTTGATAAAATATATCAAACGTTGTGTAATAATTAAATAATAATAATGTAGGTATATCCTTAGTCCTGCTAGTTCTAATATTTCCTATAGACAATAGGATTCTGTCACGAATGATTTCATATACATTTATTAATAGTCAAAAGCTGAGAAACAAGTGGAACAGAATCTACGAACGTATGAGGAATTTGGCTGACTATGCACATTTATGCTATATGAAAGAAAAACTATTTCTCTTACGGAAGTAAAACCAAAAAAAAAAACAAAACAATACTTTGACATTATTGTAGTTGTTTAAAGTATTTCTTTATTCATTCTCTTCTGTCATTCTTAACTCAATTTACTTCCAAACTTTTATTATTTTCTTTAAGAGAATCTTTAAAGTCAACAGTAAGTAGAAAATACGAAAATGAAATATACTATGGAATTCAAACGTATGATTTTATTTTCTCTATCTATATCTCACAACTCAAAGACTGCTAGTGACATGGCTGATAAATATTCTCGGCTTACTCAGGAGACACCAGAGTAATTGTTAGCATATTACTTTTAAAAAATTCCTAGTCGTCTTTCAGAGATCTACTCGATTCATATTGTAAGTATAAATCTAAATTGAAACATGTATTAAGTTATTTAAAACGTCCTTTTGTATTTAATATTAAATAGATATTTCACCGGAGATTCCCTCGCCAGAATCCAAATTATAAAATCTTTTTGTCTTTGTGTTCTGCTTCCATTTGTAATATGAGCAAAAAGCCACCAATAACACATGAACTCTGACCTCGACAAAGTTTAATCACATAACAACTCCACAAAATTACATATTGTTGTGAGGCTTTTAAGGGGTCAAATAAAACAAACGACGGGTAACAAATGTAGAAAAATGTATTAACAGAAAGTTAGAATATAATAGAGAGATGTGGAAATTACGGTCCGCCGAACGGAGTTATTGGCATACACGCATTGGCTTACTGCTAAGCCACAATTATCCTGTTACTTATAGTACTGTTGGCGCATTCCATTAGTCTTATAGGGTGTATCACCTATAACACATATCTTATAAGCAACACCTGAAAAACAGGATTTAAATTTTTGCATTTAATCTTGGACGGTTTGGACGGTCTCATTTTTAACCAGATGTTGTTGCAAGATGATACCGGTCGTATAATTATGGAACACGAATATTAATAAATACATCGGATTTATTTTACCCCTCTTTGCTTACCAAGGAGGCATTGATCATATGGAAAAAGACAACATAGGCATTTTGCTGAGCGATTATTTGATAGAAAAAAGACTTGGAGAAATCAATTTGGACGATTTTGTGTGGGATATAGAAGCAGTCATGTGATGTAAAAATGAAGGAAAATGGGAAAGCAAACAAATAAAGAATGAATGATCAATGTGCTCTATAATCCATATATCAATTGACATCAACTGGCTTTATTCATTTTAATAGAGTTTAATACTTTGCTGAATCAATACGCAATGGACCGGACGTTTGATATAAGACAGGATTCTTTGTGTAGCATTTTGTATAAGGATTAGTTGCTACTAGGAAATTAATCAACACTAATGTAGGTGAAATACAAGAAACTATGAGATTTTGATGAAATTTAAGTTTTCTCTGTTTATATACAAAGGATAATCGTATTTGATGTCATTTAAAACAATGTTTATTTCAAGCTTTAATACAAAATAATTGTTTTAATCATCTGATTTAACTGAGTAATAATCCTATACGTATACGAGTCAATTCATCCGGTATAATGTCATTCTAGAGCATCGAAACCAATGAATTCTTCGAAATGATTGTAACAATTGTAGTCGGATTGAGGCTGGTCTGCCAGTAGCCATACCTTTTTAATTATTTTGGTTTTTCAGACTATTGTCCTCATTTTATGTTTATACACAAAGTTTCGGTCAATTTGCCCTCAGCATTCTTCAGATATTTCTTGTTGAATTCGGCAATCTTCTCAAATTCGGGAGATTCCATGTCGTAATACAAAATAGCTTAACAGCTATACCCGGGCATGGTTAAGAGAATGAGATCAGTCTACCCTTATGGATTGAATAAGGGGTCGGTTCGAAGTTCCGTGAAGGCTCCCGGTTACGACGTGAAGTTTCCCGAGTTCAAAAGAATGTTTCCTAGTTCCGAATGAAGGTTCCCAAGTTTCTAAGTTCGACAATAAACACCTAAGAAGGTCGGTGAAAAAATTACGGACCAACCAAATACATGGCCAAGCATTCTTCTATAGCTTTTAAAAATGCCTAATTGCGCTGCACACAAGCTAAAACCATACTGGCACTCACTAAATTATCTTAGCCTATTTTCTTTGTATCCAAACAATCTGTACTATATGATGCGTTGCCATAGATAGATACAAAATGATTCATGTTACTTTCATCGAAAGTACAGAAGAATCCACCTCGGATTGTGTACTCACACTGAGCATATCAAAGCAAACATGGTCCCGGGAGTGTGGATTTTACTGTCCCTATCAATGGCCTTACTTCTTTATATTTGTGGTGCCAATTCTAAATTACGGATGTAAAATACGGACATCGGTGATTAACGTTCTTAGAATACTATTTAGTCAACATGGCCTACCTGAGACGTCAGTCTTGGACAATGGAAAACAGTCTACATCTGATTCGTTCGGTTTATTCAGTATTTCATGATGCATCAACACATGACCGGTCTCCACCCTATCACCCACAATCCAATGGGCAAAATAACTTTATGTGGATACACTTGAACGTGGTCTGTTCAATGCAAGAGGTGCGACAACAGCAGAGTAAAATGCTCCATGCATTGCCTCCTTTTTTTATCCGAATACAATTCTGTAAGGAATGGATTTCATTAACAGAGAAACACATGGGAAAAAAGCTCTGTACAACAGGGGGGGGGGGTTATGCACCTCAAAAGAAACAATAAAGGAAAAAAAAAAAATTTTAAGAAATAATAATTCTCAGCGTCTGCTATGAATTATAAGCCCCAAAGCAGAACTGGACAGCAGCCACCAGCCCAAAAGAGGAGAACTCAAATATACTGGCAACAACCTAGTCACCAACATTTCAACCGTTCCATTTGTCTTGGAGTGGAGACGTACAAAATCTATCACAGTTACTTCCCATACAGATAAATACAAAGGGGAAATAAGATAGTTCTCACAGGAACTGGCCAATGTGTAATTGCAACAGAGTGAGGCAACTACAAGTTAATCCCAATCGCGCTTGAAACAGGTGAATAATTAACACGGAGTTTTAGGGTCAGCATTTAAAGATCCAGATTTAATCCTCTTGCATTAGCCTCTGATTATATCATGGTGTATTGTGGGATGAAGAAGGCAAGAGAGAAGAAACATTGCCATGCGGTACAATTTATCCAAAGATTTTGGAGTTTAACAAGTGTCGAATTTGGTTGGAGCCATTAGCAGTGCCCTAAATTGAATAACATTTTCGTCTATTTTACTCATGAGTGTCTTTAAATTCACACACACACACACACACACACATTATATATATATATATATATATATATATAAGATTATGTATATGTCTGTATGTGTGATTTTTTCCCTGTATGTTTTGTAGAAGAACCAAGCACATGTTTTATAAAGGGAAACCGAAGTTCAATAAAACCCACTTCCTATTTTTGTCTGAGAGGGGTAAAAAATTTAACCCCTATCTTCCATAAGAAAAAACTAAATAGAAATATTATAATGTATAAATCAATAATATATTTAAAATCAATTGAAATAACTAAAAAAAATAAAACAAATTAATAAAGGACAAAACTTAATAAACGCAAATAAAGACACAAAAAATACAAACAAGAATAGTAGGAAAAAACACTTTAAAACTGAGTGAAAAAAAAACACAATATGAGTCTAGGTTAAAAATCATACATAAGAAAATATGTAGATATTCTAGCCAATCAAGACATTAGGTTTATATGTTCCCAAAATTCACACTCAATTGTCCAATTGGACACATGGCCGAATGGATTAGGCAGTTAGGTTAAAAAACAGTTTCTAAGTGACAGTTATCTCTGGTTCCGAGTTCAATCCCGATGAAAGAAGTTAGAAAAAATAATTAATTAACACAACTCCTACCCAGCTATGGTTAGTGGAATGAGAACAGGATACCCCGTGGACTAAATAAAAGGTTAGGTTCAAAGTTCCGTGATGGCTCCTGAATACGACAAGAAAGTTCCCGAGTTCGAAAAAGAAGGTTCCGAGTCCGACAAGAAATACCTGAAGAAGGCCGGAGGGTATTCGGCCGAAACGTTGTACAAATAACAATGAAGATGGAGACAAATCCGAATAATACTAATCTTCAAGCCTCATCTCAAACATTCAGAGAAATACTTTAAAACAAGAATTTATATCTATAAAAAGATAGTAAGTTATTATCAATGTGAAATATTTATTTTTATCTAATCACTGGCAATGCTGGGTATCTTTGCTAGATATATAAATTTACAGTACGTTAAAATGTTACAAAAGCAATTTTCAGACCATACTAAGGTCAAAATATAATGTAACTTTTATAATTTAGTTGGCTGGTTGATTAAATTTACGTTATGTCAACGCTTGTTGGGTGATTTTATGCCAAATACGTTTTCTTTTCCTTCGTTCTTAATGGGTAATAACTATTCGTTTCTCTTCAACACATAGATTGGACACATCAGATATTGCTCCTCTGGCTCAGAGTGGACCCGGAAGTGATGACAATGAAGGTGTTTCTCACACTTCCCAGAACTCCAAAACTGGAACTTCATTAGATGCAGTTTTTCTAGTATTTAGTTTAATACAAAACTCACTTTTAAAAAAAACTATATCAGAATGAGTACTTATTTGAAAAATATACTTCAGCAATAAAGTAAGGGGGGCTATTGTCGGTATCAGCCGGACAGTGAAGGAGTCTATCCCTTTTTCACTAGCGCAAAGGGAGTATTTTTGCTTAGTTGGAGCGCCACACCTACTGTCAGCTTCCCACTTTAAGGCACAGAGCTGTGCTACTCATACGCTGTGTAGGCAGATACCGGCATCGAACTCAGAACCTTGCGATTCCGAGGTGGATACTCTACCGACTGAGCTAAACCAGATGCAATAATGATATGAATTTGTTTTTCTTTTGGTTTTTTTTTAGATTCTATCTATTTCCCGGGCATATAGTAATACTGGCCTTACTAAAAACGGTCAGTATCAATCTTCCGAATTGCAAAAGCTGTCAGACATTTTGGAGAAAGTCCAAATGATCCGGACTGAGAGCACAGAGATATTTCACCCTTTCTAGACGGAAAGTTCAACCCACACGTTAATTGCCCTGTATAAACTGACAGGGGATCAACTTCGTTTATTATAAAATACGAACCGAATAGAAATTATGGAGTTAACATTTCTTTTCCATTTTTAGATTTTTATCAACATTGGATTTTAAGTAGAACTTTCATTCTTGAAACTCTGGGAAAACTAAAGACAGTTTGAGGCAATATTGGAAAATAGAAAAAAAATATTATTTTCGGCTCATATGAATATGTGTTAATTAAATTTCTCCTAAGTTGTACAAACAAGGGTCTTTTCAATTTAAATAAAAACATGTTTAATGCATTTCAATTTCATATTCCACTCATATTTACGGAATTATTTTTCGCACTTTAAAATAATCATTTGTTTTATTTTGTTTAATGACGTATATCGTAGTATTATATATTATGGCACTACTTGAGTTGGGATTGAAAAAATGTATCTTTCCGTTACTACCAGGATTCGAGGAAATTTCTCTAACGCTGACGTCAAGCTATTACAATATTTTAGTGTATTTTTATTGATTGTTCTTTTAATTTTTTTTAATAAAAATGATATTCTACGGAGGAAAGAAACATTCTGGTCATTAAATATATATAACATTCAGAATTTCACAGTGATAAACAACTAAATGTATCAATTTTTATTGAATCATGCAAATGAATCAATGTCCGTGTTGTTAAAGTTAGTAAAGGGCTCTCTTTAAATCCACACACAACACACATCTATATACCAATCTATCTCCCTGAACCCCCCCTCTCTCTCTCTATATATATATATATATATATATATATATATATATTATATATATATATATATATATATTATATATATATATATAGATAGATAGATAGAGATAAGGGTATGAAAACACACAATACTGTTAAAATGAAAATATTTATATCATTTTCATAGCTAATATTGAACAATATTTCGATTTATAAAAAATCATCATCAGAGCTTGTTTTTTTTATCCGGACTCATCGAGAGAGAAGCAGAAGATAATTTAAATTCAAATCGGAAGCATTGTTGTTCCAAAAGCGTGTAAGCTATGCAATTGCTTCGTCATTTGCACGTCCGCTGCGCGTTTCTCCGCCAAGGTCATGATTGTATATCTTTGTAAAAGTTGTAGAAAGAAAAAGACATATTTCAAATTAAAAAAAAAAAATCTTTCCAAATTCAAAAATAGAAAAATTATCTTTTTCAAAAAAAGACGAGGCTTTTTTAATATATCCCCTTATTTAGCGACACTTGTACTCATAAAATCCCCTTCACATAACTATTTTAGACATACACTTCCTAACAAATTTAAATTTCACATTATCCCACTAAACCCTTACACCATTCATATTTTTTTTTACATAAAAAGTTGTTTTTTAATAATTAAATAAACATTTCTTTTCTGAAAAGAAATCCGTTACTAACCGACCATGAACGGGTTAAACTCTTCTTTTTGAATAATTTTCTCTGTGACTCTTTATCTTGATCATTTCCCCATTATTTCATTTATATTTATTTCACATTTTTTCTTCGGCATATGTATATGCAAGAAACGCTAGATCATCTGCGTAGTCAGTATCATTAATCGTTTCTGCGGGATATCGTCAGCCATTACATTTTTTAGTGTGAAACCATATTTTCCAATTAGATCTATTAACACTAGTAGTAAATTATCAGATTTAAAATAGCATATTACGATTCATCCTGTAACACTATTGTGTTATGGGTTGATTGGCGACCTATGAAATTAATTACTAATTAATTAAAACTACCCTAATTATTAATTATGGTGGTTTGTTAAAAGTAAAAGTAAAAATAATAATAATAATTATAATTATAATAATACTGTTTATATTGGAGGTATAAATTTATCTAAACGAAAAATCATCACGTAAGCATAAATTATTTAGATTATGGAATTTGATATACATCATCGGAATTTTAAATTTCACAAAATGAAATAATAAATTTAATAAATGAGATTCCAATTTTTGTAAAGTTCGGCAACAATGTCAAAAACTTAGATAAATAAAACAATGGTTGGCCTTGACTCCAAATGGAAAGATACAAGCTAGGCTGGCACAAGGCAATTTAGACACGTAGGCAATAGTATCGAGTGGCTGGCCAATCAGAGACATATGTTAGGGTGGGGAGGTCTGGATCCCATAAATAACAGACCGTCAGACGAACAGAAGAATAGAAGCGATAGACAGGAGACAGCGGGAGAGACCGGGACAGAACGAAGACCGGAGAAGAGAGCTTGCCATGGCTCTGGGCCCTTGATAAAACTTTACCGATACACTCTGATGCCTTGCCACTCGGTACAGAATTTGATAACTTAGCCAAAAACTAGCTGTAGATCGCCAATCAGCTGACAAGAAATCACCTAGCTCCTTTGTAAAATAAATGTATATAAGTTGTACATAAGCATAAAAAAGGCGTTGTGTTCAATTGTTTTGTTGATCCGTTGACAGCTTTTGGTTATTTAATCTTATTTCAGCCGAGTTGGTAAAAGGAACGAAACCAGCTCTTTTTCAGCCTTCCTGTAAATCAACAGACAACATAAGAACGGGAGGTTGGAACGGGCGGTTTCGACGACTGTAATACTGTGCCGGAGCATCGTTCTCTATAACACTCATACATACATACATACATACAGTGAGACGGTGCCCCAGTACATAGTATTATAATCCCCTTAAATTCTCCAACGAAAATGACAAATAAATCAGTATCACGAACCATTACTTTCGTGATCATTGCAAAACTGCATTGTTTTGCTTTTGTTTTTTTTTTTAACTTTTTTCGTTCGGACCACACGACAGTGAGGAAAGAGGGGGCTGCTGCTTGGACAACATATCATCCCACATATCAACTCGGCTAGAGTATGTGGTTCCACGTTTGTTTTTATACTACACCATCGTCTCTAGTAGACGGATGGATGCCAATGAGGTTATCTTTTTTTTCTGAGGGTAGGATTCAACGTTTCATTCACATTACATAGGGGTCAGTTTAGCTCAGTCGTTAGAGAACCCGCCTAGGATTCGCAAGATTTCCCTTTCGATACAGGTCCCGCCAACTCATCTTTATCAATCAGGGGTATTAGCCACTAGGCCATCATACACCTGCAAGCTAGCGGCAGAGTTTTACACACACACACACACATATATACATATATATATATATATAATCCACAAGACGCTGTGTTTCGATGTATTACGTCTCATCCGTGTGTCTATACTTTGTAGGCTATCTCTGGCCGAGATCAAAATTCGACCGATCCAATATCAGCTTGGGTTGGACGGTCCGCACTTTTTGGCACAGTCGATTGAAATGATTGGTGAAATGAATGTCACAATCCCAATCTACGACTGACCTCAGGGTTTGTAAATTCATATTTCCTTCTCCTAGATTGGTTACCTCTGCATAGAGCCCAGTCTGTCCTAGTATTTACCCATAGCTGAATGGAGAACATATGGATTCATACCTTTCCCAGCTGTATTAGCGCTATGTGAAATGCAAACAGTCTTGTTGAGGATTTGATCTCTAATCATTACACCACGCACCTCCACACACACAATATATATATATATTATATATATATATATATATAATATATATATATATATATATATATGACAATTTACTTACTTTAAATACATGCATATCTAAGCCTTATAATAGTCCGGGACAAGGAGATGAATGAAATTGAATCAGAGAGAATATAATTTTTGCAAACTTGTGTTCTCCACTGCAGTGAATAGATAGAGTTAATCTAAACTGCATAAAAGAGAATTTAGAATGATAATTTTCAAGGCAACATGCTCTGCACAATTCGCTGATACCTAGTCAAATTCAAATTTCGTACTCCGATGATGTGTTATTCGATTGAATCACTTTGCTTTGGAATAAAAATATATACCTTCTACCCAATACCCAAAACCCGCTAAGCAACTAAATAACTATTTACATATCTCTCTCTCTCTCTCTCTCTCATATATATATATATATATATATTATATATATATATATATTATGGGGCCATATGATGAGGAAATTAATCCGACAATATGTGAAAGAAATATTTTCAAAAAAATATAACAACACAGGATGTTACGATCAGAGGAAACAATTTTATGTGTCTATACTTAAGTCATCAGCTTTCGTAAAACAAATCACATATACAAATTAACGGTTAATAACATTATATTCACACATTCACTATACACTTAACATTTTCTCCCTCGCATACATTTCTATAAAAGTGTCCTGATGAAGGTTTAATATCGAAATACTTAAGTGTTTCAGTCTGTTTAGTAGATCTTCTTCAGGGCCATATACACAAGCACACACTTTCTCGTCACGTATTTAAGATAAAATAAAATTAAACAAATAAAAATAAACGCACACACAGAGACACAGCCGCCCAAATAAAATAAAAACATTCTCCCTCTCCCACTCATACACTCACACACAACGTAAAAAATATTCAACTTCAAAACCGTTTGCCCTGAGCGTTCTCATAAATTTTCGAATCTATTTCCGGAAACGCTGACTCCATTCAACATTGTAAACAAACCGATTTAGGTCACCTATTATTCTGTGATAAAATTTTTACTTTTCCTTATATCAACAAACGCCCTGAAGAAGATCTACTAAACAGATTGAACACTGCAGCGTTGGCTGAATAAATACCACTAATTTTATTTGAACCTGTGTTTTTTTCAAATTTTTCACTATATTACATACCGTCGGAATCACTTCCACTTCTCTCCTCACACACACACATATACATATACATATAATATATATATAATATATATATAAATTGAGAATACACAAGTTTCATTAACGATTGATGCTTATTAAGCCGATGCTGTAGTGTTTCGGTTTGTTTAACAGACCTTCCTCGGGCTTTCGTTGGTTTATGGAAAAATAAATCATTAATGAAACAAAATCTGCGAGCCTCTGCTTTTTGGTATGTGGCTACTTTAGTTGATATTCAAAAAGGAGGAAAGAAATGGCATACTTTAAAAACGCTGCTAACCTCAGAGTCTTAATTTAAAACTACGTGACGTAATTTTTCCCGGAAATTCTTGGAAACTAATTTTAATGAATGGAAAATTTATTTTATGTCGGCGTCTGTTAAGTTTCTGACCGCCATCCTTGGCCAGTTGAAAAAGAACTTAAAGTAAGTAAATCCCGAGCTATAGAATCCTTTCGTAAGGAATAAGTCCTGCGTTATGGAATCCTACGTAGTGTCAAAGGTCCATTGATATAATCCTATGTTCCTTCGTCCACGAAGGTTCAAAACAATATGCGTCGGTATGACCAGAACAGCCAGTATAAATAATAATATCAGCAGCAGAGTACTGCCAGTGGTTGACCAATAGGTTGGTCACATGGTTATCGGCTAGTCTATAAGTAGAAGTGGACATCTTGTTAAGTATCTGGTCGGCATCCTTAGTTCCAGATGTAGTAAGTAAGCCAATAAGAATCCGGTGTTATTGTATTCTTTGTAAGTCCGACGTCCAAGAGAATCCAAGTGTCAATGACATAAGTTTAGAATGGGGCCTCTATTAATACAGCAGAAGCAGCAGCAGCAGTGCCAGTGATTGGACAATAGGAATGCCTTCGGTGGTCACGTGGTAGTCAACGGGTCTATATTTAGGAGTAGGTATCTACCACACGCCTTATATCCAAAATAAATCCAACATCTTGCACACGCCTTATATTACAAAAATCTCAACACGTCCCCATTTATACTACGTGATGTGCACGTGTGTTTTATTTAAATAAAAATACCTTATTTAATTGAGTAAAACAAATATAATACAAGGATAACATGTTCGAAATATTAAGTGATCAAAATACATAGGAAAAAATCACTCAAAAAACTTTAACAACAAACACGAACGTAATTCAAGAACTTGGAAAAACTAGTCTTGTGTGGGTTGCAAGTCCAACTACATAATACTTACTGTGTCTTTTGTCCAAATTTCACACATTATATATTTGTCTATTATTCATTCTCTCGCCTTCTCTCTCTCTCCCAATCTCTTTTCTCGCTGAATATTCTACTCTTCAAAAAGCACTTTCATCTTTCTGCAAAGAACTTTGTTTCCATTTTAATATTCTTTTTATATCTCTTTTTTTTTTTTTAGAAAGTATTTTACTCGGTTTTTACCCGTATGTTTAATGTGTTAGTCCTTCAGAAAAAAAGAACTTAAGCAAAACGATCTATACAGAGAAAAAGAGAACGCAATGCTTTTGCATCTTTTAAGAAATACCATTACATGTTTCTCTTTTATCTGTTCTGTCTATGAGGATCACGCAATCTTCTTTCACTTTCAAAGCGAGAAGCACGCAATCTAATGACTAACGCGGTAGTTTATGCATTAGACTTACCTTTTTTGAAAGATGATTTTATTATATATATATATATATATATATATATATATATATATATATATATTATGTGCAAGCCGAGTTCACATTGATGCTTTGGCATTTTGTGTTCAAATCGAAATAATGCGCTGAAAAATGAATTTGCTTTCCTACCCGTTAAATACAGTAAATAAAGCAGATGGCTCACTATAATAGTGGTTAGAAGGAAGCGCGTGGTGTAATGGTTAAAGTCTTGGGAAATGGACTCGTCGCCCCGAGTTCAAATCCTGGAAGTGGTATTGCATTTCACTTAGCGCTAATACCCTTGGGAAAGGTATGAATCCTACTCTCTCCAGCTATGGGTAAATAGTAGGGCAGTCTGGGCTCTTTAACGTTGGTTAGGCAACCGATCTAGGAGAAGGAAAACTCTGAATTCAAACCTGTTAAACTCCGCTTAAGAAATTGACCTTGTGTCGCTCCTGGTCGAGCGGAGGGATTCGTAAATATATATAATAGTGCTTAGAGTCGTAGCAAATGGAATCGTTGTCCCGAGTTCAAATCCTGGACAGGATTGTTTGTAATTTACATAGTGCTAATATTCTTGGGAAAGGTATGCATCCAACTACAGCTGTGGGAACATAGTATGGCAGATGGGCTCTTTAATCTTAGCTAGTTAGAAGTATATATGAAGGAAAATCGGAATTCAAACTACACTTAAGAATTTATCTTATATAACATCCTCTTTTGTGCGGAGGGTTTTGTGTGTATATATATATATATATATATGGCAGGCTGGGTTAAGTGTTTGTGATATGTCTAGTCAGAGATAATTTTTTTCGGTTGGGGCAGTACAATAAACCAAGGCATAAAATCACCCAATAGAGCCACCTATTGGCCGTGGGTAGCGATCCGTAATGCTTAAGGATGGAATCCTGGTAGCTGTGCAGTCCATAACATGCACCACCCCACTTTGTTCTTACTTAGGCTTAACGAGTGGTCGATGAGACCCCCTCCGATCAATTGACTTGTCACGTCAAGCCCTAGCACCTATATGATTCTAACAATCCTGTATTGAAGGTCTTAGTGTCCTGTTTATGGTATTAAACTACATCTAATAATGAAGTTTCAATTCTGGAGCTCTGGTGAATGTGGAGTACCAGTTCAACGCCATTACTTCGGGGTTCACTGTCGCGGAGGGGTTGTACCCGTTAGGGTCCCATGTGTGGGTTAAATAGATTGAAATGTGTTTAAAATTGATTAGTCAACAAGAATGAATAAAAATGTCCTCGACATAAAATACCCAAGTATTGACATGCCGTCAAATCCAACTAAGCAAACAACCAGCAACAGATCCTTATTCCTCCATGGTATAATGCAACTAATACATTCTTAAGTAAAGGAGACATTATAATTTTATATTGTCGTTCTGAGTGATGACATGAAGGGAAATTATTCAACACTGATGATATATCAGGTCACGGTAAATTCTCATGTCAAAACTTCTCACTTAATCCGGTAATAATTTTAATATTGTTGTTCTTAGAGATGACATGAATGGAAATTATTCAACACTGATGATAACAGGTCACAGTAAATTCTCATGTCAAAACATATCACTTAATCCGGTAATTGGATCATTGTAGAATAATGCAAAGGCAAATCCACTATTTGGCCCTTCATTTCTTTCAAAACTTATGAAAACGATTCATTTCATGTTTTGTTATTTTGGCCAATAATCTAATAGACTCAGTCTTGTTATTAGAATTTTTTTAGGGTTCATTTCATGTGGCCGAAAACACTATCTTTGTCCTTTTTATCATTGTATAACATTTTATAAAAGCTGCCAGCAAAGTTTATCTAAATCAATATTTTAAACAGGAAAGTAGAAAAGCGATAAACATTGGTGATTTAAAATATTTATTAATGATAATTCGACTGAAGTGGTCCAAACAAAGACAAGGACTTGTTATGAGAACATTTTATTTGACCCGAGAAATAGCTCTCTCTCTCCCCCCTTTCTATTTCTTTCTCCATATATATATATATATATATATATATATATATATATAAATATGGGCACTATATATATAAGTAAATAGTGATCAATATTGTGGCTTTCTACCAAAATTAGTGTAGCGTCGTTGACTTCATGTACACGCTACCCTAACCACACACGCATATATATATATATATATATATATATATATATATATATATATGTATGTATGTATGAAAACTACTTGTATTTTGTACACCTACTTTTTTGGGCACATTTATATATAGAAAATATGAATAAATGTAGAGATGAAGAAAGACGGATGTGATTATTTAGAATATATAAATAGTGGAATAACAAATTAAGTCATACTTTACTCTTCCTTTAAGAAATGTCATAATCTTTGTCGTTTTCATTTTCTTGATTTTCTTTCTTCGTTCAACAAGTTTTGTAGCCATGATTTTATTACAAAAAACTCAAATAGTTAAAAAGAAAACACACTCAAAAAACCATTTAAATGAAGATGTAGATATCGTATGTAACTTTTTATGAGGCCATTAGTATAAAAAATAATGTCCCTCTCTAACGTTTTTTTAATTTTCTTTTCCACATAAATAGAGAAATAAACCCTTTTTCTTGAGAAGATCTAATGGCCGTTATGAAAATTAGTTTGTGGAGTATTAGACGTCAAGCACACCCCGTGTTTGCCGGTCCAAGACGAATGGCCTTGCAATTCAATTTCATGGAAGAAATATTTCCCAAGCCAAAGCGAAAGAAACTTCATAATTTGACCCGATAACGATAGGAGATATTTTTCGTTTCAATCTTCTCGTTCGAAAGAAATACCTGTTATCTCAGCATTATTTCTTATGATTATATTTTCTAGATTTGATTTTATGTACATTTGTTTTATGTTAATGCCGTTTGCAGAGAATATTAGAATTAGAAAGTTGTTATTTATATGCCAACCAGTTCCGTTTTCATTTTTCATGAAGTAGTTTACTTTGTGTTCATCATTTTAGAAAAGGTTTTTTTTTTTATTCGTCTTTCTTTTTCCTTTTTTTATTCGTCTTTCTTTCTTTCAGATAATTTTAATGTAATAAATCTAAGGTTTATACTACATCGTAGGAGTTATTTTACCAAGGATTATAATTTCTCTTGTTATTGCAATTTAATTAATGGATTTTAAACCTCAAATTTATAAAAAAATAATGAGATTCATTCATAAGATAGATTACACTCACTCACAAATATATATATATATATATATATATATATATATATGTGTGTGTGTGTGTGTGTGTGTATAAGTAAAGGAGACGTAGATATAATAATTCTTATACAAATAAATAAGTAATATATTATTTATCAACGCGCACACACACATATATATATATATACACACACACACACATATATACACATATATACATACACACACACACAGATATATATATATATATACACATATATACACACACACACATATATATATATATACACACAACATATATACATATATACACACATATATATATACATATATACACACATAATATATACATATATACACACATATATATATACACACACACACATATATATATACACACACATATATATATATATATATATATATATATATATATATATATATATATATATATATAGAGAGAGAGAGAGAGAGAGAGAGAGAGAGAGAGAGAATAGACAAGTATTTAAAGAATCCGGTGTCCTTGAAATGACATTAAACTGCATCTAGTGGTAGGTTCCGAATTTGGAGCTATGTGATGTATGGAGCACCCCTTCATGCCATTACTTCCAGGTACACTAACTCGGAGTGATGATACCTGTTATGGTCCCATCTAAAATAATGAGTTTTAAACAATGTTTTTAAAAGTTTAGGTAAAAAAATAATGAATATCCATCAAACAAAAAAATTCAAAACAAAATTCTTCAGCATAAAATAACCAAACAAGTATTGGCTTGCTATAAAAATTCAACCAACCAAAACCTAACCAAAAATATATATTATCTCTAGACGATGAAGTCGACGCGAGGTCAGTGAAACATAAACTGTTTGTCAATTACTTCTACCGTGTTTACGGTAACTTTTCATTTACCATACCATTATTTAAATCTTAGTACACTACAGTCATAATTCGTAGAAACCCACGAATTATGTACTAATAGATCACAGCTGAATACTCTCCTAGAATACCATGTGCCATTAAATCGCAATTGTTTTCACATTCTTCTTTACTACAAATATACACCATGACATTTCATAGTTCTTATTTGAATAATTATATTATTTTGTGACTGCTATCCTTATCTCTATTGTGTATAATCACAATGCCCAGGCCACTGTAACCCCGGGCACTGTTTTAGGTGTGGGTTTTTTTTCATTTATTATTTCAATTACCTTAAAATATGCTATCTTCAGATGATTACCCATGAATTCAAACGTGGTTTCGGAGTTTAATCGTTACTTCTCAAAGGTGCTCCAAGCACCATAAATGCCACCAGATTTATTGACAAAATTGTGATTAGATATAGAAAAATTAAATGCAACACTGAAATTTCAAAATGTCGTAAAGAATGTTATCACTTACCTAACTACTTTAATCTGATCAAGGATATAAATGCGAGGGTTCCAAAATGCAATAATTGTATCTTATTACCTCATGTTAAGACCATTTAATGAACGCTTAACGTTGAAATTTAAAAGTAAATAGGTTTGGAAATTTAAATTAAACTGTTTAGTGTGTATAAAAAAAAGGATAATTTTGTTTTAAACTAAAGTATAAACAAAATAAACTTACATTTCTTCTCATTTGATTTGCATTTAATGTCAATAGTGTTGTTCTCGAATGGACAGTTTGCTCATCAAAATGTTCATTGATCCGTATTGGGATACACATTCAGAGTTTAAATAGAATTCCCATTTGAAAACTTAAGATCAAGACTGAGCATTGGACGGTAGTAAACAAGAAAATATAAGAAATGATTATAACAATAAAATACCAAAAGGCAAAGAAACGTTCACATCTCTCTTTCGGGATTTGAATTGATTGATAATGCAATCTTCATGTGTTTGTATAAAATAATTATATTAATAGCAGAATCTGTGGGACATGAAGAATACTGTTGTAATTCAAATACAAGCAATTTAATTTCAGTAAAAAGTATTTAATTTAAAGAATAAATACCGTAAAACAGATTTATTTTTATACAAATGGTATCTAAACCAGGCATGAGAGGCCGCTTGGATTACATACGTATATCATGAGGGCCACATGGATTACATATGTTGGTCATGAAAGCAACACATGCCAACTAAGTCTTTAAATCCGTCTTTCACATAAACAGAACAATGTTTTCATTAATACATTTATGATAAACTAAAAGCCATCGAATACATATCTAGAAATACAGTTCTGTTAAAAAGAAAAGAAAAAAAAAAGAATATTACTAGCAGAGTTTGAATAATAAAGCCTACAAGTGTCATTGTCACTTCTGCAACTTAAAACAATTGGAGGAGACACTTTTATATACCCTTTTCATTACTTCTTACTTCTATTCTTCTTCTGGGGTCTTGACATCTTAAGTTCTTCTAGGTCTCTTCTAACATCTCTTCTAGTGTCTTTGGTGATCGGTCGCACTTGGCTCATTTCTTCTTCCCAATCAGTCTTGTTACCAAGACATTGACCAACCACAGAACCGTGTTATCTTCTTAAGCTTTCATTTCCTTAACTAAACATTTCATGTAACTAAATATCTGACTAACATAGCGTCCGTGTGCAGTGTGAGTTCCAGTTAAGGCAGAAAGACCTTATCTGCCCGACGTCTAACTGAAACTGAGGACAAAACCAGGTCCCACGTGACTTCACGTAATTTGGCAGGCTTTCTGTACTATTCCATGAAAAGTCCCGCCCATGGTATGAAAGGGGCCATCCCTTTAGAAATACAGGGGATTGACAATAATCTTATGCAACCGCATAGATTATGTAACAACACAATGAGTTGATAAAAGACATTTGCGCTAATGAAAAAAAACGACATTTTGTCTGAGGAATTTTTGGAAAATACTTTCAAAAACTTTGGATACTGTCAAAGCGCCATATGAGAGTGTAGCCTGTATGCGGGCCACACCTATGCTTGCCAAGGGCCGCATGCTTCACCAATGCTGCGAGTTCGTTATGCCTGATCTTAAACATCTATATATGGATACTCTTGTTCCTTAATCTTCCGACCGTTTCATCTGCATCGCCCTCTGGTTTAGAATAAGACCAATCCCGTCGCCCAAGATGAAATGAAAAAAAAAATGCAATCCTGATTATCTTGAGTCGCTTATTCAACGAATACTTGTGTATTCATCACCACAGCTAAATAATGGGCCATTCCATTTTTATTATGAAGAAAAGGACACGCTACACAGAAAAATAATAGAAAGAAAGAAAGAAAAACAGTAGGGAGAAATATAGAGAGAGGGGTGTGAGCGCGGGTAAGCGATAATGCTAATCGGGTTCAATCGCACATGATGGAGAGAGAGAGAGGAGAGAGAGAGAGAGAGAGACAGACAGACAGACAGACAGACAGAGACAGAGAGAATTAAATCGCGATTATTATACTTTTTAGATATTGAACTATTTGTAATAACTCTTAAGTAAATATATCAAACGTAATAATTAAATTATCATACTGGGGTACATTCACAGGTTCAGTGTATTTTAATCTAGAAAAGATTATTTAATCAAATAAAACATTGTCTTCTCAATTCCTCATTGACATCAAGTCACCAATTTCTTTCCTAATGAATGTCTCTAGAGTCAAGGAATTAAATTAAGGTTCCTTCATTTTTATCCGGTTTGGAGGAGATAATAGTACATTTAAGGAGCTGACCTAGAATTAAGTCGATTTCACTTGTGTAGTCATTGCAATGACCACACACGTGAAATCGACTGCTATTAATCGGTGTCTCGATTAATTAACCCAGAAGATCCTTATGGTGAAACTCGAGTAGGTTATCTCTTGTACCCATTTTATGATAAATATATATATATATATATATATATATATATATATATATATATATATATATATATATATCATACAGATTCGCGGTATCTCCATTTGTAAACAGAATCACACTATTAACCTATCTTGAACATTTTATATCCACTTTTTTTATTAGGTTTAGACAACTTTCAAATTGCGGATGGCAAACATGCAATTCTCTAAGCAACTGAATTCGCCAATACGCATAGAATTAAAATTTAAAAAAGACTACTAAAATATAATTTATAAATTCAGATAATATACATATATAAAATCTTACAAATCGAAATATTCTTACAGTATTCTTACGTTATGTCTCAACCCCACCTCACTGGATCCTGTGGAAAACTTTATCTATAATAAGCAAAGTTTGGAGAAAAGTTCAACTAAAAGGTCATAATAGACGTTGCCAACATGTCAGCCATATCTTTCATTCATCATTGTTCAATCAAATGGACTTCTCAGTTACAATGTTTCGACTCTATTACTATTTCCAGATGATCAATCAACTTCCGGATTTTAGAGTTCGAGTCTCCAAGAACAAGCTCAGATTCCAAATTCTATCGGCCAGCCTCGTTTTCGGTGTTGTTTGACATCGAGTCAATTTTCTTGTCAAATCAACGTCTTCATTTTCATTTTAACATTTTTTACTATGATTTCTATTGATTTTCTTATGTGAATGTTTAAATTCATGTTTTTATTGCTTTTCCTCAAGTGTTTATCTTTTGAATAGTCAGACAGAATTACTTTTAAAATTTGATCGATTTTCTTACAAAAAAAAGTCTAAATATGAAAGATAAGTACTTATCTGATTATTTTCTTGGGAAGAAACATATATCATAATCCGTCATCCCAATGTTATCATTCAATCGTACTTTCGCACTATAATCTCTATATATGTATCTGACAATGAATGTTCGTCTTGCTAGTATTATATATTATAATTATCTATGTATCTAATTATTCGGGTACTTCACTATAATACTTATCATTACTGCCTAAGATTTACTCTATGTATCACTGAATGTATTCTGTCCTGCTAGTTACCTATGTTTAATTAGCTCAGTCGGTAGAGCGTTCGGCTAGAGACCACAAGGTTCCTAGTTCGATACCGCGTCCCCGCCAACTCAGCGTGTGAGTAGCACAGGGATCTGTGCGGTAAAGTAAGGAGCTGATGGTAGGTGTGGCGCTCCACCTCAGATGCTAAAACAATCTCCTTGGTCTAGCGCTAGTGAAAAGGAGATGACTCCCTCGCTGATTGGCTGATACCGACATTAGGCCGCCCCGACGACTTTTTTTTACTTATTCGTGTACTTCACTGTAAGATCATTATTAATATTTGATAATTATTAGCGCATAAGAGTTACTCTATGTATCTGTCTAACCATTTATCTATGCCTTTACTTATTCGGGTACTTCACTGTAAGTTTAATATTACTTCGATTATATTACTTTATGTCTGTCAATGTATTCTGTCTGCTAGTGATCTGCCATTACTTAGTCTGGTACTTCACTGAGAGATTATTATTACTTCTGTTACGTAGCGGCTTCCAATTAGCGATATGTAACGTAGTGGACCAGTTAGTATTTTAACGTTAGTGCCTTTCCTTCTCGCACTACAATTCGTATCTTCGTACGTACAGTCGCTTGTTTACAAACACGAATCTAGCTGTAGCAGTCAGTCTCTTCTTAGCCCCAAAATCCTTCTCCACTTCTTTTGGTCAAGGGAAGATATCACTTTACGCACGCCGTCGCGTGCCCTTCGTTACGGCCAATTTGACTTGTTGACAAGTATACACTTTAATGACTTTCATTCATGAGTACGATTTCTTTGGCGTGTAGTAAATAAAGATGTGGACAGTATTCTTGCTTTACGTAAATTTATTTTCTCATGAAAGTTATTGAGAGAGAGAGAGAGAGAGAGAGAGAGAGAGAGAGAGAGAGAGAGAGAGAGAGAGAGAGAGAGAGAGAGAGAGAGAGAGAGAGTGTCGGCTTCCTTAAATATGTTTTTAGTGATGCTCTTAACTTCGTTCCAATTATCAGGCTTCACACTTAAAATATGTTTTCAACTTCGTCCAGTGTAAAATATACATCTCAGGTTTAGTATTTAGCGACATCAGTTCATCAACTGCCAACTGCCACGCACGGCCTCCTGGCTCTAACTGCCTCTGGTCCCGGACCCTAACTGAAACTGATCGCAGACTCCAACTGATCTCCATTCTATTGACGGGTCTCTTTTAAATAGTATTTCTAAATAATCTTCCAGAAGCTTCTTTCTCTAGAATTTTCGACCCTCCTTCTGGACCAAATCGAAGGTTCGATTCCTCTATTCTCACTGGTCAACCAAAGTTCACCAGCCTAGAGATCAAAGACTTATTGGAGTCACTCATCCTAATTTTCGTTAAATCTAGACTTATCGTCTCCTTTCTCTCGTTAAAAAGATGTATCTTTCCTAACTACTTTTTCGGTGATTCCACAAAGACCACCAGTAATATAAGATAATCGGTGGTACATTTTTCTAAGTCTGGCACAAGGCCACGAATATAGGTGCTGGGCGGTGATTACGTAACACTTCGGTATCGTAAGAGTTAACATCGTAGTGTTGCATAGCGCCTTCTTTTACCGGCACTAAATATCTATATGTTATGTACTGGCATCAAATTCACGACCCTACTTCGTGTATCTGCATACGTAGCGGGTATACTGCGGGTATCGTCTAACCCTAGACGATATATGTAGTGGTCGCTTAATGAAATCACAACACATGAGTATATAGGAGGTTGACTTTATTTCTTCTTCTCGGCTGTACGTGGTGGGCGGCGAGCGTTGACAATGAAATGACCGAGGGTTAACAATGACTATTACCACTGCTAGGATCTGAGGCAAAGAGGGGTGGGCGAACCTCACTGCACGCTGGCAGCGATGGTGCGCGACCCGGCCGGTTACGCACGTTCCCGTCGGGTGTCTCTCCTCTGACTAACTGACCCTGTGGTGTCGACCCTCTGGCTTTTGTATTGACGACCGCCTACGCATCTCTACACCCCGATCTGATAACTATTTCCCGACTTATTGTTACCCATCCTTCTTTTTGTTCGCTTTACCGGGAAAAAAGTCCTTTGTCATTTTTGTCGTTTTTTCTTTGCTTGTTTAATCTAACCGGAAATTCCTATTTCCGTTGGTACAATATCCAACAGTAGAGGAATAGACTCAACTAGCCAAGTTCAAATCTTAGAGGAGTCTGACTGCGTTTCTATTTTTCTAGTTCTAATGGTAAATGTACGGGAACATCTTTTCTCAGCCCAAATATGGATTCATAGTAGGGTTGACTGAATTATCCAGCATGGCAGGTAGGAAGACTGATTTAGCGAAGTTTATGCATTCAAATCTCGGGGACGTGAAGCAAACAACTCCATCCCATGAAAACTATTTACCATGGGAATCGCACACTATTGCTAACGTAATGTAGCTGCATCGTTAGATCCACAAGTAGTTTACCGAGTCCGAACATCCTTTAACAGATTTTTTTTTTATTTCTGTTAGATTTTCATATGATTAACAAATACACCAGCACACACAAAACATATATGTAGACACAAACACACACATGTGTGTATACGCTATGTTATTTCTTAAAAGGCAGGATAATATTTTAATAAAAATAATCACCTAAAAATGTCAAAATATTCCACAAAAACCACACACACAGAAATAGAGGCGCGCATATATATATATATATATATATATATATATATATATATATGGGGGGATAATGCGAATATTGGTCATAGATTATATGTATTTATAGAAATAAATAGTTCAATAAGATGAATAATCCAATAAAATCAATCATAATCAATATTTCTATTAATAATGGAGATTCGCTTCCAGTTTTTGTCTGTAACAAAACTTATGTCACTTACGTCAATTTACCCAAATCGTCATAACAGAATAATACACTCAAAATTTGAACTAGCAACATTAGACAGTCCTCATTGTTTTTTTTTAACAAGTTTTGATAATTCATGACTGGTATTATATAGCTATAGTTTGTTTTATTTTAATACATATTTGAAGTTTACATTTCAAATTGTTTTATTTTTAATCCTTTAATGAATTTGATGATTTTACTTATTTAGTGTACAAACTCGCTGAATTGAATTGTTTACCCCCCACCCCGCAGGCAATATGTTTCAAAAATCTATTTTACATCGCCCGGAGGGTGTTTTTTTATTTTGTACTAATTATAATAACATCATTAATAATAATAATAATAATAATAATAATAATAATAACCCTAGTGTTTATTAAGAAGAATAAGAGAACTCATCATGTTGTAGATTTTGCCGTCACGGCCGATAAAAAAGTGAAAATGACAGACAACGAACATATTGACAAATACTTAGACTGAAAAGAACTGAAAAAAAAAAAAAGCTGCGAAACATGAAGGTAAAGGTCAACACATTATAATAGGGTTCCTTGGGACGGTTCTGAAAAATGTCTGGATGAATTGGAAATCAGAAGAATCAAGACCATTCAAAGATTGGCTGGAATAGACAAAGAGTCCTGGACAACAGAGGACGTGCTGTCCCTTAGCTTCCAGTGAACCATCTGAAAAGGCAAGTTTGAACATTCCCATAAATATGAATGCATAAATATAAACAAACTAGACTCCTCTTCATAAAATGGTCCGCAATGTAGATCACTCTTCCTATCATGACACAAAAAGTGTATCTAATGACCTTAAAGACGGTGTGTCACTAAGCGCTGTTGACAGTGTATTCGCTATCATTATATATATATATATATATATATTATATATATATATATATATGTGTGTGTGTGTGTGTTTACATTTAGCAAGTCGTTCCCTTGTCACGCTTTCTCTGGGTACCTTTGCAGAGCTCATGAGTCCCTGAAGCAGAGAGTCCAGGTAAGCCATGTTGAAGGTCAGAGAAAATGGAGCAAACCAAAAATAATTGGCTGGACAAAATGTATTCACTACTATAACATGTGTGTGTATGTGTGTGTATATGTGCCTGTATATGTGTGTGTATGTGCGTGTATATTTGTGTGTGTATATATCTGTATGTGTATATGTTTGTGTGCAGGTATATGTGTGTGTGTGCCTGCGTCTGTGTGTGTGTGTGTGTGTGTGTGTGTGTTCCTTGGTCACGCAAATCGTCCGAAGTGTTCGTTGATTCTTTGAGAACCATTCTGATGTACACGAGCCCTGAAGCACAGGCTCCTGTTAGCCATGTTGAAGGTCAGAGAAAACGAGACCAACCAAAAATATTTGACTGAACAAAATGGTTGCAGCAAATTGAGTTGGCATGATGGCGGATTTTTGATTGACAGGGGATCACCAAGGTTGGGAGACGTTTGTATCGAGTAACACCAAATTTTAGAACAAGCTTCAATAAAACATGGTTTATAAATCGGAGTTGAATTACGACATTTGGCTAAATTGGAAAGTAATCGAGTAACCCAATAAAGATCGAAATTCATGTTCTTGATAACTCGTTTTCAAATCCCGTGATCTATTAGGCTTCCTTGTTTATGCAAGAATTGGGAACTATAACCAGTTACTAATCCTCGAAGCCAGCCCAGCATAATGGAGTGCTCACTATATATATATAGTCAGACTACATGAGTGAGAAAAGAATGTGGAATATTCCATTACAACACATACCAATTGAAATAATTCTCCAATCTGTGAGAAAATTCCAAAGAATTTATGTTTTAAGCAAGATCACCAGATGCAGCCTAGTGTCATATTCAGATCGCCTATTTTTTTGTGTGTGGGGTCTTACCCCCTGTAGGGAATACAGCCAGCACATTCTTAGTGCTCATAAACAGGGCAATTCTTTGAATGTGTTTTCATATTGTGGAAAAACTCTTCTTTTTAATATGTAAAGGAATTTAATTTAAAATTTTTTAAGATATTTGGTATTCAATAAAACCAACTATGCTAAAGAATTGATACAAAAGTACAAATTATTGATTTCATTTCCTTAAGAAGAAGATCTAAAATTCCATGTAATCAGAAAGATGATCCATGATCTGTAATCAATTTTGATTGTATAAAAATTACACGCACGCACACACACACCCATAAATAATCAAACTGACCAACAATAACAACAGAAAAAAAGGTAAGGCCAAATTCTGGAATCTTAATCGCACACACAGAAAAAAAATCAGGTAGTCCTGTTAGTAAACAAAACAAAAAAAAATATGCTTAGAAGGCGAGCCAGATCTGGAATGATAATCAAAAACTAAACAGGCTCACACACACACACACACAGAGTTGGGAGGGCATGAGACAAAACCAAATGGACAGCCACTAGCAACAACTTCAGTTCTGGAGATCCTCAGCCACCCCCTTCTAGCACCCATATGATAAAAAAAAAGTTGGGCTTGCCATACGAGCAATAAGGCTGGGGCTTGACGTGATCAGCCGATTGATCGGAGGGGGCCTCTCCAACCGCCCGTTTAGCCCAAGAAATTGTCTCAACAATGGTGGTTCCGATGCAACGATAATCCTTCTGGTAGTTGTCCTATGTAACTACCCCTGGAATCGGGAGGTTATCTCTCGAAACTCATATTTTCTTTCTTTCTATTTTCTTTCTCTTTCACCCTCACTTTGGTGATTTCTCCATTTCCATTCAATATTAAATTATTCTAAGATTAAGTTAATTAAGTCTACTTGTTTAATTAAGTGCGACTGCATTATTAATGGTTCCGCCTTTTGTCTATCATTATCGAAATAAATAATATTTCTGTATTTCCCTGGCTGAAAACAAACTAAGTTTACGTATAGTACATATCACACATATGGTAGAGCATCAGTCTAGGATAACGGTCCATGCCAACTCAGCGTAGGTGTAGCACAGCCTGGTGATCTGATCTGTGTGGTAAAATAGGGAGCTGATGGTAGGTGTAGCAATCCACCTGACGCAAAAGGACCTCCCTTGTCTAGCACTAGCGAAAAGGGGATAGATTCCCTTGCTGGCCGGCTGATACGGCCAACAGGCCACAATGATAACTACATACAAAATGATATATTAGGTCAGTCGGTAGAGCGTTCGGCAAGAAACCACAAGATTCCAAGTTCGATACCGGCCCTCGCCAACTCAGCGAATGAGTAGCACAGGGATTTGTGCGGTAAACTAAGGAGCTGATGGTAGATGCGTCACTCCATCTCAGACACCAAAACAATCTCCTTGGTCTAGCGCTAGTGAAAAGGGATAGACTACCTCGGTGATTGGCTGATACCGACTTTAGGCCACCCTGATATATATATATATATATATATATATACTATATATATATATGCAGGCTGACCAGGAACGGGTTAAAACTCTTCCTGTTTGAAAAAGAGAATTTGTCTATCTTTGAATTTGAAATGTATCTTCTTTCAAAAAACTGTTATACGAAAGATATACAATTATGTCGTTGGCTTAGAAAATGACGAAACAATCACATGACTTGCACTATTTTTGGAACATCAATGTTTTTCGTTTTGAATTTAAATTATTTTCTGTTTCTCTCTCGTTGAGTCCGGATTAAAACCAAGCCCTGAAGATGATTTTTATAAATCGAAATATTGTTCAATATTAGCTATGAATATGATATAAAAATATTTTCATTTTTAACAGTATTGTGTGTTTCATACCCTTTTATCTATACTTATATACATTATTTAATAATTTAAATCTTTGGATTAGATGACACCACAGAACATAAATCTATGCTTACACACGTGTTCGTGTTTGGACACAGAGTTTCACCACTTAAAGGTTTTTTTTGTTTTTTTTAAATCATCAATCCCAGATATTGAACCCATATTTTAAATTTTCCTAATTGTTTACCTTTCAAATATATATATATATATATATATATATATATGAAGGTAAAATTATCCAATTGACTGGTATGTTAGGGATAATTCAATTTGGGATCATCAGTACCTTCTGTTCATCCACAATCCATGTCTATGCTAATTCACACCAATAGATTTATACAAGGATTATTTGAAAGCCTTAAGAGAGGACAATGAAAGTTAAATGATAAATCAATTAATTACTGAGCAATATCTACACTTTCAATAAAAAAAACGTCATTTAGCGATTATAAATATATTTCGACGGTTAACTCAATATTCAATACATGACCCCAGTTTAACTCAATAAATAGGCCCAATTTTGTTTGATATACATTACGTTTTTTTGACGATATTCTACTCATTTATTGAGTTAATGATCGAGATAAATTCATTATTGCCAAACAATTTGAGTTTTCTTTCATTCTGAAAGTATATATATATATATATATATATATATATATATAAAGTAAATAAATAATTTTATTTGACCGTTTTTATTTTGAATTCAAGATAGTTACAATGTAGCAATATTCACCGGAAGTTAACCAGACAAGATTAGATATATATGCATATAAAATTCAAAACCCATTCTTAACAGATATTACAAAGGTAAGAGACGGATTTTATCTTCTTTAATAACTTATAGAATAATTACATTAACTTGATGCTTCAAAGGAGTCTAATACTCTCACTCTCAAAAAGTGTTTTTAATACTTTTGAGAGGGATCCCTTGGAAAGGATTTTTCATTTATCCCTCTCATTTCATTCATTTTTTTCATCCATTCATTCATTCATTTTACCATTCATTTTTAACTAATATATATGTGTGATGGGTACTAAAAAAAAAAAAAGAAAAAAAGGGCTTCTGCGTCTGATGAGAAATTTCACGAAAATATTTAGGTAAATAAACATCATTTAACACCTATTACAGTGCATTGTAAATTGCCTTCAAATATATATATATATATATAATATATGTAAAACAATTTTTTTTTGTGATGAAACAAAGAAAATACAGTGCTCAATCACAAAATTGTAAGAGCTAATATTTATTTATTTATTTTACAAAGTTTTCACAGATCAATGTTCATTATAAACAGCGACCCAGGTTTCATGCCAAGGGGCAATCATCAGGCTGTTGAGCAAGATCCCATGGTGTTTGTTGAAGTTCTTTACTCAATGTCACATTTTGTACCGCAAATAACGTCGGTTAGTTCCGCGGACGCTATTATAGTTCGGATTTACTAAAATACATTTTTTCAAAATTTGCATTTTTTTGTAGTAATGCCAACGAAGTTACCTCCCTTTATTTCGTTAAAAATAGGTAACTTCGTTGGCATTACTACAAAAAAATGCAAATTTGAAAAAAATTATTTTTAGTAAATCCGAACTATAATAGCGTCCGCGGAACTAACCGACGTTATTTGCGGTCCAAAATGTGACATTGAGTAAAGAACTTCAACAAACACCATGGGATCTTGCTCAACAGCCTGATGATTGCCCCTTGGCATGGAACCTGGGTCGCTGTTTATAATGAACATTGATCTGTGAAAACTTTGTAAAATAAATAAATAAATATATATATATATATATGAATGGTAATGGAATACACATGTAAGCATGTGCAGTATATATTTTTTATCATTTGAACAATACTGATGCGTGTCTACTCTTTGACCAACTACTAATAATATATAATGACAAATGATCTAAAATCGTCGGTTTTTATATCTAGATCGTAATTAAATTGCGTGCTTCTTCCATCAGAGTGTTTCCCATTTTTCAATGCTACACCTAAGAACAGACTGTCAAGTTGCTTTGCAAACATAAACCATTTTTATTGTTCACGAAGGATTCGGAAAATATATCCGTGTAATCGATATATTCTTGACAATATTGGCATGTTGTCACCTGGAATATTGAATCTTTCCAGAATGATCCTCGCTAGTTCAGATTTCCATGGAGAATATGAGGAATTCGCTTTCCAATGTGTTTCAGCATTGGCGTGAAACCAAAAGAGACCTCCGACTCATCGATCTCACTGACCCTCGGTTTGGATTTCGAAAAAAAAAAAAAAAAAAAAGGGTGTAAATCATTATTCTTGCTCTCTGTGATGACACTTATTGGCAAACTACCCTCTGTGATTACTGGCAAATCTTTTCTCTCTTCTTCGACATCCAACAGATTATACAACACTGTCAGTTCGATATATTCATTGGTAGAAAATCAATTCTTTCATTCATTGATGTTGCTCTCTTCCTCGGAGGCATTCACATAGAAATATATGTGTTGACTTTATGGACACGCGCATCTGCGTGTGCGTGTATATGTTGAAGCAGTTTTTACATGCTCAGATTTATGTAGAGAATAAGTCCATTTCCAAGTATATAATCTGCTCTGTCTTTCGAAATTTATTAGCTATTGTGATTTTCAGTATTTCATCTTTAGCTTAGTTATGTGAAATTTATTGTTAATGTGAGTATGATTATAATGTAATAGAAATAATATTGGTGGGATAATACTATTGACTTAAACATCATCTAAAACACTAATCACATATATATATATATATATATATATATATATATATATATATATATATATATATATATATATGTGTGGTGTGTGTGTGTGTTATGTGTAATTTATTGTTAATGTAAGTATGATTATAATGTAATAGAAATAATATTAGTGTGATAATACTATTGGCTTAAACATCATTTAAAACACTAATCGATATATATATATATATATATATATATATATATATATATATATATGTGTGTGTGTGTGTTATGTGTAATTTATTGTTAATGTGAGTATGATTATAATGTAATAGAAATAATCTTGGTGGGATAATACTATTGGCTTAAACATCATCTAAAACACTAATCACAATATATATATATATATATGTGTGTGTGTGTGTGTGTGTTATGTGTAATTTATTGTTAATGTAAGTATGATTATAATAGAAATAATCTTGGTGGATAATACTATTGGCTTAAACATCATCTAAAACACTAATCACAATATATATATATATATATATATATATATATATATGGGGGGGGTAAGGATGAAATAGCATATACCCTCCAATATTCGTGCTGGCAATTTAGACTCTTCCTGCTTAGCTGGTAACAACTCCATATCCGCCATTACACGTCATTTATTAGATAATCCAACTTGCGCCCGTGCTTACAGCACGGCAATGTTTTCCATCCTTAGTACTTCCAGCAACGAACTTTAACTTAGTGTGCTGGAGGCCCTATATATTTCCAAATACCAGCCTACTTTGTGCACTCAAAAAAGACTTTCCATCAACTATTATTATTTGAAACAAAACATCCTTTGAACTTGAAAGTTTTGTGTGGGGAAGAAGTACTAGAACCCCCTCACATGAGATTGACCGAAAAAAAAAATTAAGACATAAGGGTTCCCTAGCTTTTATGTTTTTAGAAATTCAATATTTTACAATGTATACGTTTTTTAATAAAGTCTGTACCTACAAAAAAACTACAAGTCTCTTCAGTGTGGCTAGTTCAGCATCAGTCAGACACCTTAACCGCTAGGATATAGTCACCCACATAGGACGAAGGGTATTTTAACTGTTTTTAATACACACATCCCTATGGATGTAAAAGCCGCCATATGGTGCTCCATCCGTTATATATAGTTGTAATTTCCTTTTTTCAAATTCAGCTTAGTTACGTGTAATTCATTGTAATTGTGACTACGATTATAATATAATACTAATAGTATATTTGGGCGCATATGATTGAATTAAACATCATCATTTAAAACACCAGCATCTCGTTTATTATATATATATATATATATATATATATATATATATATATATTAAACTGATTTGACTTTCCTCTCCGACCCAAACAACTACGGGAGTGAATGAGCTCTGATGATGATTTTTGTAAAATCGAAATATTGATCAGTATCAGCTATGATTATATTATAAATTGTTTTCTTCTTTAACAGCATTGTGTGATGTTTTCATTCCACCTTTTCTTACTTTATATATATATATATATATTATATATATATATATGGGATAATATGAGTGGTATATTTGCAAGAAGACACTGCTCAATATCATTGATAGAGCGTTTATATTTAAGTTAAGGTAGCGTGTTACTCGATGTCCACTCTACCTTAACTCAAGCACATATCAACCACTTCATACGGAGAGTATGAGACAAGACAATTTCGTAAATTGGAGTTTAACTAGTTTAGAGCTTTGTTAATTTGTAGGAAAGAATATGTTGCGTCAGTCAGTATTAAATTGAAGTTCTATGTCAATGATGAAAAGAAATCTTTCACCAAGAATAACGAAGACTGCTTTGCAAATACATAAATAATGTATTTGTAGTTTTCGTGTTGAAAGATGTTTAAAATGTAAATTATGCGGTTTTCATCACTTGTCAGATCATATTGTCAAAACAAAACATTTTTTTCTGTTAAAAATTAACTTGCAATTCCACCACGACACACACAGAAAAATAAATAAAAATCTTTTCTAATAGAGATTTTTTTAATTGTCTCATTTTGCCGTCGACTTTTATAATTGCTCTGCTGATGTTTAATAAAAAGGAAGTGAAGGAAGATTTCTTTAGTAATTAGCGCATTGCCTGTTAAAACTCATTTTAGATGCCATATCCATGCCGACAAAAATGAATAAGAAAACAAATTCAAAACAAAAAACAAAAAATTCATGTAATCATTTCGTCGACTCTTGAGGTGTTTTCTCATAAAACAAGTTACCATCAATGTATTATTTAATATTTTGCTTTTATGTATGTAATTTCCCACCAAGAAAAAAAAAGCAATTATGATTTACCATGAAAATGGAACGGCCAATACCACACAATTTGGAAGGAAAACACATTTAACACCAATAAATGCTTTTTTGCTCTTTTTTCTTATCTGGAGGCGATTCCATACATGTCATACACATTATAGTCACGTGTTCTCTTTTCGAAAACATGAAATGTGGTCTCAGAGGTAATTTCAACAATTCAAGAAAATATGAATGTCAATTATCTTCCTTTCTCTGTGGATCTGTTTCTTCAATATGTTATACAGATCCAGAAGTTAATAATGCTACCTTTCTTTGTCTAAACCATCAGAGATGTTAAAACTATTTATTTGGATGTGATAAGAAAAACACAAAAAATTCACTTTCCCTATCCAATGTTATTATAATAGAGCTTATATGTCTGCTGTCTGTAACACAAACGTCACCAGCAACGTCACAATTCCCTTAGTTATGTACGTTATATTCTCAAGGGTTATCAAAAATTCACTATTTAATCTTAATTAGCATATGATTTATTAACAATGTCTCTATTAAGTATTGATATATTTGCCAAAAAACACGACATTATTAACATATTTAAATTCTACAATGTTTGTATATATCATTAAGAAATAAATGTTTACATAGTATATGGTGTGAATAATCAGCATATCGGTTTTAACAACATCGAGTTTAATAAATAAATATTGATATCTAATATTATTGCTTTATTCTCAAACGTTTTAAAAGCAATCATATGTAGAAAACGTTTTAAAAGCAATCATATATATAACATATAATGAAATCAATTAGAATATAGTTAAAAATAAGTGTAAACTTTTTTGTATTCTTATCTAATTTCAATAGGCTGTCTAATTCCGCATAATACTTGATTATATTAAAACTTACATACTTGTGGTCGAGGGCGCATAGTTTTGCTAAAATTAAAAAAATATTTGCGAATATTTCCTGGACTCCAAATGTCATCCAAATATGTATAGGCTATTTGTGTTAGAGAAAACCAAATAAAAGCATTTCAATGAATATTCGAGAAACTATCCACATCTCTGTGGATTTCATATTTGTTCATATATCAATCCATAGAAGGCGGTCAATATCTGATATAACATTCATAAACAATTAATAACAGCAATTGCAACGTATGGACAAACAGAAAAAGAATAAAAACTATATTGTAAGGGGGGGGGATATTTCCCCCTTGAGATGGATTCGTTAATAGCTATATAGAGAATTTAATTACTGTTGTGGAAAAGCTTCACTTTCAACTCTATCTTATTTATATCTTGTATACTAAAGGTAATAAACCTATGTTAACCTTTCTTCCGCATTTCAATATTCTTATTTGATAATTCAGACACAAAAAACAAAGCAGAAATGGTAAGGAAAAAAACAGCTATAGCTAGGGTAACTGTGGGAATTGAACGCCACAAGACCTGGACATTTCCAAGAAAAGGAAGGCTCAAGAGAGAAACTCTTATAATTGCTGCATAGAATAATGCCATGAGGACTAATTATATGAAATCCAAAATAGATGAGACACAGAAGAATAGCAATTGTAGGATGAATGGAGATAGAGACGAAACGGTTAATCACATAAACGAATGCCGCAAACTAGAACAAAAAAGAATTCAAGTCTAGGTACGATCAGGTTGATCCACTAGGAACTGTGCTAGAAACTAACTTTTAAATATTCTAAAAAGAAATGGTATATGCACGAATCGGAATCCGTCCAAAAGAATAAGACGCAAAAATTCTACCAGAAGTCCAGAACTAATGTTAATTAACAAGAAAATGGAACTTTTCATTTAGTGGATATTGCCCTTCCTGCAGAACCCAGGATAAAAATTAAAAAAATTAAAAAGATAGACAAATACACGGACCTTGCTAGAGAACTTAAGGGCTGTGTAAAATGAGAGTGAAGGTTATATTAATTGTAGCTGGTGCCCTTCTTACTGTAAATATCATTTTGCTAAAAATAACCTTTGTGACAGAAATTCAATAACATTAACACTCGGTTGACCACGAGAACCAGTTATATATATATTGTATATCAGTGAATAGAGTAGATTAAGGAAAAGTAAGTATATTATCCAATAATGTCGAGGAATATATTCAGTAACTCCACCAGGGCAAAACAAGTACTGGTTATCACATTTGATAATTTCATGTGATTAAATGCTGCAATAATAAATCACGAATCACGTGACCAATTAATAACAGGCTGGCAGATGATGAAGCGTATTAGACAATAGGATTGTAAAACTTTCGTATTTCACTTACTTATTCCCTTGTATCTACCCCATTACGGCAGATGAATTTGCGTACTCTTGTAAATGACCTGGCAATCTATCCCTACAAATATAAATATCAGTGTTTATTTATGTATGGCAGGATGAAACTACGAAGAATAAACAACTGACAACAATATATATACATATATATATATATATATATATGAAAAAGACGAACCTACTAAAAGTTTCGCTTAATGCTCTTCAGGGCTAAGGTCTGACTTATCTTTATTATTTGCTCTACTTAGGTATTGAGCACTTTTTACTTATTAGCTTTAGTCTCCTAGCGGTTTTATATGAATATATATATATATATATATATATATATATATATATATGCATATAAATTGTTTTTTCTTTTGGCCAAAATATTGTACCAATAGTTTATTTTTTGTTGGTACGATTATCTTGGTCTTTTCTTTTTCCAAAAATGTTTTTTCTCCACGGTTGATGTTTGGTAGTATATTTTTACAAACAAACTATTTACTGTTTTTTTTTTCACACCGCGAGGATTTACCAATAAGCTTGGTATATCATATATATATATATATATATATATATATATATACAATTAGATATCACCGGTTCTTACTTTTTGCGCAAAAAATAATGAATATTTCATGTATATTCGAAGATTTTCAGAAAAATTAAGAAGTACATAGAAATAACATTTAAATTCTACTTAAAATTTCAAGAATTTGCAATTGTCAAGGGTAAACAAATCAATTAACTTGGTAGATTTGCCCCTCCACTCTACCTTCTACCGGGAAACACAACGTTTGTTCTCTTCAAGCAGTCAACCCAGAGTCAGACTTCCGTCTGTCTCCTCCAACAACTTGCAACTGACTCACTCCTCTCTCTACATCTACTCTTCGAAATCGACAGGTAGCCTTTCATACACCAACTCAAAAACTTTAGTAACTTCCCACTTTTATCAATATAGTTGTGTTTCCTGTCTCATTATTTTACATAAATATGGAAATTTTATTCATTTTATTCATTGTTCGAACTAATTCTCTATTTCAATTGTATATCCAATAAATCAAGAAATGTGATTGATTCTATAGAAGTCCATTTTATTACATGACACTACTAACATAAATATGACAAATACACACTGACTGTTGACCAACGTGAGTAGCTTTTTACATACTGTAACCTTGTAGCAGATTTTCCCAATGTTCTTATATAGCTAATAAATCAGTAAACATTTGGAGTTATCTAAAGTTAATCTGTCACAAATAAAAGCTTATAAATAAATGATTTGAGTACAAATGATATCTTCAAATCATTAGATATACTATAATTATAATACCAGCAGCATCTGTGGACATACCACAGTATGATCATTTAATCATTACAACGTTTAGCACGTTTACTTAAGAGTAATACTTCAATATGTAAAAAGTATAATAATCTTTATTTAAATCTGTCTTTTTAAAATTTATTTCCATCTTTTAATCTTTTCATTATTTTTCATTTAAACAGATTAGCGTTATTGCTTCTCTGAGCTCAGTGCCTCTCTAACTTCCCCTACACTATCTCTTTCTTTTTATATTTTTCTGTGTAGCATGTCCTTTTTCTTCCCTTTTATCTTTATAATGAAAGCGGAATGTTCATTATTTTGTTGCAGGGACGATACTCATTTGGACGTCTCATTTTTAACCATTGTATGTTGCAAGATGATAACCGTTGTATTTTGTGGAAACACCATTATTGTTATATAGGTGACAGAAGAAAACTGGCTGTTGACCAGCATGAGGAACTTTTTACATTCTGTAACCTTGAGCCAGACATTCATAAGTCTCGTATATAACTAATATATCAATAAACATTTGGATATTACTGAAGTTAATCGCAGTCCCAAATAAAAGCCATGGACAAAATGGTTTGAATACTAACGATATAATCAAAGCCTTATATTTACTATAATTATAATATTAGATCTTGAATTATTGCTTTAAGTCTCGAAGGTGGGAAATATGTAAAATGTAATCATCAGCCGTTTCTTAGCAAAATAATTCAAAGTGATCTGCTCTTATTTGTAAGGTGTTTTTCTCTGGGGTGGTATCAATTATTGACTTACAGATTTTATTCCATGAAGCCCCATCGACCAAAATGTGACGGAATAAATCTAATGCATAGATCAATGGAGTGGAGGTTGGAAAACCACTTATTGACAAATGCATAAAATCAGAAGAGAAGACCTTATAAATAATGGATGAAAATAAAGCCACAAAAAAGAGGGAAGAAACAAAAAATGAATAAAGGGATGGAAATATGGGATAAATAAATGAAGTGAGTTGGGGAGAAAAAGCCGAGGAGAAAATATGATAATGGAAGAATGGAATAAAAAATGGTAAGTAATGAATATGAAAAAAATTGAAGGAAGAAGTTAAGAGCAAAGAAGAGAAGAAAAAATTAAGGAGATTTTAGTAAAATTAACATAGAGAGAAGACGAGAAGGCACCATCTTAAACTCGCTGAAAAGCCATCTTCGGAGGCTTTTAAGCTCTACGTTAACCCAAATCATGTTTATCTATATATTAGATATAAATTATATTAAATGTTATATATAGGAATTTTATACTAATTATAAAAGCAACACTTGCTCCCCTTTTACATTTTTGATGTACAACAATAAATGAATAAAGTGAAGAAATATGCAGGATATAATGAAGAGAAAATAGGAAAATAGAAGAATGGAATTAAAAAAACGGTAAGTTTAGAATATGAAAAAAAATAAATGAAAAAGCTAAGAAGAGAAGAACAATAAAGAGATTTTAGTAAAATTAACAGACTCGAAGGCACCATCCTAAACTCAGTGAAAAGCCATCATCGGAGCTTTTAAGCTCTATATTACCCAAATCATGTTTGTCTTTATATTACCTTTAAATTGTTCCTTAAAAAATACGTATCATCTTGCAACACTCTGGTTAAAAATGAAATCATAAATATCGTCCAATATAAAATGCAAAAATGTAAATCCTGATTATATGGAGTTATTATCGTCTGAATTCTTATTTCGTATGAGTGTCATCACATCAGCTAAATAATGGACCGTTCCGTTTTTATTATAAATAAAGATGGGAAAGAAAAATGACATGCTACATAGAAAAGTATAATAACAAAGAGAACAGAGGAATGATAGATCGAGGGGATCAACGCTCGAAAGCGATAACGCTAGTCTGTCACAATCGAACATAATGAAAAGATAGAATGAAGTAAATGAAGAAAAGAGTGAGAGAGTTAAATCAAGGTTATTATATTTTACCATATTGAACTATTATGCAGTAGCTCTTATGTAAACACCAACGTTGTAATAAGTATATTATATAAATGGGGTATATCCATAGGTCTTACTGGTATATATATCAACAGACGAGCAGATAGGGTTCCTTAACATAAACACTGAAATAAATAAATCTCAATGAATGTTTACATTGAAAGTTAGGTAGATAGAATGACTTCTTCATGCACTAAATTTGCAAATAGTAAATAAAATGTATATGCATACCGTCATTGGTTTTATAATAGTGTGACCATTATGCTTTCCAAAAGTCGTGGTAGCAAAGGACGACGACGCTTCCAATGTGTCATTAAACATTTCGTATTTTATTATTCTGAAGAAAGAACGGTTTACCGATATTTACTCGTTGATGTTGAGTCGTTTAATATTCTAGTCAGACATTCAGTGTCGTTTCGTCGGCCTTTAAAACCTTTATTAATCCGCAGTGAATGCGGTTGGTGAACGATACTTATTGGTGAAACGGTTATTGAATATGGAAAAGAATAAAAAAAAGACGGAATCAATATATTGAATCGAAAAGATCAAAGTATTTTCTGAAGATATTAATTTCACTAACTTACTCTCTCTAAAATTGGACGGTGATCCACAACCCAAACTGTTAATATAACTGACTATTAAATCCCATTGAGCATGCAGTGTATAAAGATCTTCTCTACATTTAGGTGAGCGTTAAAACTCCTAATTCAAGACACTTATACTTGCTGTTAAGTCTACCCTAAGGTTTTCTTAATTTATACTCACATTATACATTACATCCTATTTTCATTCGCTTATTATCAAGTCACGTTAAAAACATTGGTATAATATCGTTGGCGGCCTAATGTCAGTATCAGCCATGCAACGAGGGAGTCTATCCCCTTTTCACTAGCGCTAGACCAAGGAGATTATTTTAGCGTCTGAGGTGGAGCGCCACACCTACCATCAGCCCTTACTTTACCGCACAGATCCCTGTGCTACTCATACGCTGAGTTGGCGAGGGTGGGTATTGAACTAGGAACCTTAGGTGTAGATAAGAGTGGAAAATTACTAGTATTTTGTGATGACGTATGAAAGGCTACCTGTCGATATCTGATTGGTGATAACAATACTAGGAAGACAGTGAAAGAAAGAGAGGATAATGAGTTGTCAGCCTCGATTGTGAGCTGAAGGGAACAGACAAAGGATGAGTATCCGTTACCCAAGGATTTTTACTTGCAATGAAATAAATTAGCTCAGAAAAAAACAAGGGCGTCTTTGATTGTGTTATTAAAAGCTATCAGCAGCACAAGACAAGATGTCCCAAAATATTCCTAAGTAATAACAGCGAGAATGCCATCCATCCCAACAGCAGTTGCAGCGACGGGCACGGGTAGCAGGTAGGCCCAACCAGTGAATAGTTGAAAACTAAGAAGATAAGTACAAAATTATGATTTCTACATTATCAGTCATTTCACTCGACCCCGGCAACACTACACTGTTTCCAGCTAAATTAACAGGTATTATTAAGAAGACAGTGGTGAGGTTCCAATTATGGAGGTTTGGGGAATGGGGAGTACCCCTTCATTGCCCTTACTTTAGTGGTAGTACTTGGTAGGGTCTTATCTATGAGTTAAATAGATCCACAAATGAGTTTTTAAATTTCGAAAACCAACGAGAAGAAATAAAATGAACATCTACGGCATAAAATACCCCAAGCGTTGACATACCGTAAAATCCACCAACCACCCGACAAAGAAATCCAAATTAGACCCTGGTAAGTCCTATTTGTATATCATATCGACCAAAACTGCACTAATGGTGAAGTTCAAATTTTGGTGTTCTCTATGTTCATGAAGCACTAAAATGTTCAAAAGTGGCAAAATCTTTGGTCACAAGAATTAGCAAGTCTTGAGTTTATAGAGTGTATAGAGACCCGAGGTAGTCTTGTCTTTCAGTTGCAAAGCAGGCTTAGATTTCAATGTACGAATATTTCAATGTAACAATATGCAAAAGAAAAGTGTATCAAATGAGAATAGAAAGGAAATTTTTAAAGGAATCAAGAACTAGCGAGTTCTTACTATTAGATACACAATAACCCAAAGTGGTAATATCTGATAACGTTCCATCTATGGATTAAGTAGAAAAATGGGTTTAAATAAATGAGTTTTTGATAAAAGATTGAGTTTTTAAAAAAATGAATGCCCAAGGATAATGAATAAAAAAAGTCTTCAGAAAAAAAACTCAACAACTTTTGACATACCGTAAAACCCAACCAACCACAGCTACACTGTCACAGCTACACTACCTAATAAGTTTATTGCTATTAGCAATTATATGCACCCTCCGTGTGCAAGTATTTAAGTTTTAATGTAATAAAATATTGTATTCAATTAGAAAGGCTAATGAAACTAAATAAGAATACAGATAAAAAGATTTGAAACAGAGGGAGTATAATAAAAATGGAACAACTGAAACGCACTCTTCCATCACTCTCGTCTTTCATTGTTATTTATTCTAATTTAAGTATTTAGTTAAAATAGGAAGTAAAGAATAAAATGACAGTTATTTTATCTTGTTAATGGATTTCATTTAAGATTCATTGAAAGAGATTTTTGCTTATATTCATTAAAATAAAACCTAACAGTTAGAAATCAATAATACTAAGCACATATTTATTAATTTCGATTTTTTAATATTAATATGCAAATTAGCCTTCCCGTTCACACTGTAAACCGCTATTTTTGTTGTATATATAAATATAATTGCATGTTATTAGTATGTAGATATGGTCAACAGGATTAATAATGTAAGACCATTTTATTAATAATTGAGGTTTAAATAAAAATAATATCATTGAGAATGTGATGTCAATAACTAAGAGAATTGTGACTTGAGTAGGAATATAGTTTCGGTTACAGACATAAAAACACACAATCTCCATTATAATAAGATAAGTGGGAGTGGATGATAAAATCATTTAGTGTACTGTTGTCTTTAATTCTTTGGCACTTAAGTTTATATACAAAACTAAAACATTCTATTAACTTTAGGAAGACACGTATCGTCTAAGAACCAATTATATCCGAACATCCCCGGAAATTGTTAACTGGGGTTGGTCTCTTTTACGGGTGTGCCATTTTGGAGAGAAAAACCTTTTTCTTGGAAGTAGACATCTAGGAGAGGTATGTCTTTGAAGAAATAATCCTCGAGGTGACAATTATATTTGTTTCACACTTCCGAAAGAAGAGTGAACATTCCCAAGTAAATGACTTCGATAATAAAACTCTGGAAGGCAGCCAGATTTGAAGAAATTCTATCTTTGATGGTAACCGAAGAAGATAAGAGAAACCTTTACCGCCCCCAGCGAGAAATGGTTTCGGCTTAAAGTTTTTAGTTTTAACTATAGTAGATGCGTAATCTGACTCTCAGTCAACCTGTTCCTCTCAGATCACTGAAGTTAAGAAGCGATGAGCCTGTCCAGTACTTAAACAGGTAATTATTTAGGAATAGCATATAATGGAAATAAATCCTGAATTCTAGACAATGAACATCTTATCAATTATAATCGTCAGTAGATATATTTTTTCACAATTTCTTTTTAATTTTCTTTTCGAATAAGTCAACTTATGAAAAAAGTATTGTAATGCTGGTTTTTGAAGAGTGTAGCCAAGGGCAGATACAAGATGAGGTGACTATGATTTCATATCAGGAATAAAGGAAAAATTCAGACATTTTTTTATTGGTACTTTAGACAATAGTGGAAATCATCTAAAATTTGGAAAGAGGTGTAACAGGCTGACCTATTGTCTTCCAATCGATCGAGGAGTGTCAACAGTAACACGAGTCAAAGAGAGAGTGAAAAGTTTGGGAGATTTGCCTAAGTTTTTGGAGGGGTGGGCGTCAGTGTATGGGCTGAGTGTTTTAAGAGGAGACCTGCAAGACAAGTGCCTGTCCTCCAAGGCATTTTTACTTGAGTTTAGAATAAAATATATTAGTTCTGAGAAAATCAACAATGATTTGTGCTCGTTATTAACTGCGAACGTACGCAGGTACACCCTAAGAAGTTCCCTTTACATACTTAAAGAAAACCTTCTGAGTTATCCTCATCAGTAGATAGATTTTTCACACAATTAGTTTCATTGAGTTTATTGTGCAATGGCGAATTCAACTAATTATAAAAAAAGGTCTTCTAATCCAGGTTTTTTAAAGAAATTACCTGGAAGTTGATACAACGAGGGAAAATAATCTGATGAAAGAAAAAATCTGTATATTAATACTAGTGTTCCTTAATTGTACGATCGTTAACATCGTATACCTCATTAAAAATGAGACCATCCAAATCGTCCAAAATGAAAGGCTGAAATGTAAATCCTGATTATCTGGTGTCGCATATACGCCGAATTCCTATTTTTCATGTGTGTCGTCACCACAGCTAAATAATGGAAGATTTTGTTTTTATTATATACAGATAAAGGAAAGACAAAGGACATGCTACACAGAAAATATAAGAAAGAAAGAAATAGAGTAGATGAAAGATAGAAAGAGAGGTTCGGTGCGTCGAAGCGATAATTAATCTCTTTCAATCGAACATTAGAAAAATATGGAGAGAGAGAGAGAGAGAGAGAGAGAGAGAGTGGGAGAGAGAGAGAGAGAGAGAGAAATCAAGATTATAATACTTTTTACATATTGAACTATTATGCAATACCTCTTAAATAAACATATCAAATGTTGTAATAATCAAATTACGATTGTGTGGTATATCCACAGGTCCTACATGTGTATTTTTATACTTGAAACAGTTTGATGTAGAGCTATCAAAAACGGTAGGAATACTTCTGAAGGGATTTCTTAAGACTAACATTTGTTCTAACAAAGGGTATTTATCGAAATTGGGTATTTCATAATACACATTAAGGAACAGAAAACCATATTGCTGCAAGATCTGACTAATCAAACCGTTTTAATTAAAGATAAAGGTGGAATTACAAGTCTTACTAAAATAATTATGAAAATTTAAATAAAGTTCGCTGATATGGCTTATTGGCATATCTTAATGAACCTGAATTATTGAGAATTTATAAATATGAGTCTTGAGAATAATGTAAAATAATATTCAGATCGATAAATCATTCAAGTCATATTCACTTCTATTTCAACAAATGTTTCTCTATAAATCTCTATGAAAAATTTTACAAAACAATATTAATTTCATAAGATGATAAAATATATACTCCTTTCTGTCATATAGATCTATATTTTATCGCCATAATAACCATTTGCAAATGCTCAGTGTAAAAGTATGTATACAATGAACAAGGAAAACAGACGTTTTGAAAAATTGAATAAATTGAAAAGGATAATAGAAATTTATATTCTTAGGTCGACTTACTTGATGACATATATGTTTTGTGCTATTAATCTAAAAAAACTCATGTAACTAACAATATATATATATATATCTAATCTATAAAAGAGAGATTTTGGTATGTACGTGTCGACGTATAACTCCAAAACGGGAGGTCACTCAGATTTAAAATCTTGCATACACATTGATATCGTTCTAACTAAGAAACACTCCAAATTTGGTTATTGATTTTTACTGATTAAGGGATATAATTAATTAATCAAACAAAAATCAAACGATTTTTCGAAAGCCATAGCATAGCTGCTGCTGTTGCTAATGCTTGGTATATCAGCAGGAGCTCGGCTGACTGTTTTACCAGCAGAAAGAAAGAAAGAAAGAAACAACGAAAATGTTAGCGACTCGCCTAAAACAGTCAGGCGAGTCGCTAACATTTTCAGCAGCAGAAAGAAAGAAAGAAAGAAACAATGAAAATGTTAGCGACAAACTTGAACTATGACTAAATTTTAACGTAAAATAAATTCGTTTTTTTTTTATAATCTTTCTAAATATTATTTATATTTATCGTATGTTTTTGAAACTAACTTTTATTTTACAATGTACACTCACTTAAATTAAATTGTTGTCATGCACAAAAAATTGTAGAAAAATGAAAATTGTTTCAAAACACAAGTTTACGGTTACATTTTTTTAAAATAAGATTTTAAATGTCAATAAAAATCAGTCACCAGTATAGGGTTGTATAAATGTAAATTTAAAAAAAATGATAAAACGAGTTGTTTAGTAATTAATACTAATGGTTTTAAAAAAAGTCTTAATAGTTTAGAGAACTAATGAAAACGTTTTAAAATGTAAGCAAAAATAGATATTGCATTCTTTTTATCGTTAAGAACTAGATTTGAATTGTCATGTAGAAAAAATTCAAAGAAATAAATTACAATGTACTTCTAACTTATCAAGCAATTAAAAACTGAATTTAAAATTGTCCCCAAATACTATTATTATTTTCAAACTGGAGTTTCAGTGAAACTTTTCATGAAAAGAAGAGAAAATAATCTTGCTCAAATTTGTACGAGTCTTTATCAATTGAATTATTTTTTATAGCGAATTATAAAAAATTATTTTGCTTCGGACAGCAAAAGTATGTTTTAAGGAAAAATCAAATCTTATTCATATCGCAATCTTTTTATTCCTGTCTTTAAAATATTAATTTAGTTAGAAATGAAATGAAATAATCTATCTTCCAAATATTTATTTGGTAAGAAAGAGCGAAGTAAAGTAAAAAAAAAGAAAAAAAGTAAGCGCTTATTGTTTATTTAATAAATATAATCTAACTCAACTTTGTATATATACGAAAAATTAAAAACCAAGGAATTTTAGAAAGAAAAGCCTTTTACAAAAATAGGTAGTTAAATTATAACTACTTATTTCGTAACTAAGTAAACATAGTTGTATACTCGTATTGTAAAAAAACAAAAAAGATATATAATAAAAATACGATGTCGTTAACATTTCATATATAAACAAAACAGTGTATGATATGTTCTTACTTTAAACATAAAATAAAAATGATTCTAATGTACGTAACTTGAATGAGAAAATTTGTTCTTTAATTTATCATAATTCTAATGATAAATAAATAGGCAGATTTTTTTTTGCCTATTTTTTTATTTTTAGTCCGGTCATGGACCGGGTACTTTAGCTAGTATATATATATATATATATATATATATATGTGTGTTGTGCATGAAAGTTTATCGAAAATACGTGGTTTAAAGATGCCATCAGTGCCTGCATAAACAACGCCACTTTACAAAATATTCGAGATATTTCAAGTTTTGATTCTGAAGGAAATAGTATTCACCGACTGACTATTGGTTATATATATATATATATATATATATATATATATATATATATATATATATATAAAGGTTACATAGTATATGGCGTAGGTAACTATCCTGCTAGTATTTTTTGTCTCATTCAAGTCTTGATATTTGAAGTGGGTTCCCTTAACTAACAAACATTACGGTCAAGTCATGTTAAAAGCACTGGTCCCGCTAGATCGCCGAAGTTAGACAGTGATGAGTGAACAATACATAATTCAGTGACTACTTAATCAACTACTGTAAGCAACATGGTTATCCAAATGACTTGATTCGGCATTTAAGGAACCGAAAAAAAGGTTGATATGTAAAACTAAACAAATTTATTTTCAATTCTAGAAAATTGTAATAAAAATTTAATCATCATACGTCTTTGAAGTTATTTTGAATACTAGTGCAGTTAGTGCTACTTTTTTTTCTTTTTTTTTTTTTTTTTTTTTTTAGCGGAAAGAGAAACATCACCAGCTTTGCAGATGTTACCATAACCATAGAATTAGTAATACTATTGTTCTTTATAAGACGTCATTCAATCATTAGAAATTCCACCAATAACAAACCTAAGTCAGTTTAGTCTGGTTTTAGAATATCTTTCCTATAAAATAAGCTAACAAAGTACAGAAGAGATCGTATTTTAACATCAGAAAATTTGCATCACATCAGAGTTAAAAGAGAACATTGTAAAAAGCAGTTACAGATGTCAAATTGCAGACCACACAAAATGGAATCAAAGTGACTAACACTAAAAATAGCTTTTAGAATGTAAATTGTGATCTGCCTGTATGGTTTCTGGGATAGGACAAAGTATTTGTCATTGCTGCTGATTCTATAATATACACATAGAAACAATGAGATTATAGCTTAATATAATAGATATTCGGTTTCTTTATGTCTGTAACAGTAACTATATCACTGCTTACGTCACAATAACCCCAAGAATTGCGTAAGTTAATGAATGAGTATTAAAGTTTTAGTCAAAATCATTAGTACACAGAATATATATTAATCATTAACGATGTAGCTATGAAAGTCTGAGTTAGATTTGCTTCTAAACAACCCATGTTTTAGTGCGTTTAAAATCCTACAATGTGTTATATATATCACTAAGAAATAAAGGTTTACATAATATATCGCGTGGTTAATTTTCATACTGGTTTAACAAAACTGGGGTTAATGAATTAATATTTGGTGTTATTGATCTCTAATATTGTTTTATTTACAACGTATTAAAAGCAAACCTATGAATGATTTTATATAGAAGCCAATTAACATACAATTAAAATAATTATGAAGTTTTTTTATATGCGTTCTTATTTAATTTCATTTGTATTTCTAATTCCTTTCATTACATAGCATATTCTTGCTAGTCATTCTTAAAACTCAAAATGCTATTTTCTATTCTCTCGAGATTACTTATAAAAATGAATTAGTAAATTTATTTTTTTTATCTTCAGAAAATAAAACAGATAACTTAGACGTCGTTATTCGTTTCTATTCTGATTTGTATCAATTCGTTTTTTTTTTCTAGATAAGTGATTATATATTTATATTAAATTACATTTATATGTAAATAGTTTAAAGATTTTTATAAATTTCCTTTCATGTCATTCTGATATCTCATGACATAAGATGCAATGTTTCATTTCCCTTAACTTGTATCATCTTAGTCATTTTCTTATATAAGATTAATCTCTATCATTTTACCATCTACGTTTAAATAAATGCCACACTTTAAAATATCGTTTATTTTTCAAATATTGTGTCTCATTCTCCAGTGAATTGTTTTGGTTGTTTAGCATAATTTTAATGCAACTTATAGTTCTTTAACTTTTTTTTTATATAGACGTCGTATGAGATCTAATGTCTATATTTTTTGTAACATTTGCATTAAGGTGTGTTTATCAACTGCCTGTCTTTCTACTTACATGAGATTTTATGAGCTGAAACAATCAGCGTCTGATTTTACACATGTCCTTCCTCAGCAATCTGCATATAATTCGCATCATTTTTCCAACAAAGTTTTTGGGTATACAGCAGATCTGAAAAAGCGATATGAGAGTTGGCGGTGTTAATCTCAACGACAATGTCAGTTATTTTGTTTGTCCCATATGAGCCGTGTCGTTTAACAATGAGTTAAATGGGTTTTTTTCCGCGATTAAGTATATGAGCCGGGTCGTGAAAGGAGACGTTTGACAATGAGTTAAATGCTTTTTTCCGCGATTAAGTATATGGATTTTTCTGTTAAGTAGTTGCAATGACTATATATTTTTTCACACATACGCCTGTGAGTGTGAATGAGTGAAAGTGTGTCTGTGAATGTGGGTTTGAGTGTGTGTGGCTGTGTGTGTTTTCATGCTTATGTTTTGATCTGGTATTATCAGAGATTTTATATGTTAGTGCATTTTTAATGGGTTGTTTTTGTTATTCATCTCAGTTGCAAAATTTATTCCATTTCTTCCGAAAATTGAAAACAATTCTTAATGGATTCTAATATTTGATGTTATTTTTGCTATACCTTTTTTCGCTAGATTCGTTTTATGTATTGTCTTGTAAGCAGTGATTTCTGTGCAAATAAATATATTCTTAAATTGTGTATGCAGGTGTTTCTATACCGATCATTCGTTTCCCGTATTTTTATAAGTTCTATTTTCCTTTTTTTTCTTTCAGTTGAAGGAGACATATTTTAATATATTTGCTTTTTATACGTTTAAGGTGAGATAACCGTCTACTACTACAACAACTAAAAGTATTACTACTACTACTACTACTATTAACTTCACATAAGGACAATTGTTTTTAGATTTTTAGAATTGTGCAATAGGATTAATATGTTCAAAAGTTAAGAATAAAATAATTTCATTTAATTAATTTCCAACTTGATATCAGTGTTTGCTTTGTGTTATTCCCCGTGCAATTATTGTTAATTTCAAGAGATAATTATCAGAAGTTGAATATTGAATGCATCGCCTTATTTACGGATTCATTGACTATTAATTATTAAGTAATTTTTATAAATACGAGATTTATAATTCTATTAAGCGTAGAACGGGATTTATAGTTCAATAAATTTGACAATAACTATTTTGTGGAGAATAAAAATGAAATGAAAATAGAATAACATAATACGAAATAACAATCTCTCAGGAGGCCCCAGGCTAGAAGAATCTTCTGGGCATGCGCAGAGAAAACGCTCTCTCCCTGGCGCCAGAAGAACTCTCGGCTGTTCAAACGAAGATCTTCATTGGAAACAGATGCTATTAACTGACTCAGGAGAAAACTTCCTCCAAGAAATAATCAAGAACCTAGAAATAAAGTCCTAACCATGGAAGTAGATTTTGTCCTTGTCTCTTCTTTCCATTAATCGACGGCGAACAATAAGAAGCACTTATAATTGGGTTTAAAAGAAGGGAAACCGGCGAACACACATCAAAATAACCAATGTGCCTAATCCCAAAAAATCCTATAGTCATATATGTTTTATTACCCGCCAAAAAAATGAACATCCAGTGAAAATAATACCACCAAAACAGGAAGCTATTAGTGCAAACGGAAATCATTGAAGATTATAAGGTACAACTTACCAAGATGACAATAATATTAAAACTGTTTTTCACGAATGGTTGCTGCATTTTCATATAACTTTCGCTCACACATATGAGCTATCTACATATTGCCCCCCCCCCATGTTCCTTAATTGCACGACAGTTATAATCTTGAAACTCCCACTGGTTAAAAATGAGACCTTCCAATTTGGCCACGGTGGAATGCAAAAAATTAAAAGTTTTTATTCAGAATGTTCCTTCTCCTAGTCTGGTTACCTAACCAAGATTCAAGAGGCCAGTCTGCCGTACTATTTACCCATAGGTAGAGAGAGATTAATTGGATGTTTAACTCTCCCAAGTTTTGTAGCGTTAGATGAAATACCTCATGCATAATATGAACTAGAGTTGATTAGTATTTTCCAAGAGTTTCATTGGCTATATATGAAGATTGAAGAATGTAATGATATTAGATATGAAATGTATATCACTTTACAGAAAGAACAAAAGAAAAACGATGTTTTGTTTAAAATCAGTTAAAACCACTCAGATTCAAAGCCAAACGCTGTTAATTGTTAAGTGATATGTCAAAATGCTTTTATGACCAGCAGAAAGTAAACTTTTTTAAAAAATATTATATATTCAAGCCATTAATTCCATGATTTCTTGTCGCATTGAAAACGTTTTCTAGTTGAACAATTTAACTAATCCTATTCTAATGCATTTTGTAGTGATAAGAATGGCGCCTATTTCAACAGATAGGACGAGAGAGAAATATAGAGAGAGAGAGGAGAGAGAGAGAGAGAGAGAGAGATGGGGTTGGAGAGAGAGAGAGAAGGATAGATATTGAAGAGGAAAGAGAGGACGATGGAGTGAGTAAGTAACGACACAGAGAGAGAGAGAGAGGATTACGAACAGAGAGAGAGAGAGAGAGAGAGATAGGGGTACGACAGAGAGAGATAAGAATGGCGCCTATTTAAAGAGATAGGACGAGAGAGAAATAGAGACATAGATGGGGGTTGGAGAGAGAGAAGGATAGATATTGAAGAGGAAAGAGGACGATGGAGAGAGTAAGAGAGAGAAGGATATAAACAAGACGAGAGTCATAGTGAGAGGGGGTAATAGAGAGAGAGGAGATATAGAAGGAGGAAAGAGAGAGACGGGAGTTTGAAGTGAGAAAGAGAGGAGATGATTGAGAGAGAGGAGAGACACATGAGGAGAGGGAGAGAGAGAGAGAGAGGGGTGAGATGAGTATTGGAAAGAGAGAAGGAGAGATATAGAAGGTGAGCGTGTCGAGACGATTGAGAGAGAGATGAGGGTTGGAGAGAGTAGAGACATACAAGGGGAGAGAGGGGAACGACTGAGAGAGATGGTGGGTAGAGAGAAAAAATGAGCGATAGTGAGAGAGAGAGAGAGAGAGAGAGAGAGAGAGAGAGAGAGAGAGAGAGAGAGAGAGAGAGAGGGGGGGGGTTTAGAGAGATAATTTGGTGTTGCAGAGTGACAATGAGTTATATAGAAGGGGGAGAGGCGATACGGTTGAGAGAGAGGTGGGCGTTGGGGAGAGAGAGGAGACGATTGAGAGAGAGAGAGAGAGTTGGGGGATGATGGAGAGATTGAAAGATAGAGAGACAGAGAAACAGAGGACGATAGAGACAGAGAGGAATGCGAGAGAGAGGGGGGATGACACACACACAGATGGGGGTACGACACAGAGAGAGAGAGAGAGAGAGAGAGAGAGAGAGAGAGAGAGAGAGAGAGAGAGAGAGATGGGGGTACGACACAGAGAGAGAGAGAGAGAGAGAGATGGGGGTACGACACAGAGAGAGAGAGAGAGAGAGAGATGGGGGTACGACCGAGACGAGAGAGAGAGAGAGAGAGAGAGAGATGGGGGTACGACACAGAGAGAGAGAGAGAGAAAGAGATGGGGTACGACAGAGAGAGAGAGAGAGAAAGAGATAGGGGTACGACAGAGAGAGAGAGAGAGAGAAAGAGATAGGGGTACGACACACAGAGAGAGAGAGAGAGAGAGGGGGTACGACACAGAGAGAGAGAGAGAGAGGGGTACGACACAGAGAGAGAGAGAGAGAGAGAGAGAAGAGAGAGAGAGATGGGGGTACGACACAGAGAAAGGTGGGGGTATGACACAGAGGGAAACTTAGAGAGAGAGAGAGAGAGGGGTTGGGAGTTCCAGAGTGACAATGAGATATATAGAAGGGCAGAGAGATGAGCAGAGAGAAGGGAGACGATTGAGAGAGAGAGAGAGAGAGAGAGAGAGAAGAGAGAAGAGAGAGAGAGAGAGAGAGAAAAAGAGAGAGAGACGAGAGAGAGAGAGAGAAAAAGAGAGGAGAAAGAGAGGAGAGAAAAGAGAGAAAAGAGAGAGAGAAAAGAGAGAGAGAAAAGGAGAGAGAGAAAAGGAGAGAAGAAAAGGAGAGAGAGAGAGAGAGCGAAAAAGAGAGAGAGAGCGAAAAAAGAGAGAGAAGAGCGAGAGAGAGAGCGAGAAGAAAAGAGAGAGAGCGAGCGAGAGAGAGCGAAGAGAGAGAGAGTGAAGAGAGAGAGAGAGAGAGAGAGAGAGATCGAAGAGAGAGAGAGATGAGAGAGAAGAGAGAGAGAGATCGAAAGAGAGAGAGAGAAGAGAGAGAGAGAGATCGAAGAGAGAGAGAGAGATCGAGAGAGAGAGAGAGAGATCGAAAGAGAGAGAGAGAGAGATCGAGAGAGAGAGAGAGAGATCGAAAGAGAGATATAGAGGTAGACGATGGAGAAAGGACACACAGACAGAGTGAGAGATTGGAATATAATGTTATTGTCATGTAAGCGCATTGAAAACCTGTAACTTTCCGATCTTGATATGCACATATGAAGCCGACGATTGTGTATCTCATGAATAACATTATGTAACCGCCAAACGATCTATAGAAATCCATTGAATTACACGTCATTTGATATACTATGTTGCGAAAGGTTCCGATTTTGCTGACACAGCTGACTTGTTTAATAGAAGAGATAAGCCAAAAAAGCAGACAGTTAATCACATCAAACTGTATTATATATTGCATTTGACGAAGACATAATACCAAAATGAGATGGGAAGCACGTTGTGTAATGGTTAAAGTCATGGGAAATGGACTCGTCACCCCGAGTTCAAATCCTGGATGTGTTAATTGCATTTCACTTGGCGCTAATGCCCTTGTGAAAGGTATGAATCCTACTCTCCCTCCAGCTATGGGTAAATAGTAGGACAGACTGGGCTCTTTAACCCTGGTTAGGCAACCGGTCTAGGAGAAGGAAAACTCTGAATTCAAACTCCGTTTAAGAAATTGACCTTGTGTCACATCCTGCTCGTGCGGAGGGGTTGGTAAATAAATACCAAAATCATGTAATCCTGATTATCTGGTGTTTATCATCGCCGAATTCTTATTTCTTATGAGCATCGTCACCACAGCTAAATAATGGACCATTCAGTTTTCATTTAAAGAAAGGGATGAAAAAGGACACGCTACACAGAACAAATATAATAAGAGAGAAGAGAGACAGAGAGACAGACAGACAGACAGACGAAGGTGTCGAAGCGAGGATGCTAATTAGTTTCAATCGAACATAATGAAATATGATATGAAAAGAAAGACAAAAAGAGTGAGAGTTGAATCAAGATTGTTATACTTTTTTTAAATATTGAACTATTTGTATTTCCTGCAAGTAACGGTTTAATTTAGACAATGTCTATTGAATCGTGTCACAGAACACAATATACGCTTGTTTATTCATTGTATTTATCCAATTACATCAGGTTGAACTCTGATCTTACTTGTCCCAACCCAAACCCGTTTTATCATATATGTACTTGAAAGGTTTTCTGTGGATCTTAATTTCCTGGGTATGACGTCAATTTCTATCTAATAGTGAAGTTCCAATTCTGGAGCTCTGGGTAATATGGAGTACCCCTTCATCACCATTAATCCCATTTCTACTCTGAGCAGCAGGGGAGTACATATTAGGTTCCTATCAATGGGTTAAATAAAAAATTATTTGAAAAAAAAAACTTGTTTATAAAAGTTGATTTAAAAAAAATAAGTACCATCAAGAATGAATAAAACAAAACGTCTTCGGCATAAAATAACCCAACAGGGTTAGCATGTCATAAAATCCAAACAACCAGTGTGATCTTTATTTGCTTATTTTGATATTAAATGGGTTGCTTTATTTACTTCATGGGATATTTACAAGGATGATTTGGATTTAAAAGAACAGTAGTGATACTATTTAATCCACCCCTGGATAAAGAGGGGGATCCATACATTTCCCAAATGTATTAGTACGGTAGTGAACATAATCAGGCGCCCATTACTTCCAGGTCCACTCTGACCTTGAGTGGTAGTAACTTTTAGGGTCCCATCTATGGGTTAAATAGAAAAAAAATGAGCTCTAAAAATGTGTTTAAAAGATTGAGTTTTTTTTTAACTGAGTATCCATAAAGAATAAATTAAACAAAAGGTCTTCGACATAAAATAACCCAATGGGTTGACATGCCGCCAGGGGAGTTCGAACCCATTCTATGATGTCAAAATCCTGTAAGTTAGTTACTACGCCACAAAAGACACACCTTACAATATTTAGGTGTTGGCTGGAAATGAATTCTCAATCCTCACATTTCAATTAACTATTGTTTAAACATCTCATCTGAAGAATAATCAAAGTTCCAATTACCGTCGAATTGGGAAGACATGGCAACAAACGGTTGTAACCCAATACAAACCCGAATAGTCGCAAGTCTACTACAGAATGGACGCGTTTTTTGTGTTGTTATTTTATTTTATTTTTTATGTTATAAACACATTTATAACACAAAAAAATAAGAGATAGAGAATAACGACACAAAAAAAAAACGCGTCCATTTCTGAAAATCGTCTCTGAAGATAAAGTTTACTTTGAAATCGATAAGACAAAAAAAAAAAAAACATCTTTTTGTTTTTTATTTTTATTAGCATTGTAATTGCCTTCAAATCATTGATATAAACAATGAATAACTAGTTAGAAACGGTGCCAGGCAGCTCTGATAGTTAATCACTATCCCAAGACGTTTCATTCCTATAGAGAATTTGATCCACGCAGCCTGTGCCAAACCTGACAAATCTATGTGAATGAATTGAACACCATTGATGTTTTGTCTCCTTTAATTAACGTAATGGCAAATAACCTGTAATCTATTGGACCGGAATTTCCTTGTTCAAGGAAAACCAAATGTTTTTTGCTCTCAGCTCGAGGATATTTTCACAGACAGCAATAAAGGACATATAATGATGTCTGAAGTAGGTAAGAAGTGCCTTACATTAAATAGAATGTGTAAAAGATGCTTCAAAGTATGCGATGCAAATAGTTACACAATAGGATGATTTTGTTTGTGTTGTTTTACAGCACATCAACCCTTTCTGGGTCATTGTATGCCGGAACAAGTCCTTTTGATAAAAGTATGTTTCAAGTTCTTAATGTCCACAAATTGTATATACAATTTTTATTAACTATACTAGCAAATATATGCACCCTCCGGGTGCAAGTATTTTAGTTAAGTTTTATAATAAAATATCATATTAAATTAGAAAGGCTAATGAAACTGAATAAGAATGTAGATAAAAAGATTTTGCAAAGAGGGAGTATGATTGAAAAATAGAACAACTTTGAAACTAACTCTTCCATCATTTTCCGTTACTCCCGTCTTTCATTGGTAAATTTTCCTAATTAAACTGTTTAGTTAAAATAGGAAGTAAAGAATAATATTACAGTTATTTCTTCTTGTTAAGGGATTTCTTTTAAGATTTATTGAAGAGATTTTTGCTATATTCAATAAAATAAAACCAAACATTAGAAATCAATAATACTAAGCATATATTTATTAAAATCAATTTTTTAATATAATATGCAAATTAGCCTTCCCATTCACACTGTAAACCTCTATTTTGTTGTATGTATAAATACAATTGCATGTTATTAGTATGTAGATATGGTCAACAGTATTAATGATGAAGACAATTTTATTAATAATTGAGGTTTAAATAAAAATAAAATCATGGAGAATTTGATGTAAATAACGAAAGGAATTGTGACTTGTATAGTAATATAGTTTCGGTTACAGATAGAAAACTCACAATCTCCATTATAATAATAATATAATATATATATATATATTATATATATATTTTGTTTGGTTTGATTTGTTTAATCTATACATATAAATGCAGTTGTTGTAATGCCCGGATGAAACTACGAAAATAAAACAATTAACGGCAAAGTAAAGATACACGTTAAATATCGCCAGGGCTTGGTTTTTGAGGAAAAATAATGAAGGCTTGATTTATATTTGTGAAGATAATTATAAAATAAAATTTCAAAGATAACAGCATAGAATTACTTTTGCATTTATTATTCCAAATAGTAGATATTATTTTTTCTTTTCAGAGTTGCTGGATCAACGCAAGTCTTACTTTTACATAAGGATTTTTATGCGGCGTATATATAGGATGACAATTAAGCTACTTCCAGCGAAATATATATCAAAGGAAGGAAGAACTCAATACAGTAATCCCATAATAAATTTATTTCGACGAAAATTGGGGCCCATATAAATCTAAGTTGATTTAAACCGGCTCCCCAAATTTTCGTCTCATCAGATGGGTCTCAATTCACTTATGGACAAGCATTTTTTGTGATATGCTTGTCCATAAGTGAATTGAGACCCATCTGATGAGACGAAAATTTGGGGAGCCGGTTTAAATCAACTTAGATTTATATGGGCCCAATTTTCGTCGAAATAAATTTATTATGGGATTACTGTATTGAGTTCTTCCTTCCTTTATTGATAAATATTGCTCTGTATATAATCTAAAAGGTTATTTTACATTGAGCTCTCTTCAGTGATTTAAAGATTGCTGTATTTTATACATACTGGATCATCAATATTAGTACAGTGGATCTTAGAAATCACATATAGAATCATCCCTTACTACCAAGTTTTGGATAAATCTCATATATATATATATATATATATATATATATTATATATATATAAAGAGAGAGAGAGAGATGAGAGAGATGAGAGAGAGAGAGAGAGAGAGAGAGTAAAAAATTTAAGTCATAGGGGTGACCTAAAGTGGGCATCAGCCAGACATTATATCCCCTTTTCACTTTTGGTATACCAAGGACATTGTTTTTTTTTTCGTCTGGGGTAAGTGCCATTCCTACCATTACCTCCTCACTTGACCACACAGTTCTCTCAGCTACTCATACAATAAGCTAGCGAGGGCGATATGTAAATAGGAAACTTGAGGTCTCCGGCTGAATACACTGCCGACTGAGTTAAACTGGCCGTGTGTATGTGTGTGTACGTGTGGGACGAACCTTACATTGGATGCTATAAGGAATGAATTATATGATAAAGCACATATTTTGAGAATGTAGCCTAGGAAAACTGGGAATATTATCTAACCAAGCATGAATATGTCCCGGGAGTCATATTCAACTGATATTTAATGGTTACGTTCCAATTTTGGACCTCTGAGGAATGTGGAGTACTCCTTCATCGTTATTGCTTATCGGAGCGGTAGTACATGTTAGGGTCCCATCTATGGTTAAATTGGAGAAAAAAATGGGTAAAAAAGATGAATGCACGTTAAGGATGAATAAACTACACGTCTTCGGCATAAAATAACACAACAAGAGTTGCCATGCCGTAAAATCAACCACACCGTTAAAAATTTAAATTCGCATTTATAGAATAAATAGTTGGGGGGGGGGCTTTGTGTCGTAACAGCCAGACAGCGAGGGAGTATATCCCTTTTTCATTCGCGCTAGAGCAAGGAGATTGTTTTTAGCGTCTAAGATGGGGTCGTCACACCTACCATCAGCTCCTCAATTTACCGCACAAATACCCGTGCTACTCATACGGTGAGTTGGCTAGGGCCCGCATCGAACTAGGAACCCTGAGGTTCCCAGTCGGATGCTCTACCGACTGAGCTAAACCGAAACTTTTTAAATATATAAATGAAAAATAACTAAGTCATCAGTTATTGTGTATTGAGGCACTAGACTTTGTTTCATCATCATGTCGCGCAAGTAGCACGGATATCCACGACAATCTCTCGCCAACCTTCCTATCATTTATTGCCCCTGGGAGGTCCTCTGCGCAGCAGCCAGCGTCCTTACATAGTTGGTCAATGTAGGTTCTTGCTGGGCGGCCCTCACTAGCATCCCCATGTTTTGGCTTCCACGGAGAACGTCGCTTATGAGCTCGTCCTTGCTTCTCAGCAGTGTCCAGCATGCATAGTCCGTCTTATTCGGATGGTTTGCGAGATCGGGGGCAGCTGCCAATACAGCTGCTTCCTTGTGGAGTGCTGCTTCCTCGACTTGTTCAAGACTGCACGCAACATTCTTGTGCAGCTCCCATCTAGCTTATTCTCAAGGTGCTTTGTTAGGGTCCAAGTGGTGCAGCCATACAGCAGTACCGACATAACAACAGCCTGGAAGTATTGCGCTTTATCTTGTCAGAGAGATCGGACTTTGCTATTCATGAATTAACATCGATCTCTGTAGAGGAGATATTACTACCCAGGTATGTGAATTGTTCTACTGGCTTAAGAGGCTGACCGTAAAGTATGGAGATGTCGCCTTTCTTTTTGAAACTTAATATTGTCTTTTATCTTATTGAGCGTGATATATTCAATGGGGAAAAGTTATTTAACAAAGACTTTATTCTATTTATATAACTAGTAATCAAGAAGGCAATATATAAACTGAAACTAAATATTTATTTTCCTCAATCGAACCCAAAATTAGAATAGGGTTAGGTAAGGGTTAATTTGTTTCCTGGATTAATTTCGCTATCTGTGTCTGTCGATAATAGTTCTAGTTGCATTGTGTTAATATAATAGTCTTCTGATTATTTCTGGACTCATAAATCTCGGGACGACGCGAATTGTTTGATTGACGGAAGGGTTAGGGATACTAATGTACAATAGTGTGCACTGGATAATATCATTAGGTTACTTATAAAAATCATTTAATTTCATGGAAACTTTGCGAGTTTTGATTAGGGTTATGGTATGTCTAAGTGTTAGAGTGACTTTTAAGTTACTTCGGGAGTTTCCTAATGATATTTATACGTAAAATTCATTTTAATGATATCTCTTGCGCGCTATTCTACATTTGTACGAATTCGGTCTGTTCAATTTTAATCGAAGATTTTCCATGAGCCTACTTACAAGTGGCTTCCATTAGCCAAGGAATGCTGAGTTATATAGTCTAATGTAAGAATTCTCGGAAAATAGAACAATCAATGATAAATTTTGACAGTTATTTTTCTTGTTAATGAATTTCTTTTAGGATTTATTGAAGAGATTTATGTCATATTCATTAAGCAAACAATTAGAAATCAATAATACCAAGCACATTTTTATTAAAATCAGATGCAAATTAGCTTTACGTTTACACTGAAAACTGGTATTTTGTTGTATATATAAATACAATTGCTTGTTATTAGTATTTAGGAAAGGCCAACAGTATTAATAATGTCAAACCGTTTTATTATTAATTGAGGTTTAAATAGAAATTGAATCATGGAGAATGTGAAGTAAATAACTAAGAAATTGTGACTTGAGTAGTAATATAGTTTCGGTTAGCAGACAGAAAAACACACAATCTCCATTATAATAAGATATATATATATATATATATATATAATGTCAATATTTTCTCTATTTTAGATGTTATCCCTTTAATCTTCCCCTTATGATGCATTTCTTTCGAAATGTTTATTTCATGGTATTTTTATTTTACTTTTTATTCACTTTCTAATTAATATCTGCACTTTTATATTTTGCTACACAATTTATTCCTTTTATTTATTTACTGTTTGAAGATCAGGAAATAAGATGAAACAACCAAAAAAAAAATCAGTATTCAGAGTAAGGCACGAAACGAACACCTTTTATATGTGTGCGATAGTACACATTGTCTATAGCAATTTCACACCTAAGATAATGGTAAAGGTTTGATATTTAAGAGTTTGCATATTCTGTGTCTGATAGATAAGTACCGTATATTCATAAAACATTGGAGGCGTAAGTGGCAATGGTTATCGTCGTTGAAAATAGACAGGGTGAGACTTCAAATCCTAGACGATCTTTTTTTGCCTTTGACATGACACTAATACACTTGGGAACGGTATGCATCCAAATATTCTCCCACGAATATATAAAATTTGAAAAAATATGGGTCTACATAGTTTTTTTGTTATTGTTCTGATCTTCACAGGACCCAGAAGAGTTCATTACGATAAAAATCGCAGTAGATCCATATTTTCTTCCCAAGTATTATTAACCCCCAACCTTTTATGAAGTATTGAGCACTCTTAGATAAATCACTGAAATAATATTACTCCAATGAAAATGTTAAAGTAATACTCGGACACTATATGAGACCATCTATATCGTCTAAGATGAAATACAAAATGTAAATGTAGATTATCTGATATTGCTTAACGTCAAATTATTATTTCGCCGATTTCAAAGAAAGAAAAGAGTCTAAGGGAAAATAGAGAGTGGGGTAAAGCGCGCGGAAACGATAACACTAGTCTGTTCCAATCAAACCTGATAAAAAAGAAAAAGAAAGAGAAAAGGAGGAAAGAGTGTTCAATCAAGATTATATTTTATACATTAACTTTAGCAATAGTTCTTAAGTAAACATATCAAACGCTGTAATAATTGAATTAACATAATGTGGAATATCCTCAGGTCCTGCTAGTTTCGTATAAAGGGCTTATTTAGCATAGTAATTTACTATCATCGGTAAGGTAGGCGGTATTTGTGATGTCGGAAAGGCCTGATCAGTTACTTTACCGACAATTGTTCGAAGATAATTAGAATTATAAAACAGACTGGAGGCCATAGAAAGACAATTTGCACGCTATTAAATGATGCTCCTCATACTAACACTGCCCATTCTCTAAATTAAAATCTCTTTCGACACGCACGAATCACCGTCATGGTTACCAGAACAATTTACGTTACAAACGCCCTAATCGGATTTCACTCCTATACGTATTATAGTCAATAATTAAATATTAATACTCTGCTTCCTTATTATTCCGACCGTTATCATCTCACAAAACACACTGGTTAAAAATTAGATCGTCAAATTCGTCCAACATGAAATTATTCATGTACAAGATGTGGACGGTATCATTTTAACCAGAGAGTGTTGTAAGATGATAACGGTCGGAATAATAAGGAACCAGAGTATGAATGTTTGACAATTAGTTGCAGGATGCTATAGGTCATATTGATTAGTACCACGTTGCATAAACTGGCGATATATTTATCAAATATTACTTTTTTTTAAAAGAAAATCTATCTAAAATCAGATTGTCAAATCTTTATGAAATTTTCATTATTTATTATAAATACATAATCTTTTGAAATAGGTTTTGTGAGAAATATTATTATTATTTGATAGACACCCCCTACCCAAATATTAAAAATAACAGGAGAAAAAGAAATCAGATGAGCAGAAATACTTTTATGTTACAATAGTCTATCCATTTGTTAACTGAAAATTATTTTCTGGTATCCAAGTGTCTTCAACTGACCTTTATATATCTGTGGTCAGGACACTGGGCAAATGAAATTTCTCATCTTGTAATATTGTGCGTTCGATTAAAAGAGATTAAGTTATTGGTAAATCTCTATGTGTGACATTAATTTGGATCAATATGTCTAAGGAATTTTAATACTGGATAGAAATACTTGATATAACAGTAAACCATTTGGATTTAGATACTTGAAGCTATAATTGTTTACTAAGAATTATTATTAATTATATGACCATATAACTATGTGCAAACAAATGACTTATTAAATACAAAACATTTTAAACTATATAATCATTAGTATTAGATAGGTATATAGAAATAGTGCAAATCATTTTGTACTAGATAGGAATATCATCATGACGCGCTGTTGGCATGGATATCCATGACAATCCCTCTCCATCCGTCCCTATCGCTCATCATTCTCGGGAGGTCCTCTGTGCAGCATCCTGTCTCCGCACAGAGCTGATCAATGTAAATTTAGATACTTAGGCAGTAACATCTCCTCCACAGAAAACGACGTTAATGCACGCATAGGAAAGGCATGGGTCCGCTATAAATAAATTATCGGTCATATGGAAATCCAATCTCACAGACAAGTTAGAGACAGTTCTTCCAGGCCGTTGTCTTATCAGTGCTGCTGTATGCCTGCATCACCTGGACCCTAACGAAGCGACTAGAGAATAAACTTGATGGGAGCTGCAGAAGAATGTTGCGGGTGATCCTGAACAAGATGTGGATACAGCACCCCACGAGAAAGTAGCTGTACGGCCACCTGCCACATATCCCCCAAACCACCCGAGTAAGACGGACAAGACACGCGGGACAGTGCTGGAGAAGCAAGGATGAACTCATAAGCGACGTCCTACTGTGGAAGTCAGCACATGGGCACGCCAGTGTGGGCCGACCAGCAAAGACGTACATTGATCAGAGATAGGAATATACTTTTGCAATTATGTGATTTCGAGTAAGTATTCCTTTTTTTTTTTTAAATTTGCACTTAGTTATATCATTTCAAGTATTCCTATCTAATACTATTAAGCAGATTTATTTGATCCATATATGGGAATTTGAGTTTGGAAATTACTTCGGAACTTCTTGTGTTCTTTCTGGGATGTCTTGCCTTGTACTGTTGGGAGTTTTGAATAAAGAGGACAAGACGTTTTATTTTTCCTTTCAGGTCATTATTTTTCATTAAACCAAATACAAACCCGAAGGACAGACTGAATCTCCCGTCTATTCTCCTGAAACACTTAGCCCAGACTGTTTCCTCTCGCTATTCTCCCTTTCACTCATCATGTTGGCACTTTTAGACCAATGAGAAGACAACAGTTCAGCCATCCTTATTCTAATTATTTTCCCTATTGCATAACGTATAACTAAAATTTTGGGTTTCCACATCTCATTATTACATCAGCATAAAATAAGTCGACATACCATCGAATAAAAAAAAAGATAGTTACTGATACACTCTGATAAGTATAATACTGTTAAGCCATATGACAAGTGTATATGTCAAAACCAGAAAATATGTTGTAACGAATCGCAGCAAACAAAAAATACAATTGATTTGTTATAACATGCATCGTCATCATCTCTCTGTAAAAACCATGTAAAAGTATTCGATAGCAGAGTGAGAACAAATTGATTGTAACCTATACATATTTAAAAGACGGTAGCCTAACACTAACTCTAAAACTAATCCTAACCCTTATCGTAATGTCTCAAAGATTTCTATCATTTGGGAGTTAACATGAACTAAAAGCCTTTTCACAAGTTTCTCTCTTTATCTTTTTAGTTTTTAGTTTTTATTTGTTTAAAAAAAATTGCCTAGGGATTGACTGAAGTGGTGAAACTGCTGCCAAGTCACTGATTTTTTTTTTTTTTTTTTTTTTTTTTTTTTTACTCAGAGAACATAATGTGTTTGTTTTATTTGTTAAACATTTCTACAAACTGGTTGTAGTCATTTATTAAACGTACTTTGGCAAAAGGTTTGTTTGGTTTTACGGCATATCAACCTCGGTGGGTCATTTAATGCCGATAAAGTTTTGAAATAAATCCGTTCTTAATGCATAATAGAATTGTTTATAAACTCATGTTTTTCTATTTAACCCATAGATGGACCCTAACAGGTACTACCACTCCGGGTCAGAGTGGACCAGGTAGCAATAGTGATGAAGAGGCGCTCCACCTTCCCCAAATCTCCAAAACTGGAACCTCACCATCAGATAGAGTTTAACGTCATTCCCAGGACATGTAGACCTGCAGCCACCGCCTTCTAGCACCCATATGATAAAAAGGGGTTGGGGCTTGCCATAAGGCAATAGGGTTGAAAATCATATAGGTGCTAGGGTTTGACGAGACCAGCCGATTGATCGGATGGGGCCTCACCGACCGCCCGTCTAGCCCAAGATAGGGCCAAAGTGGAGTATTGCAAGTCATGGACTGATCATACACCTGGGACTATCCTTAAGCATCACGGGTTGCCACCCACGGCAACAGGTGGCCCATTGGGGAGTCTAACCTTCTGCAGAAGGTGCAGTCGGTGCAATCTAACGCCCCAGACGACAGGGCGGAAAAGGTTTGTTTTTGTTTTTAAATATAGCTTTGAGAGGAAGGGAAAATATATATTTCATGTGCAAAAGAAAGATTTAAGGGATAAGTTTGAACTATAGACATTTACACGGAAGTTGTGTGAAACTGTAAAAATCAAACAATTAACGACAAATATATATACATACTTATTCACTTTCAACACATCTTGCGCTTTGAGAAAAAAATAAAGATTTGATTTATATTCGTGAAGATAAAAAAATATAGTATTTAGATAGTCACCGTATGGATTTTTTTTATTCAATCTTTTAAATAGCAGACTGGTTGTTCTTTTTAGAGTGTCTGTAAAGCAGACCGATTCAACGCAAGTTATCTTTTTTACTCACAATGCCTTAATAATGGATCTCTGAGACTACCTTTTTGCCTTACCTCTACCTAGGCGACGCCGGAGAGCCGCTTCTAGTGGAAAAGAAAGGTAATTTTTCGTTTGCTTTTTATCTTAAATCGAGTTGTTTTTGTTATTCTCCGCCACAAAACATCCGTTCTTTTAGCCTCATTAATCCGTATCAATTTAATCCTTAATAAACAAGATGATACATATGCTAATTTTGTGTATTTTCCCAACCCCTCCGTATAAGCAGGATGCGGCACAAGGTCATTTTAAGCGGTGTTTAACAGGTCTGAGTTCAGAATTTTCCTTCTATTTTCCAAACTCTATAAATTTGTTGCGAGTGGTAAGGCCTTCAATGATTGCCCAATGTATGGATAGGGTTTCACATATTCAGAGAAAACACCTTTTCTATATGAAATCGGATCTAAGAAATGCTTATCTAAATATTTTTCTGTATATTCACACATGCTAATTGTGTGTGTTTTTCCACCACCACCCCCCGTATAAGCAGGATGCGACACAAGGTCATTTTAAGCGGTGTTTAACAGGTTGACTTCAGAGTTTTCCTTCTAGTATCCTATGGATAGTTGGAGGGAAAATAGTTGAATTCATGCCTTTCCAAAGGGTATTAACGCTATGGGAAATGCAAACAGCCTCGTACCGGATTTTAAATGTATCCCCGTATCCATTTCCTACAACGCCTCTTAATTATATGATAGAATAATTAATTTACTTCCAGTATACAATTTTAGATAGAAAGGAACCTGATTTGCTTAAAAGGAATTCCCTTTCAAACGACAAAGCATTGAAAAATCACTGCTATCATGAGACTCATCCAAGTCCAAATCTTCCGTGATCTTGTCGAAACCCACAAGTGACGTATGCGCGTAAAGTGACATTTAGGGCATTGTAATTTATAATACCATCTATGCCTGCTTTTCGTGGCTGACATGGCCAAGGTTTGCTGGCTCCCGATTTGCTGTCGAGAAATCACAAATTATTCATTTCAAATCAGCTTGCCAAACGTTAGACGAAAAGCCGATTATACTGCATGCTGATCTCGAATTCTCTCTTGCAACCTGACAGTGGCATTAAGCATCTTGCAATGCTAAAGATTCTTCGAATTGAATGCATTTTATTTACGGTATCGTGAACAAACTCTATAAATTTGTTGCGAGTGGTAAGGCCTTCAATGATTGCCCAATATATGCATAGGGTTTCACACATTCAGAGAAAACACCTTTTCTATATGAAATCGGATCTGAGAAATGCTTAACTAAATATTATGTATATTCAGGGCATTTAAAATTATATCAAAATCATATATTATAATCATATTGATAAATAAAAAAGAATATTTCTCTGAATGTTTGAGATGAGGCTTGAAGATTAGTATTATCTGCGTTATTCGGACTACTGTCCCCATCTTCATGAAACGTTGTACAATGAAGATGGGGACAATAGTCCGAATAACACAGATAATACTAAAAAAGAATATGATACAAATAACGAATAGACTAAGTTAAAAAAAGAATACTTCCCTTATTTACTTTAAAAACAGTAAATACATCAATGGAATGCAAATATGTAAATCCTAATTATCTGGTGTTGCTTTCTGAAAAAGTCTTATTTTTTCTGAGTATCGTCACCTCAGCTAAATAACGGACCATTCCGTTTTACAATAAAGAAAGGGAAAAAAGGACATGCGACAGGAAAAAATATAAGGAGGAAGAAAAACTTTTTAGAGAGGCTTGGATGTGCAGAAGCGATAACGCTAATCTGTTCTAATCGAACATAAGTAAAAGCTGAAAAAAGGAAAGAAAGAATAACGGAGAAAACTAACCCCACCCATTCCAAATAAGACACCAACCCTCCCCCCTAAATTGATAGATATAAAAGATGTTACTTTCGGAAATTCTCAGTAAGAGTCATGTTCTTGTGATTACCTGAAGATGCCGTATTAATACGGTTGAAATAAATTATTGTAATGAAGCAAGTTTAGAGTTTTTTTCATTTACTAAATATCTTGCTCTGTCCTTTTACTCACTGGTATTAGGTACATTGAGCTCTCCTTATGGTCTACCTGCATCAGCTTGGTTAAACCACACATGGAAAGACCCTAACTACGGAAAAAAACTATATATTATCTTATTATAATGGAGATTGTTGCTATTCTGTCTGTAACCGAAACTATATCACTACTCAAGTCACAATTCCCTTGTTATTTACGTCACATTCTCCATGATTTTATTTTTATTTAAATCTCAATTTCTAATAAAATTGTTTTACATTATTAATACTGTTAATTATATCTCAAATGAATAACAGCAATTGTATTTATATATACACTAAAATAGCAGTTTACAGTGTGAACAGGAAGGCTTATTTGCATATTGAAATTAAAAATTTGATTTTAATAATATGTGCTTAGTATTATTGATTTTATCGTATGGTTTATCCTAATGAATATGATAAAATCTCTTCAATAATCTTAAAAGAAATCGATTAAGGAGAAAATAATTCTGATTTTATTCTTTACTTCCGATTTTAACTAAGTTATTAAATTAGGAAAAAGTAATGAAGACGAGAGTGATAGAAGTTTAAGTTTCAGTTGTTCTATTTTCGATTATAACCCCTCCGTTTAATCATTTTATCTGCATTCTTATTTAGTTTCATTAGCCTTTCTAATTTAATATATTCTATTACATTAAAAATTAAATACTTGCACCTGGAGGGTGCATATATTTGCTATATTATATATATATATATATATATAATATATAGAGAGAGAGAGAGAGAGAGAGAGAGTTAAATCAGTGTTTATTATACTTTTTACATATTGAATTATTTGCAATAGGTCTTAAGTGAACCTATCAAACATAGTATTTAAGTCACCATACTGTAATATATTCACAGGCATGTTAGTTCAAATTTAGATGGTCAGTTATAATTTGTTGGATAACTTTGTATGTGGTTACTGGTGGTTGGTTCCGATCAGGCTTTTGAAATGTTCTTTCTACTTCTGAAGTCTTTATTCATTGCTGCCAGGTTTTAGTTTGATCTTGAATGTTTTGCATAGCGCTATTTTCATTTACTATATGTAATACTAATTTATATTATCTATCTTCATCTATCTAACGATGAAAATGTATGGAATATAACAAAATATGTGTGTGTGTGTGTTGATTCTTTTATTATGTGCACATCTAAAGATATAACACGGTGTTGTATATTGTACAAACGGAAATAGAAATTTCCGGTTGAATTAAACAGAGGGGGGACGAAAAAGGTGACAAAGACTTTTTCCTGGTGGGAGCGAACAAAGAAAATGCGTAGGCGTTTGAGATATATAAAAAAAAACAGTCAGTACTGAACAGACTCCAGAGAGACGGCGAACGGAGTGACCGACTCTCGCGCACCATCGCTGCCAGCGGGCTGTGAGGTTCGTCCACCCTCTTTGCCTCAGATCCCAGCAGCAGTAGAAGTCATTGTCAACCCTCGGTCATTTCATTGTCAAGCTCGCCGCCCACCACGTACAGCCGAGAAGAAATAAAGTCAAAATTCCTACTATACCATATGTTGTAGATTTCATTAAGCAACCACTACATATATCGTCTAGGAATCGTGACGATACCCGCTACGTTACGTACGCCGATTTAGCAGCGTGAGTTTGAAGAAGCCTCTATATGACATATATAGAAATTGATGCCAGTATGTAACATGTACGATTTAGTGCCGGTAAAGAAGGCGCTATGCAACAACGGAATATTTTGAGTAACATTCTTTAGATTTTTGTTCGGTATATTCAAAACTCTTCAAAGTAGATCAGGGTGACATTCATATAAGCTAAATGTATGCCAGATAAAATATTAACATCCCTTGGGTGAGAACGATACACAGGGTACTTGTTTCTTTTACAACTCTCATCTCGGAGGATCTTATGTAAATCACTGAACTTTAAACATTTTTTTTTCATATTTTTAACCAATTGTCATTTTTCTTGGCTTTTAGCCCCTTCAAGCTACTGCCAAATGATATTTCATCTACACATTAGATCTCATTTGAATAGTTTCTTATTCTATCCCTTATCTTCCTAAGATCTAGCCTCCGTTATCTAAAGTTATCAAGGTATACCGTCTTTTTCGTCGTGATTGGAAGTGGCAACGATAAGAAGAAAACGTTCTACAAATACTTTTACCTTCAGCCAAATGACAGACTTTTAAATGCAATAACAAAAATTAAATGCAATAACAATAAATGTAAGATTTATATTTATTCATAATTTCTTCATATCTTATGCTATTGCTCAAACTTTTGAAAATTTAAAGCCTTCTCGTTAAAAAAAAAAAAGAATGATACAAATGAGAGTTTAAATAATTAAGACATTGTGACAGGAAACATGCATTCAATACATATATACACACACAATATTTACACACAAACATATGTACATATATAAATATATATGATATGATCAAGAATATATATATGTGTGTGTGGTGAGAGAATGAACATTATTCTCTCAATGTGTGTGTGTGTGTGTGTGTGTGTGAATCTGTGTGTTGTTGATAAGAATGAAAGGTATCAGAATGATGGAACGATAATTGAGATTTTGAGATAATATAGAGAAAACATTCAGAAATGACAACTGTTTTTTTTTACATAGGAAATCTGAAAATTCAAAATGAAACATGTCAATGCCTTTGATTAAATGGCCAAAATAAATAGAAAATATATAAATTAATGTTTACAGAGATAGGAAGAAGATATATAAGAGAGAGAGAGAGACAGGAAGATAATATAGAGAGAGGAGAGAGAGAGAGAGAGAGAGACAGGAGATAATATATGAGAGAGAGAGAGAGAGAGAGAGAGAGAGAGAGAGAGAGAAGATAATATATATAGAGAGAGAGGAAGATAATATATATAGAGAGAGAGAGACAGGAAGGAAGAGAATATATAATATATAGAGAGAGAGGAATAGAATATATATATATATATAGAGAGAGAGAGAGACAGGAGAGAATATATATATAGAGGGAGAGAGAGAGGCAGGAAGAGAATATATATGAGACAGGAAGGAATAGACAGGGAGAGAGAGAGAGAGGGGGCAGTTAGTATGCATATGTATCCAGAGGAAATTAGTAAAATAAAATAGTTAACGACAATATATATATATATCTGTGTGTGTGTGTATATATATTCACTGTTATTGAGTCTAGTTTCTGCGCAAAATCTTAAAGATTTGGTTCATAATTACGCAGACATTCAAACTTAATATAGCATTAACATTCTACTTCAAA
>CM042141.1:56271788-56324288 GCA_023376005.1 Doryteuthis pealeii | reverse complement strand
TGAATCTCCAAACTCGACGGTAAACCTCTAAAATCGGTGAAACAATTCACATACCTAGGTAGTAATATCTCATCCACAGAAAGCGATGTTAACACACGTATAGGAAGGCATTGCCTGCCATAGACATTATCAGTCAGATGTAAATCCGATCTCCCTGACAAGTTAGGTCATCAATTCTCCTAAACCGTAGTCGTATCATAGCTAATGTATGGCTTCAGCCCTTGGACCCAAACGAAGCACCTAGAGAATAAGCTAAACGGAAGCATCACGAGAACGCCCTGCGCGATTTTAAACAACAGACTACAAGAAAGCAGTTGTACGGCCACTTACACTGTCACACAGACCATTCGAGTGAAACGAACAAGACATGCTGGACACTGCTGGAGAAGTAAGGATAACCGCATAAGTGACGTTCTCCTCTGGAAACCAGCACATGGGCATGCTAGTCTGGAACGCCCAGCAAAACACACAAATTGATCAGCTTTGTATGGATACTGGATACTACGCAAAAGAACCTTCAATTTGAAATGAATGATTGGCGAGAGATTTTCAAGGATATCCGCGCTACTAGCCCGACATGATGATGAACGAAATCATAAACATCCCCACTGTCATCATCTAAATTAGTATGTCTTCGTTTAAATATCATCGCTTTCTCGTTATCTATAATAACACGTCTGTATTGCCATACATTATATAGAGAGACGAATCTATATTTTCAATTGATAAAAATACCTACAGCCATAGATGCATGTTGAAATAGAGGATTGCAAACGCATGAAGTCAGCAATGATTTAAGCAGGTGTTGTTTAAAAAACACGGGATATGTATTCTTTATGATTTTTAATTGGCTACGTTCAAGCCTTAACGTTTTATTTATATCAGGGTCCAGATTGTAGATAAGAGAGCCCAGGCGCATTCAACCATATCCACAATCGTCTCATTGTTTGTAGTTGTTGCTTTTGCCTTGGTGGTAAGATCTGGACCTCGATATATAAATATTCCGTGATTTTTAACAAACCCTACTTAAATAATAGATTTCTGCCAGCATATACACACTTAAAACCATCTCTCCGTCTGCTGTACCGCTCTCATTTCGCGTGCACACACACACACACACATTATATATATATATATATATATATATATATATATATATATATATATATATTATATACATACCGTATTTGACGGCATATAGGATGCCCTTTTTTCAAAAAATTTGGGTTTAAAAAAAATTTCCCTGCTTCTTATGCGTCGTAGGTGAAGTTTGAGACCTCCCGTAGGCCTAGGCTAATCTTCCCTATGATGCTCACTAACCCAGCTTACGTTCAGTACTTTTACCTACCCTAAACTCCATGCATCCTTATTTTATTGCTGGCATTGTTATAATCAAAGTTAACATGAGCTTATGGGGGCGAAGAAAAAACAATACACTAAAAACATTTTTTCCTGAACCTGACCTGCTGAAATGGGGGGTGCGTCGTATATGCCCGTGCATCTTATATGCCGTAAATACTATGTGTGTGTGTTAGTTTGGTCCGGGGTTCAAAAATTAATTTTGCTCTGGGGTTAGTTCAAGGTGAGAGGGGTTGATGAATTTCTCAATATCACCCCCAAAAAAAAAAAAAAACTTAATTCCCGCCTAATAAGGCGGGAATTAATTTTTTTTTTTTGGGGGGGGGTATTTGTTGCGGCCTGCTTGTTGTAGAATTGTTGTAAATCTACAACAAAAACAAAAACTATCATCATAATTAACCGAATAAGTCAAAATTCATGAATGAATATGAAATTGATCAATACTATTGCCCAGCATTTTTAAAAATTATTATTATTATAATCATCATTGATTATCGTCTTTGATAATCAGTAAAAAACAATTGCGTTGGATTATATATGTTCATAATTAAATCACATGTCAACTGCACCGTAATAACCCCCGGACATTTTTGAAATTCCATGTGTGTTAAGGGATAATACGTGTAATCAAATAATCATTTGGCTGCCATCTTCTCATTCTTCTGTTTTGAATATATAATTTTCGTATTCGTGTGTTTGGATGTTTTACTTCAATCAACCTAGAAAGCACAAGATTTTCAGGTGTCTAGTGTTGGAGTTTGCAATTAATTTTGCTCGAAATGATGAAGCAATGGCCACATCAATGTCATGCACAATTTACGTTTCATGATTAATTTGTGTAATTATTTGCAACCAGGATGATCGCTCGGCACTCAACAGAGAAATTGAAATGAGTAGACAGAAACATGCACTGTTGCCAGGCGAAATATGAGCCTAATCAATAATAATAATGATCGGACTACTACTTCTTCTATTACTACTACAGATAATAATAATAATAATAATAATAATAATAATAATAATAATAATGACAATGACAAGAATAAATAATAAGACTATAGTAATAGCAATAATAAAAATTGTAATAAAAATGTAAATGACAATAATAATTATAAAATGATAATGATAACAAAAATAAGAATATAATAACACAAATAATATAAAAATGATATCAATAATGAAAATAATAATAGGGATTACAGATGTCAAGTTTAACCCTATCTCTATTGCTTCTACATCGTTTAAGGTTTTTGTGTTTTTTAATAATACTATTGAAAATTAAATATAGTAATCGTAAACTCGGAGAAGAATGTTACAGTTTAATGATTGAGTTTTAAAAAATACGAAGATTAAATGAAACTGCAAATCTGAAGATGAAGCAATATCTGTAAAATGGTTCAACAAGAATACAACAGGTAGTTCTGTCAATGTTGCCCGTCATTGAATAAAGTTTGAAGACCATTCTAAAAAAAATGGAAGAATGGAAAATCCATTGAAGAATCATAATGAGCCGGAAGCAAGACTTACCAAATTCATCTAAAATGCAGAGGAGTATATAAAAGTAATGAAAATATTTACAATCTCCTGTTTAAGCTCTTCACCATTAGAAAAGTTTTCTTATATCGCATGTCCATCGTTATTCAATTATCTGCGAGACTTTTACGCAAGATGTAACTGTTGATTTTCCCCGAAGTCCGAGAGAAAGCATGCTTACTCAGTTCTGCAGGACTCATCTCAGTCTGAATGGTTTCAATTCATCCTCGGACATCTACCCTCCTCTGTTTGTTATCAAGGTGTTTAGGGATGGTCCCAAGGGTTCCAGCTATGAAAACCATTTTCAGTGTCTGGCAAGTTAATAATTTGTAATAATAGTATTTGGCTAGATGTTTGCCTTAATTTACTTTAGATCTGTGATCTGATGAATTTTGATGCCTAGTGATTTTCTTTTTATTATTAAAAATTTCATCTGGCCTTTTCATTTCATGATTGCACCTAGATAATTGTTTGTGTTGGAGATCTTTGTGGTGTAATGGTTATCATCGTAAAACAGACTCATTGTCCCGGGTTCAAATCCTGGACGAGGAAGTTATCATTCCTCATTCGTGCTAATACGATTGGGAAAGTTATGCATCAGACTATTCTTCTCTTTATGGGTAAATAGTAGGACAGTCTGAGCTATTTAATCTTGGGTAGACTGTCTAAGAAAGAAATTGACCTTGTATCGCGTAGAAGTTTATATATATATATATATATATATATATATATATATATATATATATATATATATATATAATATATATAGAGAGAGAGAGAGAGAGAGAGAGAGAGAGAGACAGATAGGCATATAGATAGGTATATAGATAGATATAGATATATAGATAGGTAGGTATAGATATGATTGCATGTCTCATTTTTAGGACAGTTTCTGATTTTTGTGTGTTTGACAGTTTTGATTGTATTCCTCTTTTCTGGATAGTGTCTTAACATTCCCAGGTATTTACAGTTTTCTTTCTCTACAAATTTGTCCTTTATTTATCACTAGAAGCATCTACTCTGCTTTGCCTGGTTAGAGGGGGATGATAAAAAAGTTAGTCTCGCATATCCATTGATTATTTTGGTCTTACAAAACATTAGTTTGTTTAAATACCGAACACCACCAACTACTTTTCCTTCTCTTACATAGTGAAAGTGTATATACATATATTTACTTTGTCATTAATTGTTTTATTATCGTAGATTTATTCGGACATGCATACATAAATTCCAAGTGTCCTTTATATATGTATAGATAAGCATTGTGCATTTCCCAATTCTAAAGTCGCTGCTTGCATATTGGCTGAACATTCAATTTGTACCCGGCTTTCCACTTCCTTTTTATTCTTGGTGAACATCTTGATATTATCCATATGCATATTGTGGTTTATCTTTTCTTAATGTGTAACCACTTTCAATTTCTTAATGTCTAGTTTAGTGGAAACATAGTTTTAACGAAAATATTAGCAAGAGATTAAACTGTATCTAATGTTAAAGTTTCAGTTCTGAACCTCTGGGGTGTATGGTATACCACTTCATCGCTAATACTCCACAGTCAGCTGACCGGAGTCGTAGTCCCTGCTAGGATCCCATCTATGGGTTGAATAGAAACAAATAAGTATCAAAATGTGTTTAAAAGAAATTGGATTTGAAAAAAATGAATTGAATAACCAACAAGACTGAATATAACAATGTCCTCGGCCAAAATAACCCATTAAGGTTTGACATGCCATGAAGTCCATCCAATCTTGGAAGATTCTATTTTCTGTTAAAATCTATATAGACTTTTTCTTATCACAAAGGCCTCCCTAATTAGTGTTTGTTCCAGTCGAATTCTATTGCTCTGTTTTACTATGGTTTCTTTGTTTAATGACATTAAAATTCGTGAGTTCTATAGTGAGAGAAGAGTAGTAGTGAGAGAAGAGACTTGCGTCGTGCAAAACGGGCGAGACTTGCTTTGCGTGCAAGTCCACCTTGCCTGAGACATCGGAACTAAACGGGTGAACGATGAGTGGGTGTAGTCAGGCATACAACATCGAAAACTTAGAGAGGAGAAGTAAAAGACTCTTTATAGAAGCGCCTGGGGCGTTATGCATAGAGGTTGCAGATAAAAAGTCAGTTTCTCTGAGAGGGAGGGAAGAAAAAATGGTCATTCAGTCGATTGACTAGAGCGAGCAACGACGCAAATCAAACGAGGAACGAAGGAGAGGTGGAACAGAAAACGGAGGAGTGAAGGAACTGGGAGAGGGTGAGAACAGAGCTGTGAAGGTCACAAGAGAAGAATCGCTGGTTCAATCACGAGCAAAGAGTGTTAGAGACAGTAATATTAAAACCCTATTTATAGAAGAGCAGTATTTGTGTTCTTTAAACCATATTGCTGTGACGAGGGTTTTTCATACCTTTCTCAAATGTATTAGTCCGGAATTGAACGTAAAAGCACGACAGGAGTTTGAACTCGCTTACAACGATGTCGCAGTTCAGCATGTTAGCCAATACGCTATGAAGATTCCCCTTTTATTTATGCTTTCACCCTATATTGATGGTGGGTTTGGTTTGTTTGTTTTATATATCAACCTCAGTGGGTCATTTAATGCCGATAATTTTGAAATAAATCAATTCTTAATGGATAATACAATTTTTTATAGATACATTTTTTAAGCCATAGATGGGACCCTAACAGGTACTACCACTCCGGGTCAGACTGAACCAGGAGCAATGTGATGAAGGGGTGCTCCACATTCCCCAAAACTCCAAAACTAGAACCTCACCATCAGATAGAGTTTAACGTCTTCCCAGGATATGTAGACCCGCAGCCACCGCCTCCGAGCACCCATATGATAAAAAGGGTTGGGCTTGCCATAAGGCAATAGGGTTGGGAAAATCATATAGGTGCTAGGGCTTGCGTAACCAGCCGATTGATCGGAGGGGGCCTCTCCGAACGCCCGTTATTGATGGTAGGATTTGTTTTCATTATTATTAAATATCCTGATTTGCTTGTATTACTTTGTTACCTATATTCTTAAGATGACGTCTCATAGTTGGATTGTATGTCTTCCCTGTTGCACTTGTAGTGAATCTTTTGTTTCTTTGTGTCCTTGAGCGTTTTCTTTCCTTAAATATTTTGTTTGTTCCCCTTAATTTCTTTATCTATCGTTCTTGTCTCATTTTCTATCCAGCTTTTCTTTTTTCTTATGATCCGAATTCCTTGTTGTATTTTTTTTTCTTTCTTTTTTTTTCTTTTTGCACAGATTAGATCGTTCAATTCGCTGGTATTCGCTGGTATTCTCTGTGGAGATATTTTTTAGTAACTTATCTATCTTCTCCGCCTTTAGTTTGACTTTTTTCCAGTTTTTATTTCTTAAGGAGGATAATACTTTCTTCTCTGATAATTTTCTTTGTCATCTCCACAGTGTTTCTTTCCTCTTGTGTTCCTCTTTCTACAATGGCATAACCCTAGTTTCTATCATTCTAATTATTTTTAAACCTATTTTCAGTGTATTTATCGCAATTTACCTGTCTACAAATTTCCAGAATTTCCAGACACGAACTATTGATGTATATTAATACGCTTGTTCCTTAATATTCCAACCGTCATCATATTGATCGCCTCTAGTTAAAAGTGATAACATCAAATCTTTCAAAATTAAATACAAAAATGTAAATCCTAAATAACTGATGTTAGTTCTCCTCCAAATTCTTATTTCTGATGAGTGTCATCAAATTAGGTAAATAATCGACAATTCCGTTTTTATTATAAATAGAAAGCAAAGAAAAGGACATGCTATGCATTGAAAACATAATATGAAGGAAACAAAGAAAACAGTGTAAGAGTTAAATCAAGATTATTATACTTTTTACTATTTTGCATCATATCTTAATTAACTATATCAAACTTTGTAATAATTATATATACTGTGATATATCCACAGGTCCTGATAGTTATTATTATTAATGGTGTGTTAGTAGAAGTAGTAGTAGTAGTAATCGTAGTATTATTATAGTATAAATCATTAATGTCGGAATATTCTCTTTTACATATAAGTGTTTTTAATTAAGCCATAAAAACGAAAACAATTTCGTTTTAAAAAAGCATCTGTTTATTGAATCCCAACCTTTTGTGTATCATTAAAGCATTTCAAACAACTAGACGACGTTTCAAAAGATTTCATAATTACAATAGTTTCAAAACTGCTGAGAGTTTTATGAAATGAAAAGTATCTTAATCATTTCATTTCCTTTCATATTTTCTGCAGGGAAAGGAAACGGTCATATGTAATTACTGAAAGATTTTGTTACGTGTTGATTTTAATTACCACCATTTAATTATTCAATTTTCTTATTTTCCTTGTACATATTACAAATGTCAAAATATATATTCTTATCAACATATTTTTCTACTTCATAAATATATAATGTTTCTTAAAGTAAAACACACCTTATAAATCCAGTAATATATATATATATATATATATATATATATATATATATATATATATACATACAGGGTGTCGCAAAAATTTATATTTCTTAAAGGAAATATAAAGAAAATAAACAAGAAAATAAACAATTTTCACTTAAATAATCGCTGTTTTTACACATCGAAATTTCAGTTTAATCATTAATTTTTAATCTTATTCTTTTTACATGGGTAAAAATGGAATTCACTACCAACGAAAATGTATTTTCTGTTAGAATATTCTCAAACACAGTCAAATATGAGTGTTAGGCTTTGTGAAATCCGTTTTAAAATCTTCATCCCTCTGAGTAAATTTTAATAAATAAATATCTTCTCATTCAAAATGAAGTCTATTCAATTTCCTTAACCTTTGACTTGTAATTACATTGATATTCATGCGAATTATTTTCTAGATACCCCCTCTCTCTCTCTCATATATATATATATATATATATATATATATATATATATATATATATATATATATATATATATATACCAAGCGTGTTGGTAGATCCTTGCGGAGAGAAAAAAAACCCAGCAGAAAGTTTGATTGTAAAAATATACTACCAAACATGAACCAGGAGGAAACAAATTTTTGAAAAAAAGAAAGGACCAAGATATTCGTGCCAACAAAAAATAATCTATTGGTACAGTATTTGGCCAAAAGAAAAAACAATTTATATGTATATATATGTATATAAGATATATATATATATATATATATATATATATTCATAAAACCGCTAGGAGAAAGCTAATAAGTAAAAAAGTGCTCGATACTTAAGTAGAGCCAATAATAAGGATAATCTAATGAGTCAGACGAACCTACTATTAGTTTCGCATAAAGCTCTTCAGGGCTAAATCTTAGAGTCAGATTTTAGCCCTGAAGAGCTTTATGCGAAACTAATAGTAGGTTCGTCTGACTCATTAGATTATCTTTAGATATATCTGACTCATTAGATTATCTTATATATATATATATATATATATATATATATATATATATGAGGGTTGGAGTTAATCTGACAGAATGTGGTAAGTATAAAGGAAAAAGGACTGAAAATTTAACTGAAGTACCGCTCAACGGGGAACGAAATATATCTTTCCACACACACACACACACAACAATATATATATATATATATATATATATATATATATATATATATATATTGTTGAACTGCGCAGCTATTTTCTGTCTGCAAATCCTGTTTATGGTCCTTTCGAGTTGCTGGATTGATGTAACTATATCAGGCGGAAACTGACTGATGTATTTGCCATAGCTTATTTCCCGAGTACTTTCCGTCCCGTCACGTGCCATCTTCGGAGTAGTGCAAGAACAATACATAAATGGGTTGTTCCATTAAGCTTGTATTATTTTTATATAGGGGTTGAATGTTGTTATTTTATTATTTTATTTAACATCAACAATAATTAGAATAAAGTAAATTAAACAAATAAAGTTTATTTTCAGTTAACTGAAACTTTGATGCCATTCTTCTTAATGTTGCTTATAATGGTAACTGAAAGTCTATTGTGTGTTGGCAACCGAGTTTATCAAGCTTCTTTTTAAAACTATATAAAATTATATTCCTGACTTCCTGTAAAACCTTGGTTAACTGAAGATAATACACATTTGCTTTTTGATTGTGTTTATCCGTTGAAAATATTTCGCAATTTATGGCTCATAGAAAGGATTGTTTTTCGCCTTCGAAAAAGGTGATGAATATCCTCCCTTCTAAAAAAACACAATCTTAAACATTTGTTATTATATATATATATATATATATATATATATATATATATATATATATATTCAAAGCAATATAGATTTGATATAGGTTCATTGTGTAAAAAGAAAAACAATGCTCCTCAATTATTTACAAAATAGGATGTATGACCTGAGTGTTAAAAATGGACATGGTGACACAAGCTCTAATTCTCGATGAGACTGCTTGAGTTTCACTATCGGTTTACTAAGATGGACTAGTCTTCCATTTGGAGTTTATACTTAAAAAAAAAACATTTAAAAAGCTCTATCGGAGGAGGTAAAAAATATACTCATATACCAAGATGAGGTATGCTTATAGTAAGCGGAATTAAAACAAAAACCCGAACACGTTTTAAACAAATTCAAAAATGCTGGTATGACGAAATAGTGAATTAAATTGTATAAAAATATATTTTTGGGGATATTAAAGATGTAAAAAAGGAATTTCAACAAACAATGGAAAATACATGAATTCATCTATACACCTCCCACAAGCTTTGGTTAAATAATACAAATACGGGTGTTTAGCCTTGTCTCGGCAACAATTCAAGAAGATAAAAACTGGATTTGAAAATGTATACTCGCTGCAATTCGTCAGTTATTAATAAATATCTTTGAATGAATAATGTAAGGGAAATATGCTGCATAAGTGTCCTAACAGTTTGGGTAACATTCATTCTAAATTTGTCAACAATTTCAATTAGTTGTATTCGTAAATCGCAGTCCGTTAATCGTTATTCTCAGTCCGAAACCGTTTTGATTGTAAAGATAGATAATGCCAAACAAAATAAGTTTCTCTACGTGATCCCTTGCAAATGTTAAATTCAATTCAAATATTTGAAAGAAAAACGTGTTGATCGTTAGGATCCTATACAACGTAACCAATCACTATTATATTCATTCTACTGGAAATCAAATGCCTTCCAAGACCAAACACTGCTATGATCTGCTAGGTACTTAGTCAAATATCAAATTTGTACAATAGTTCTCCAATTACAAGTGCTCGAGTTTTTATGAGAAAGACATTCATTATAAACTTATATTTGACGTATCTATTTAATCTAAGAGTAAACATATACGATTAACAAATATTTTAAACAATCCACCACCAATTATATAAATGTAATACTCAGTTCAGTAGATCTAAATGATGATATAATTACTGTGAGATTAAAAAAGATTCCAAACTTATAAGATACAATATAAAATACATAAAATTCATTACATTCCTGACAGCATTTAATAATGTAATCAGAATGGAAAAAAATATCCAAATAATCTTAAGCATTCATTTTTCAAAAAATAATTTACAAATTGTTCTGGATATAACTGAAGAGATATCACCAATTCAAAATCAATTATTTCTTTAATGAATCAAATCAATTTGTTAAGAAAAACAGAATTTACAATTCTAACTATGTGTACACTGAAGTTAGAGACAGGTGGTGTAAGGGTTATTATCATAGGAAATTAAATCGGTGACACAAGTTCAAGTCCAGGATGAAGCTGGTGGTATTTCATATAGCGCTAATGCGGTTTCAATCCTAATATTCTCCCTCCATCTATGTCTTAGTTTGATTGTACTATTCTTAGAAGAGTTACCGTTTGCCTTTTCCCTGTTGTCTCATTAATGATGGCACAAATGCTATGGAATTCATACAATACCTGCGGTTGTTAGTGTGTTACTCATTTAAATACCGAACTGGATAATCGCAGCTTAACATTGTAGATCAATTAAGGAACCGATGGTCTCATGCTAAGCTGCGAAAACAGTCAAATTCTTGATCTGACAGAATCACCATGATTGAACTATTGTCCAATTATTTTTTCTGACTAGCAGAAGGTCAGCTCAGTACACTAGCATTCTATCATTCACTTCAATATATCATTGAATACATTCTTCTCCGCTCTTAAATAACCTTGTAAACAAACGCCATTTGTATTCTTTCACAGTTTAAAACTTTCTCTGTTGAGGTTGTTTTTTTTTCTTCATTGTTGAACTTTATTGGAAATGTGATAATCATTATTTGTAGAAAGATATTTTTAGTGACAAGATCGGATTTTATATGAACCGTTTTATCACATCGAAAATATGAAGCAGAACTTCTTTTGTACTGCAAATGTCAAAATCTTAGCATATTACACAATTCAAAATGGATCACCCTTTCTATTCAGAGTTGTTCTTTTCTTTAGACGCTAAAAGAATTGCCGTAATATATTCAATTATCATTCTTTTCTCAGTTTGGTTCAATCTTCTTAGTTGACATTTAAGAATCTTTATTTTTTTAAAAACTTTATTATTAGTAGTATTATCGAGGTTTACACACACACGCCTTAGATGGCGGTTTACTGAAGACTGAGTGACAAAGTCTCCTCGGGTTTCCAGAACTCTAAGTATTCTACCCGATCTTAACAATGCCGTAGTTTGGATGGTCTCATGTTCTTCATCTGATTTCCAAATCACCAAAATTGTTTTCCAAAACATTGGGACCGTTCCAATGGTACCAATTACAATTGGCATGACCTTTACCTTGATGTTCCAGTTTTCACAATTCTTTGCCAATGTCCAAGGATTTGTATATCATTTCGCTTTCTTTCACTATGTGGTCGGCCGAGACGGCAAAATCTACCAGTTGACATGATCTCTTTTTCTTGTTAATCAATACTGGAGTCTAAGTTACATGTCTCCTCAGGTTGCACGGCTCTTCTGAGTATACTAGCTGATTTTAATGCTTTTTTTCCGGATGGTCTCAATTCTTCCTCTGATTACCAGTTACTCTCGACTATTTTCTTAACTATTGCCACAGTTGCAAGTGTACCAACTACAATTGGTATCATATGCTATAGTAAAAATTTCTTAGGGAATGTTATGTGTTTCATTTTTAAGTATGGTTTATGCATATACCATTTTGTTATATGTTCAGATTTTAGTTTATTATTATTTTATTTGTTCCTTCCTCAACGTTAAATCGTAGAATTACACTGATGTGTGAGTGACAGTATGTCTCATCATGTCTCAAGAACTATGTTTTCGACATTATTTTAACTGCGCTGTAGTCTGAAAAGACTCAGTCCTTCGCTTGATCTGCAGACCTCGAGTCTATTTCAAGCCTTTTAGCGACTGTTCCACTAGTATCAGCTTGATACATATATCAAATATACTATCGTTACATTATTCGCATGGAAATAATTTTCCACACCAGAATGGTCCACCACAGAATTCTGAATAACAGCAATCCTCCCTAGTTCTTCCAGTTCCTGGATCGATTCCTCAATCACTGTGTATTTTTGTAGTCATTGAGGCACAGAATTATTGACTGCGCACAATTTACTAATTTTCTTTCAAGGGTGACTTTGGCATTAAATAACCAACGGCGGTTAATATACCATTAAAACAAAGAAGCCTAACCAAACCACTCTTTGCTGTTCAGGAAATTCACAACTTTAAATTGATAAAAATCTACGATTCTTACAAGGGTAAATCAACAAAAACAAATCAAAAAATCATAAACATAAAATTGAACCCAATTACAAAGCAATATATATATATATATATATATATATATATATATATGGCATATTAAAAGGTTTCATTTACAGCTCTCGTGGCACAATGACTATCCCCGCCCAAGATTAGCGTTATTGCCTCTGCGTGCTCACTCACTCTTTATCTTTCCTCTACTCTCTTTGTTATCATCATTTTTCTGTATAGCCTGTCCTTTTTTTTCTTTCTGTATAAAAAAATGGAAGGGCCATTATTTAGCCGATGTGACGACACTCATAAATAAGGAAATAATAATTCGGCAGATATGCAGCACCAAATAATCAAGATCTACATTTTTGTATTTCATCTTTGACGATTTGGACGGTCTCATTTTAACTTGAGGCTGTTGTAAGATAATAACCGTGAAACAGGACTGCATGTGAAATATTATATATATATATATATATAATATATATATATATATATATATATATATATGAGACTGAAGGTTTCATTAAATTTGATTTTTTTACCGCTAGAAGAAGAGAGGGGGAAGAAAAAAAAACAAGAAGCGAGTAAGCTAGCTGACTATTTTCACTCCTTACTCAACAGATCGATATACAGAGGACTAAGTTAACGAATAAGAACAAATATAAAAAATCCACATGACTGGCGCGAGTATATAGAAAAAATAAAAGCATATTCATTTTCTTAGTGGGCAGGGATATCTAAGACCTATAAGGTAATACTTTTAACTAGAGGCTGTTGTAAGATAATAACGGTTGGAAGATTAAGGAACAAGTATATTAATATATAGATTGGAAATACATGAAATCATCAGTCGTAGAAATTCAGGCTAGATTGAACATTCAGTGAAAGAGTCGCAAATGAGAAAGTGTGAACAAAGAAAGAACACATAGAAATAATAAAAGCACTGGTAGTTATGAATAAAAACGCGTCGTATATGGGAAGCCGTAAAATCCAAGCTGTTAAAGGGATCAAACAAAGATAAAAGAGAAAAGGATAAACGCAGATATAAATGAACTTATTGCAAATCAAGAAGATATTGAAAAACGTGGAGATATTAATTAACCCATACACCAATATGTAGAAATATTCATACATACACTGTGCATGAAGGCATCCCATCGTGGTGTAACGGTTCACAAGATAGTCTCACAGTTACATTACTACAGAACTAGCAGGATCTGTGGATATATATATATATATTTACCAACCCCTCCGCACGAGTAGGATGCGACACAAGGTCAATTTCTTAAGCGGAGTTCAGCAAGTTTCAATTCAGAGTTTTCCTTCTCCTAGACCGGGTGCTTAACCAAGGTTAAAGAGCCCAGTCTGCCCTACTATTTACCCATAGCTGGATGGAGAGTAGGATTCATACCTTTCCCAAGGATATCAGCGCTAAATAAAATGCAATTACCAATCCAGGATTTGAACTCGGGGCGACGAGTCCATTTCCCATGACTTTAACCATTACACCACACGCTTCCTACAGGATCTGTGGATATACCACAGTATGATTATTCAATTATTTCAACGTTTGATATGTTTACTTAAGAAATATTGGGAAATAGTTCAATATGTAAAAAGTATAATAATAGTGATTTAACTTTCTTTTTTTCTTTTCATCTTTTCATTATGTTCGGTTGAAACAGATTAGAGTTTTCGTTTCCGAGCGCTCACCCATCTCTCTATCATTCCCCTACTCTCTTACTTTCTAATTACAACACATTCTTTCCTTTCTTTATAATATAAACGAAATGATCCCATTATTTAGCTGTGACAACATTCAAAAGAAATAACCTTTTTATCATATGGGTGCTAGAAGGCGGTGGCTGCGGGTCTACATATCCTGGGAATGACATTAAACTATCTGATGGTGAGGTTCCAGTTTTGGAGGTTTGGGGAATGTGGAGTACCCCTTCATCACCATTGCTCCCTGGTCCACTCTGACCCGGAGTGGTAGTACCTGTTAGGGTCCCATCTATGGGTTGAATAGAAAAACATGAGTTTATAAACAAAATTGTATTATCTATTAAGAATTGATTTATTTCAAAACTTTATCGGCATTAAATGACCCACTGCGGTTGATATGCCGTAAAACAAAACAAATCAAAAAAAGAAAAAAAGAAATAAGAATTCGTCAGATAAGCATCACCAGATAATCAGAATTTACACGTTTGCATTTCATATTGTATTATTATTGGACGTATTAATATATGGATATCCATACATGCACTGTGTGTGAGGAGGTCTAATCGTGGTGTAATAGTCCCGCAGATCCATTACTACTGAATAGCGAGGCCGATCCTCGCTGGACGCCCCCATACTCTTGGCCTTATAGAGGCACGTTATGTAATAGTTAGAGTCTTGGAAAATTAACTCTGTGACCACAGTTCAATCTGTCAGGTGACCAGTCTTGGAAAAGGAAAAAACTGTTAAACCCCGCTTAATAAATTGACCTTGTGAAGTGGTTGGTAAATATACATACATGTAAAGTGGTTGGTAAATATACATACATGTGAACTTACAACGTGGCAAACGGCGGGGTCAATATTAACACTGTGTGTATTGTGTGCGCGCGTGCACAAACACACACACACACACACACACACAGTAAAGTTTTTCTCAATGCATTCAATGGACAGGTGGTTACACTTTGTTTTTCTTTATCTGATCGTTATATAAGATGAATAAATTTATTTAATATTAACGAAAAAAGAAAATATTTACCTTAGTTAATGGAACTTTAGCCCTATCCTTTGAGACCCTCAGGCACTTATCTAAAAAAAGAAAACTAACTTTTCAAAAGATTTGCAAGTTATTCTTTCTACAATGATTATATTTTTCATGGGAAAAACTAAGAAGGGTCATAGTTAAGGTAGCGTGGACATGGAACCTGATTTCTGACAGTTTTTCTCTTATGTGCTCTTCGAGGCAAGTATGAAATTGATTCAGCGGTTGCGTTATATAAGCTGTGGTTTGGTCCTTTAAGGGGGAAGGTGTGAAAATGGTGCATTTTAACAGGTTAGTTCTTATGGACCGCCCTCTGTATAGCCGGATATACAGTTAATTGATTATATAATATATATATATATATATATATATATATATATATATATATATATAACCAGGTAAGTTGTTGGTTTGACTGATTCTTAGTATTTTCAATATCAAAATATTAAAATCGGTTTGTTCCATGTTAAGAATTCAATGTTTGATTATTCAGGAATTGTATTAGGGAGCCATATATTTTAAATACAGGAGGATTGAATATCCAGTCATATTAACAGTTAGATATTAATTTCTATTGATATCTCATAACGAGAGATATCGCTACCTCTGAATGCTTTACGAATAAGAAAGACCCAGTCTGAGAAAGACGATTCTTTCGATACGAGGTATCGGTAGAAATATATTTGTTATAGGTGATATACCCTATAGACTATAGTGGAATGCGCCGACGGTTACTATAAGTAACAGGAACAGTTATGGTTTGAGGAAGCCAATGTGAGTCAGCTCGTAACTATTTGGTCGGACGCAATTCCCACTTTTCTTTACTGTAATTGTCTACTCTTTTGTTAATACATTTTCCTACATTTGTTACAAGTCGTTTTGTTCTTATTTTGACCCCTTAAAATCCCACGACAATATTCATAACAGCTAGCATGACTGTTTTTAAGCCTTTTCTTTATTTTTATATTGATTGACATGTAACTCCGTATTTTAAACTATTTATATATATTTAAATGCAGTTACATTTTTTCTATTCATTTATATGGTAATTAATTCTATTGTTTTTGTTCTCCTCCACACTTTGTTATTGTTGTTTGTGAATGGCTAAATCACTGTTTTCTTGGGAGAGGTATGTGTAGACGTGGTAAATATGAATGGCCGGCCAGAAACCTTGACTTAACACCCTGTGACATTTTTTTTATTTGGGGATTGAAGGAGCACATATTTGGATAACCATATTTGATGATGTGGTTAAGAAATATAACACCAGATAAAGTTAGGTGTTAAAAATAACTCATTCCTATTGTATATTTTGCTTTTTTAAGCGTTAATCAGATTCAAACATTTTTTTTCAAAGACAGATACATAAGTAACATCCCGTGGCTGTTCCTATGACAATGACGTCAACAAGTAAGTTGCCATTCATCTAACAATATAACAATGCTGTTTTACTATAGATTCGTGGTAAAATATATATATATATATATATATATATATATATATATATATATATATAGTTGATAACATCAAAATAAAAGCCTATTTCCATGCATCAGTGTTTCATTTCATTAATCTTATTTTCATGTTTGATGGGATTAAATTTGGCTTATCGGTTGACGTTACTAGTTTATATATATATATATATATATTGTGTGTGTGTGTGTGTGAAAAGGATACTCTATCTTGTTATCCTTGGTTTTAGACGAACATTAACCCTTATTTTGAAGATCGTAGGGTATATACATACTTATGTGTGATACGGTATGTATGCCCGTATTGGTATTTGATTATCGGTTTGTTTTCTTATACGGCATATCAACCTCAGTGGGTCATTTAATGCCAAGAAGTTTTGAAATAAATCAATTCTTAAATGGATAATACAATTTTTTTATAAACTCATGTTTTTCTATTTAATCCATAGATGGGACCCTAACAGGTACTACCACTCCGGTCAGAGTGACCAGGGAACAATGGTGATGAAGGGGTGCTCCACATTCCCCAAACCTCCAAAACTGGAACCTCACCATCAGATAGAGTTTAACGTCATTCCCAGGACATGTAGACCCGCAGCCACCGCCTTCTAACACCCATATGATAGAGGGGTTGGGGTTTGCCATAAGGGAAATAGGGTTGGGAAAATCATTTAGGTGCTAGGGCTTGACGTGACCAGCCGATTGATCGGAGGGGCCTCTCCGACCGCCCGTCTAGCCCGAGATAGGGCCAAATATACTGTTCCTATGACAAGGACGATAGCGTAGTGTCCAAATCAAATTTTTATCTGCATCTGCGCAAGTGACACTGCATGCCAATTCTTGAGTGACAGTCTTTGGTGCACTGAATGTACATAAACTGTGATACATTCTGGGGCTCCTGGCTTCTCTCCTCTCTGCCTCACCCATCTCCGTGCCTTGCTTAACGTTGAGGTGCCAGGCCGCTCTATTTTTTGTTTCTTCTTCCCACGTGTTTGTGTCAATATGGCATATCCTGAAAACTTTCTTGCAGACATCTTTAAATCGTAGGCGTGGTCTACCGACCGATCGGGAGCCTTTACTAATTCACCGTACAAAAGATCTTTTGGGATCCGTCCATTTTCCATTCTCCTGACAGGTCCAAGCCAACGAAATATAATAGTGAAATAATATGTGACTTCACGAAAACACTTGGTAAATCTAAATGCAATTTGTAACTTTGACCATATGAAAAGGGTTCAAATTTATTAGTTTCAGCCATCTTGACAAAACTCACATACATATATAAGTTAAGGTAGTGTGGACAGAGAGTGAATACCTGGTTACTGATAGTTTTTCTCCTATACGATCTGCAGACCAATACTGCCAGTAACCAGGTGTTGACTATGTCAACACTACCCTAACTCAAATATAAACGCTCTATCAAGGATATTGAACACTGTCTGCTTAGAAATATTGCACCCATATTATTACAATATAATAATATATATATATATATATATATATATATATTATATATATATATATATATGTGTGTGTGTGTGTGTGTGAATGTGAGTGTGTGTTGTGTGTGTGAATGTGAGTGTGAGAGAGAGTGTGTGTGAATGTGAGTGTGAGAGAGAGTGTGTGTGGTTGAGAGTAGGGAAGTCTCAACCATTGCTGTGAGGAAATATCAATTGAACAGTCGTTTGTGTGTTATATCCAGATTTTCTCTACTCTTAACCACCTTTTGTCGCATTTATTCAATATACACGCCATATATAATATATATATATAATATATATGGAGTAAGATATTGAATAAATCCGACAAAATGTGGTTGTGAGTAGAGGAAAATGTGGATATAATAAACGACTGATATATATATATATATAGCGTATTGTTTTATGTGGGTGTACGCGGTGTGAAATTCTTCGCTGCTAAACAACGATTTTTAACCTATATAAAATAACATGTCATGCAAGTGTCTATTATACATAATCCGATACTACTACTACTACTACCAGACAGGAGAACAGACAACATACGACCCACCCACACACATTACATATATATATATATATATATATATATATATATATATATATATGATCGGTCATCGATTTTTTCTTGTCCCGTCCACATGAATATAACTGCTTATTAATTCTATAGTTATCCGCGCAATATTTTATGGCAAATCCAATATTTCATCCTTTGATGGCAATTCAAGGGAGGTAACTCATTGATTCCATTTGTGAATGAAATGTTTACGCTTCAATGAATTTCTAATGAGAGAGGAAAGTCACTCACAGCGGAAACAGAGTTTAATCGAATGAAATTAGCGTATGCCGATTTGATTATAAAAGCAAAGGCGATGTAGATGAGGGAATCTAATAAAGAAAAAATACAACAATTTAGATCGGTCCACGTTTTTAAATGACATATTATGGCCTGACAAATAGTGAGTCACCTGATGAAGGGAGGAGCACTTCAGAATAAAAGAACGTATTCGCAGTATTGTTTTGGACATAACTAGTTTTTATTATGCCTTACAATGAAAAATGGTCATGTGATATGAATTACTCAAGTTGAAAAGTGTGACCTAAACAAACAACAAATAATACGGATATACGCCTTAGCATTATATTGAGTGTATAACTATAGATGCAAAAGAAATAACTAGTCAACACATACACATGCACTACCCACACATTTTATATATATATATATATATATATATATATATATATATATATATATATATATTTGTATATGTATATGTATAAGTATTAACTTACCGGTGGGTATAAGAACGATCGTTGGAAGCGCACAATATCCAGAGGTTAAGGTTGAGAAAAAACAAATCCAAAGTGCTCAATACAATGTAGAGCATAAATTTATTTTGAGAATGAAAATGAGTAACCTACTCGAGTTTCATCGATTGATTCTTCAGGGTTACGTTTAATTAATCGAGTTTACGATTAATCTTAGGTGTTATAAACATGCCCGTTGGAATGGGACTTAAATTTTCCCATTCCAACGGGCATGTTTATAGCACCTAAGATTAATCGTAAACTCGATTAATTTAAAGTAACCCTGAAGAATTAATCGATGGAACTCGAGTAGGTTACTCCTTTCCATTCTTAATATATATATATATATATATATATATATATGATTTTCTGGTGCACGCTACTTAATACTGATAGAGCGCTCCCTGTGATTAGATGCCACGGTGTTATGAACGGACTGATAAAAAAATCGGTCATGTTCGGTCCTAGTCTGAAGCGGCCTGCATTGCCTAGTCACACTGGTGAACCGAGAAACAGGACTGCATGTGAATATATATATATATATATATATATATATATATATAGATAGAGAGAGAGACAGACAGACAGACAGACAGACAGACTGTTTCATTTATATTTGATTTTCTTTCGCTAGAAGAAAAGAGGGGAAGAAAAAAAAAACAAGAAACGAGTAAGCTAGCCGACTATTTTCATTCCTTACTCAACAGATCGATGTACAAAAGGAGTAAGTTAACGAATTAGAACAAATATAAAATATCCTCGTGACGGGCGCGAGTATATAGAAAAAATAAATGCATATTCATTTTCTCAGTGAGGAGGTATATCTAAGACCTATAAGGTAATAATGTTAAGACCTAGTTAGCCTTCCCTTTGTTTACAAAGAGCAGGTTTACTGATCAAGATATATAAGGTCTCCAAAATATTTAGGTTATAGAAAGCGTATGACAATGGACAAACTATGAATTGACTGGTACAATATTGATTCCTTATAAAGTGTTCACCTATGGCAGAGCCGTATGTGGTTGACAGTACACCAGGACGACAAAAATGGGCATTTCGAATTTTAGCAGGAACACACACACACACACACACACATATATATATATAATGTTTTGTTAAACTCTGAGAATTCTTGTCGGACGAGTTTTTGTTTGATCCTGTCTGGCCATCTTCTTGATATCTTGGTGGAATTTGTGTAGCAACCCACCAAAGGTTCTTTCACGGGCGCTTTTTGCACGTCTTTGTGTCATCATCGGGTGTGAAACTGGTAGAATGCTTCCGTTGTCTCACTTTTAAAACTGCAGTAGCAGTAGAAATTAGTAGTAGGGTCTCACACGTTCGTTTTAGCGAACAGTGCAGTAGAAATGTATAGGCATATAAAACACCGTTATAACAGTTTGGTAAATTTATAAATGAAGTGCTTAATATCAATCATAGAGCTTATATAATATTAGCAGACGACAATAACAATTTCTCGTCTATGTGGTCAATGCCCATATATATATATATATATATATATATATATATATATATATATATATATATAAGTAAAGTCAACGTGGCGGCCTAAAGTCGGTATCAGCCAGTCAGCGAGGGAGTCTATCCCCTTTTCAATAGCGCTAGACCAAGGAGATTGTTTTAGCATCTGAGGTGGAGCGCCACACCTACCATCAGCTCCTTACTTTACCGCACAGATCCTGTGCTACTCATACGCTGAGTTGGCGGGGACCGGTATCGAACTAGGAACCTTGTGGTTTCTAGCCGAACGCTCTACCGATTGAGCTAGTGTGGGTGTGTGTATAATTATAAAATGCGTACAAGAGATAACCTACTCGAGTTTCACAATATATATATATATTCTACAAAATGTAATCAAAAATTTTTGTTCTGATTGATAAATTTATTCATTTGCTAATGAATAAATTAATTTGAATTTCGAGGAAAATGTTCAAAGATCACTCACTTTAGTTTATATGAGAGTGGGATAATTATGATTTGACCGTGACCCAGTGAATTATACTTTACAAGAAGGGTTACCATGGCAACGTGTGAGACTCCAATCTTCTCTACATTAGATTGCAGTAGAGGACATTAGTACAATGTAGATGCCAACAGTACCATATATATATATATATATATATATATATATAATATATATATATGTGTGTGTGTGTGTGTGGTGTGTGTGAATTCTTTAATTTGTGTGTACACATTTGTACTTTTTCAGTTCAGCTTTATTATAGTTCTATAATAATAATAATAACAGCAAAAATAATATTACTGTGTTGGGTAAGAGAGACGGAATTTCTTATATTCGCAGCACAAGATAATGCCATAACAAACTATATAAAAGCCAAACTAGATAAGATGCGACGGATTAGCAAGTGTATAGTGTGTGGCGAAAAAACACGAAATGGTCAATAATATCATAAGCGAATTCAACAAACTAGCACAAAGAGTGTACAAGACTAGACATGACTCGGTGGGGAAGGTGATCCACTGGAAACTGTACAATAAATTAAATTTTCACCATACAACTAAATGGTATATGCACTAACCTGAATGAGACATAATTCTCTGGGACGTCGAGATACAGACGGATCACATAATCCCGGACAGGAGACCAGACCTAGTATTGATTAACAAGAAGAAGAGTACTTAACATCTCGTGGATTTTGCCGTACCGGTAGACCACTGAGTGAAAGTGAAAGAATGCGAAAAGATAAAGAAATACTTGTACCTTGCTAGAGAACTGAGAAAACTCTGGATCATGGAGGTGTTGTTCGTGGAATGGTTCCTAAAAGATCTGGTAAATAATTTGGGTGAATTGGAAATCAGAGTATGAATCGAGACTATCCAAACTACTGCATTGTTAAGATCGGCTAGAGAACTCAGAATAATACTTGAGACCTCAGGATACTTGCTGTCACTCAGCTTCCACTGAACCACGGATAGGGCAGTTGTGAAAAACTCGATGGGGCTAATAATACCTGTACTTTGCTAGAGAATTTAAAAAAAAATGGATATGTGAAAAAGGATACCAATTGTAGGCTGGCGCACTAAGAATAGCCCCCAAAAGCTTTTAAAAGAGACTAAAAGAACTGGAAATCAGAGAAAGAATTGAAACCATCCAGACCACTGCATTGCTGAATTTGGCAAGCATACTCAGAAGTGTCCTGGAGACCTAAGGATGGAAATAATAATAGTAATCTATTAATGAACATTGTATGTATTTCTGCCAGTAACAAAAACTACGTCACAGCTTACGTCACAATATTCTTGTGTTATATACACTAAAAATTTGAGTAAGCAATTAAAAAAGATTACATTTTTATTTTTTTTATTTCGTGCTTTTTTTTTATAAAATTTATGAAGAAAATATTCAAAATAATTGTTTGATTAAGAATTAATACATGCACTCAACATTTCATTTGAGGGGGACAAAACTAAGTTTTCATTTCAAATTGTTTTATTTTTTTTTACTCCTTTAATAAATGTGAGAATTTTGCTTACTTATGACATAAACCCTCTGACATTGAATTTTTAACTCCCACACACTCCGGAAATATCTTTCAAAAATTAAATTTTACACCGCCCGGATGGTATTTTTTGTTGCTAATAATAATGATAATAAATCCCAGCTAGAAGACCAGTCCTGGTACTAATTAACTGAGAAAAAATATTATCATCAAGTGGATCCTTTAGTTCCCGCAGTTCACAGATTAAAATTAAATAAAAAGTAAAGATAGATATATAAAAATTGGTTGCAGAGAACTGAACAAACTGTGGAACATTGTAAAAGTGGTACTAATTGGTATTGATGCCCTTGGAACGGTTCGCAAGGGTTTAGAGAGAATACTGGTGGAAGAGGACATCAGAGGAAGAAACGATACCAACCCAACAACAGTGTTGCTAAGATCAGCTTGAATACTCAGAAGAGTCCTGAAGACCTGAGGAGACTTGTCACTTACTTTCCAATGACAGGTCACCGACTAATTCTGGTGTGAAAAAGTCACAAGGACAAGGAGTGAAATGAAAAAAAAATTAAAGAAAACTGAAAGAAATATAGAAAAAAAAATTCTATATTTCTTGTGAAATAATTCTAAAATAATATTAAAATTTGGCAAACATTAGTTGCACTAAAGTAACATATTTGGGAAAAGATTAAAGAAACTTCTTATCTTTTAGTTTTGATGGAATTTTATATGGAAATGCAACAAGTTTCTGTTTGTAATTAATCTGATGGAAAATTGCCAGTTAAAACTTTCCAGTGAAAAAAAAAAAGAAAAAGAAAGATGATAAATCCTTCAATGTAAGGAAACACCTTGGCAAGTGTCGCCTGTTCCCACGTGAGTTTAATTCTGACAGCGGCTTTTTTGATTTAATGTCTTCAAACCAGACGCAAAAAATTTAGTATCACATATACACACATTATATATATATATATATATATATATATATATATATATATATATATATATATATTATATACTGTAATGGCTGAGAAAAATTTACAATTTCTTGTCTGGTCGATATAGATCAAATGTGCTTATCATATATTAGAATAGAATGTAATTTTAATCGTAAATTAGCTTCCGTGTTTTTCTTATTTTCAACTAATTTTTCAAAATAAATACCACTATTTATACTTAATACCAAGATTAAACTACACTGGTATTATGTAAAAATCTCAAACACTCAAATTATTCGTTATGAAAATAAGAACGAAAATAAAGCAACATGAAAATACGTATTTTTTTTATATTGGCTTCGGTTATCCTCATCCTTATTGTGTATAAATACAATATTCAGTCCACTGTATCCTAGATATCTGTTTAGGGTGACATTTATGCTGCTCAATGTCCCCTTGACCTAGTGGTATCGATTTTAGCTCCGAAAACTAAATTTGAATTCATGTGTAATCGTCTGAAGATGACTTAATAGTAGGTAACTTTAAAAAATCACCTAAACAGAGCCCAAGGTTACAGTAGCCTGCGCATTGTGTTTATACACAAGAAAAATATGAGGGCAACAGTCAGAAATATCAAAATGTTCATATCAAGCCTCATCTCATGAATACAGACAAGTATAAAAGAACGTGAATAAAATTGTCGATTTGTATTTGTATTGAATACCATTATTTAATCAAATATTAAACGACACTGGTATTACCTATATATTAATACTAGTGTTTCTTAATTGTACGACAGTTATCTTGCAACAATTGTTAATAATGAGACCGTCCAAATAATCCGAGGTGAAATGCGAACTTGTAAATCCTTAACCGCCAAATTCTTATGAGTGTCTTCACCTCTGCTACATAATGGACAATTCCGTTTCTTTTATAAAGAAAGAGAGGGAAGAAAAGGGACATTCTATACACACAAAATATGAGAAAGAGAGTAGGGGGATGATTTATATAGAATAATGTCCAATTACCGTCGAATTGGCAAGACAAGACGGCAAACAGTCGTAACTCAATACGATTCTGAGATGCCGTAACCACCACTACAAAGTGACAGGATTTATGGAGCCTCAGAAGATCCTACAAACCAAGCAGCCAATCAGGACTCACCCAAATGCATGGGTGGACTGTTCTGAATTCCCATAAATACCAGTTGTCCTGACACTGGTGCTGTTGTGCTTGGTCAGTCACATGGCTCAAACCAATTGTTGACTGACTGACTGAGTTACTTCAATATTATGTACCTATAATTTCAATTTCATTCTTTTTAGATTACGTAATATATTTATATAAGGTTTCTACTGATAAATTTAGAGAAGTAATGAGCGCACATGAGTGGTAATGTTAATCGGTTTCAATAAAACATAATGAAAAGTAAAGAAAGAGAAAAAAAGAATGAGAGTGAACAAGATTATTATTATTTTTACGTATTGATCAATTTGTAATAGCTATTAAGTAAACGTATGAATGTAATGATTTAATTTTCATATTATAGTATATTCACAGATCCTTCTAGATATGTATTATTCCCTCACACTCAAATCATTCTTCCTGAGAGAGAGAAAAAAACAACATATATGTGATGAACATCCTCAGTTTTTACTTTCATTTGTTTTTTGTTTTTTAAAGGTAAACATTTATTATTTGTTACTCGTATTATAAAGTTAAAATATAAATAAGATTATCATACTACAATATTTCCTACACTGTTTTTTTCTTCTTCAAGCGTCATCTTAACAATATAACAAGATAACTTACCGATATTCTAAGATTGTTCTCTCATAAATCTGACAGAGAAAAACCATAAAATTACTCGAAAACAAAATTACATTTACATAGATGTCTCCCCACTCGACATCAAAAAGAAAAAAAAATGACTGTGCTTAAAATAAAGAAAGAAAAAAAAAACAATTATTTAACAGCAAATACCTGCGAGTTTGAAATATGATCACCGTCTATTGGACCATACCCAAATTTGGTACCCAGAGGAAAAAAATTTCAAAACTCATGCAGCAGAAAACCACAGGTGATAAATTATTCCTGTGTCTCGAAAGGAAATTTTCCTAAAAATATTTTGTTTAGGCATTTAAATAAATATACCGGTGCGCTGTAAACGTCATACTTTATTTATTTATATATTATGTCTGGTGTTTGTAGTCGTAAACTGGAACGGTAGAGCATTAGTCTGTTGTGCTGAACAAAAGAAGGCTTGACTTGACTACTTTTATCTTTCGCTTTTAATATTACTACAAAGAATTAAAGCAATGGCACTAATATGTTTCAATTGAACATAAGGAAAAGATGAAAAGACGGAAAGAAAGGAGAAAGATAATTATACTTTTTACATATTGAACTATTTTACAATAGCTCTTGAGTAAATATATCAAACGTTGTAAGGATTAAATTATCATACTGTGCTATATCCATAGGTCATGCTAGTAAAATAATTATAGTAAGAGTGGTAGCTACAATTGTTACATAATTATTAGATTCTTAATATTTATGTACAGTAGTTTAGAAACCAAAATGGCTGTCATAAGTTGCAGCCCACGGCCTTGAAGGATTTGAATGACAAGGCTTGGCCTGTCCTGATCCTTCCTTCCGATGGATACCGTGAGAATCGGTGGAGAAGACCCTCTTCCGGTTTAGATTAGAAATAGATTTTAGTCAGTCGGCGAGAAACCACGACGGTAGTGAGTCATGTTATAGACGCTCCGACTGGATATGCGCAGGTAGTCTGGTGGGGGTTTCGAAATAAAATATGATCTAAGTAAATCGAAGTCTTGTCTAATCTAAAAACTACCAATGACACAGGGCTTCTGATAAAGAGAAATCCCCAATGGAAGACCAGACACGAAGTTTCCAAGAGAAGTCCAGACGCTAGAAGAGATGTTAGAAGAAGACGTAAGATAGAAAAAGACGTCAGAAGAAGAATAGAAATAAGTAAGTAAAGAGGTATACAACATAATTCCGTTTATTCTTCAGATAAAATATACACTTACCCTCAATATTAAGTAATCATTTTACCTATTTGTGTGATGTCTTAAAGAAAACGGTTATTTCGGTTAGTATCTAGTAAATCTAGCTGTAGATATTGTAAGCTTTTCTTTTTTGTTAATGTTTGCAACACTAGAAATAAGGTTCACTTTTGTGAGGCTACAAGACGTGACTGATATTTTGTATTTAAACAAATCATATTTGTTATGATGAAACATTGTATTTTGAAATTTTTAAGCTATGATATTTTGGAAATTTCCCTCATTCAGTTCGTAATTTTCGCATTGAAAATGCCGAAACAAATCATAGAAATGTTCATTGAATTTTTCTAAAATATAAACCAATAATAATATTCATTATGTATGAAAAATTATAATTTTCCTATCCATGAAGGTGCGTGATGTAATGGGTAGAGTCGTAGGAATTTGACTAGTCAACCCTAGAGAAAATCCTGGACGAGACTCTGCATTTTGAATTGTGCTAATACACTTGGGAAAGGTATGCATCCACTTACTCATCCTCCAGCTATTGGTAAATAGTAGGGCTGACTAGGCTCTTTAACCATGAGTAGGTAACCAGTCTAGGAGAAGAAAAACTGAATTCAAACCGTTATACTCCGCTTAAAAGATAACCTTGTGTCACATCCTGTTCGTCCGGAGTGGTTTTGGTAAATAAATATTCTTGTTTCATGCCAATAATTTGAACATTTTTAATCGTGTTTTTAGAATATACATTCTTGAAAGATCTTCACTTGTATTCCACTGTAACCTCTTAAATCTAACAGGAGCACTTAACTGATTCAATATTTTGAATTTTAGATTTGGATTTTCCAGACGGCTGTCCTCATTTTTATTGTTATATATGCAACGTTGGACACATGGTGCAACGGATAAAAAGTCAAGTTAACTGTAAGTTGATGGTTTAATTCTGACCAAGAATGATGATAACAGAGTACTTAACGTATCTTAACATTTGTACCTGGTCATGCTTAACGAAATGAGAATATTCCCAGTGGATTGAATAAATGGTTCAATTCGAACGTTCTTGAAGGCTCTGGAGTCCAGAAAGAAACATCTGAAGAAATCTGGAGAACGTATTGGCCGAAACGTTGTGCATATAACACATATGGTTTGGTTTGGTTGGTTAGGTTTTACGGCATGTCAACCCCTTGGGTCATTTTATGCCGAATACTTCTATTGGTAAAAAAAATGTTTAATGCTGACAAAGTTTCGAACTAATTTCATTTTTAATGGATAATACAATTTTGTTTATATTTAACCCATAGATAGGACCCTAACAAGTTCTACCACTCCGAGTCAGAGTGGACCAGGAGCAATGGTGATGAAGGGAACCTCACCATCAGATAGAGTTTAACGTCATTCCCAGAACATGTAGACCCTCAGTCACCGCCTTCTAGCACCCATATGATAAAAAGGGTTTGGGGCTTGACATGAGGGCATAACACATATGACCGAGGAAAATATTACTTAAATCAGAAAAGCAGTAATGCAATATAGCAGCAAAAATGAATACATGTTTCCTCACCTTACTATATGCCTAATGAATACTTACATGAAGACAAAATAAGTACTATGATCTGAGGAAACACATGATCTATCACATAATATATATACTCTTTTAAAAGATGTAAAAAAACAGCAAACAGAAAAGCACGGCACTATAATTTGTAATTACTGAATACAAATTTTCACCTGGAGAAAAAAAAATACATAAAAAAAAGAAAAGTCCAAACTTTATGGACCACGTAAAAATAATCAGTCGGCCCTACTGTAATTGCCAAAAGAAAAATACCAAAAGAGTTGATGGAGAACGAGAAAAGAAAAAGAGCAAGACATTGTCTTGCCTCCGGGATCGAACCCGTGTCCCTACCGCATGCAAAAACAAATGCTATTCAGGCACTGGACGGACGCGAGGTTCGACTGATGTGGTCGGATGTTTTGGGTAAATAAGCAAAGCGAGAGAAGCATGAGGTTTACGTGAGACGGCAGTCAGAAAATATTATTTTGACGACGACGAATTTTCAGCTGCTGGTCGAAGACGAAGACTGTGATGACCAAAAGAAAGTGTGGCCTGCGAGAAGACAGTGAACTCGCTTCACAGGAACTTGTTGACTCAAATATCTATTCCCCCTCTATCCCCACTTCTATAGATAAATATACTAAAGTAGAGCAAATGCATGATAATAGTAAGTCATGTCAGAGACTCTACCTAGGTTTCTCTTAACAGATCATCAGGATAATTCTGATATGTCCCACTCATTATGTATAATATTCATATGGAATGAACAATATTTCGTAATTCTGAAGCAGTCTATCACAAACATGCACGCACGCAAATGCATAAACATGCAAACACACGCATGTGTTTGTGTCTGTGAGACAAAGAGATATATATTATTCAAATACTTTTTGCGTAGGCATCATACATTTTCTAATGGACACATGTTTATTCCCGTGGTACATTAATGACATTCAATAAATTTCCCCCCTTCAAATCTCTTTCGCAAAAGACATCCATAAAAACATAGTAGCTCTATGGCGACGTAATTCGATAATCTATTTCTGATTAAGATCCAAGGAATAACACGTTGGCCAGTCTTGTTCGTCTGAATAAAATGCTGGTTATCCCGGAAATCTAAGCAGATATCATTTTTCAAACGTTTTTTTTTCTTTCTATTCATCCATCAATGCATCAACCTCGGCTTATATTTATGCATCTGACATGTCATTTTACAACCTGCTCTGACCAGGTTGCCATAAATTACAAGACAAGGAAGAGACACTACAATGACACTGAAATATAGAAGTGATGATTGATAGCTTTCCTCAGTAATATATGGTAACCAAATGAAAAATAAAAAAAGCTTATATTAATGCAGTTAGGTTTTCAGTATTTCATTCTAACAGCATCATGCCTGTTCGATGAGAAAATTGTACAAATACAAAATCAAATACCTACTCACTCCGACTGACGGCCCCTCAACATCGGGCCCCTTCTTTTATAATCATCCCCCCCCCTTCGTAAGTCAGTTGGTTCGTTTGTGACGTAATTAACCGCAATATTTCTCCTTATTGTTTATTTCCCAAATATATCTCTAGCATAAGAATTTTGTTGATTGGATTTTTTCTAAGACAATAAATACATTCCAACCAGATTTTTCTCATCAAAATATTTTTAAAACCTATTTTTTTTCCATCCTCTTTACTCATAAGTTACACTTACTAAAATTAGTTGTTTTGAAACCCTTAATTATATCATTATTGTTCATCTCATAAACAGTATTATGTAACAAAACATTAAAAAATATAAAATATTTTATGACATTGTTAAGGTGTACATTTCTTTTTATGAAAATGCATTCAAGACATTTAAATACATTTCTACTACACGGAACAATGAGAAAGTTAATGACATCTAATAAAATGTATAAAATGTCCAGATACAGACAATAAAATGTGTAATCTTTGCTTAAGAATAAAAGGAATCTTTCAAGATATGACGAAATCAGGGATTATTATTCGAATCAGGGAAATGCATAGATACATTCCCTGTGATATAACCTTATTGTAAGGGTATCTGTAAAATTGTTGGCATCATAAATGGTTACTCTCGAATAAAATGGACACGGTGACACGAATTCAAGCCCTCGACGAGGCTAATTGAATTCCATCTAATGCCAATACACTTGGGAAATGTATGCATCCACATATTCACATTCCAGCTATGGGTAAATAGTATTATAGACTTAAAAAAAAAACTGGTATGGCTACTGATATAGAAGAAGGAAAGCTGAATCAAAACCTGTTAAACTTTGCTGAAGAAATTGCCCTTGTGTCTCATGCTGCTCGTGTAGAGAGTTGGTAAATATATAAAATTATTGGATCTGTAAAACGTTACGGCATCATGAAAAGGTCACTGTCGTAGGAAATGGACACGGTGATACGAATCGTAGAGGAGGCTAGTTGCATTCCACATAGCGCTAATACACTTGGGAAAGATACGCATCCATATATTCTCCTTTCAGTAATTGGTAAATAGTAGTACACACTTGGATTTTTAAGGCAGCTGGTCTAGAAGAAAAACTTTTTTGAAGTTATAAGTGTTTACTAAGGATTATCATTAGTTACTTAAAACCATACAATTGTGTACAAACAAATGAGTATTATTGAATAGAAATAATTACTTGAAACTATATAACTATCAGGATTAAGTAGAAATACTTGAAACCATATAACTGAAAATTATTTGTATTAGATAAGAATACTTGATGTAATATAACTGCATGCAAAAACAATCACACAAAATATATAAAAAATCAATAAATGTGATTCCCTAACCTCTAGTCATAAAATAACCTCAGACTGGTTAACTTGCCAGTAAAATCAATCAGTCATTTTATTCTCTCTAACATTCTTGTAGAGTCCAAGTCATGTTTTACCTAATTAATCTATTTTTTATTCATTTTTTTTTTGTATCTTTCAAACTCCACTCTTACCAGTCTGATTGGATGTGGGCTAACAGAAGCACAGTATGCTCTTCACAATGTAAACTGCAAGTCCAGATTTGTAATTTGTTGAAGTGAGTTAGTGTATTGCTGGATTGAACAACAGCAACTAGCTAAGCAGAACTGAACCAGTGCCAAGACAGTTGGTACTTAATGAAATCAAGAATAGTCCTTTCTTGCATTTGGGTGATTCCATACCCTGAGTCATGATTGGCTACTTGGGTTCTATGGTGTTATGAGACTTCATAAATAACCTGATATTTTGCACTGATAAGCAGCAAGATAGATTCGTATTCACTTACGACTACTTGCTGCCTTGTCTTACCAATTGGATGGTAATTGGAACTAGTATGATTATTCTACACTATTTCTCTCCGATTGTGCAGACGGGTTGCTAAAAATGTTCCCTCATCCTCCAGATGGCCAAACTGTAACTTAAAATTTGGCTCATATTCAACAGTATTTTACCATTCTCTAAAGACAATCAGAATCGGTTATTTCCTTTTTTTATTTTCCAAATTTAAGATTGTCTTGAATTACAAAAAAATAACTGTTTATTCATAACGCCACATTATTTATGACTAAAAGACATCGGATTTCTTTGAAAACAATCATCCAGTTCCATATTGTCATAATTCTTGATATTAGTTATCTTCGTTCACATGGAAATCTCATAGCACAATTCTCACACAATCGTCCGACATTTTGATCAACTTGGTCCAGTCAAACGACACTTTTTATAACTTCTTTTAACTGCTCTGTTGGCGTTTTTGGTATATAAGGTTCACTTCTACTTATAGACTCACCGATAACCATATGACCAACCTATTGACCAACCACTGGCAGTATTCTGCTGTTGATATTGTTATTCATATCGGCTGTTCTGATCTTAGGCACTCAATTGCCTTCAGCCTTCGTGGACGACGGAACATAGGATTATATCACCTTTGACACTACGTAGGATTACATAACCCAGGACGTATTCACTTACCAAAGGATTCTAAAGCTCAAGACTTACTTACTTAAAGTCCTTTTCAACTGACCAAGTATGGCGGTCAGAAACTTAACACTCTTTTAAGTGGTCGTTCAGGTCACTTTTTCCTTTGACAGTGTTCTTGCTTTCTCTCTCGGTAGACAATTCTATTTACATTCTAATGACCGAGATGGAAAGATATTCCTATATTAGGCTTTTTGCATAGACACCATTTCATGAGAAGAATCAACACTATTACTCTTTCGCATTATTTCCTTGTCGGATGAGGCATTAGAAATACATTTGCTACACCTCGGGAAATGGATCCACCTGTTGGCCGTTGGTGGGAACACATGGTGCTCAATGTTGGAATGCCGGTGTCTGAGCAGTTCGTGACATGCAACACTCCACTTTGGTCCTAATATTGGCACGAAGAAGCTCCCTTTAATCAAACAGCTGGTTCTGTCAATATCTAGCACCTATATGATTGTCCCAACACTATTGCCCTTATGACAAGCCCTAGGCTCTTTCTTATATATGTGCTAGAATGCGGTGGCTGAGCGTCTTAATATCCTGCGTATGACGTTAACTTATCTGATGATGCAAATGGGACACAGGAAGTACGTCTTCCCCACAGCATCAATTGGACCAGATGCTGAAATGTGATACTTGCCCACAACCGTATGTCTACGAAGACCAGTGTTGCATACTCATACACCCATGTTGGGTATATACACAAGTATTCTTTTACTGGAGAGAGGGGTAGAGATAGACACGGTTAGATAGAGAGATGCATAGCTTACTTCTTTGGCCATTAGTGATCTCTAGTCGTTCTCTACGACTTCTATTTCTCTGTTCTTGCTGATTGGTCGTCCTTGATTCATTTCTTCTTCTAGGTCAGTCTTGTTGCCAAGACATTCATCAACCTCAAAACCATATTATTTATATAAACCTTTATTTACTTAACTAACATCTTCCTCTAACTAAACACAGCGTGCGTATGCTAGTGAGCTCCAGCTAAGGCAGATAGGCCTTATCTGCCTGAAGTCCAAGCTGAAACTGAGACCCAACCAGGTCTCACGTGAATTCACGTACTTCGCGGTCTTTCAGTAATATTCCATGGAAAGTCCCGCCCGTGATATGAAAAGGGGCCATCCCTTCAGAAATACAGGGCGTTGACAATAATCTATGCATAGATTAAGTAGCACCAGAAGCCGACTTAAAACAGCTTATACAAGTTCACATTGTTTGTTCCCGAAGTGTGCATGGATTATATCCAGTCAAACCATGTAAATAAGAAACATAAAATTGGAAATCATGTAGTGTCTGTAATCCTTCCTTTCAGTGTGTGTCAGTGATTATAAAATTACGTGTATGTTTGTGCCTGTATGGATATGTGAATGTGTGTGTGTGCGTATCTGTAATATTGTCTGTTTCTGTGTGCTAACACCTGTTCGAATGACACTGTGGTCGTGACTTGTATCGAATTACTCCGATAATTTTATGAACATGCGTTGAGGAGACCAACTAATCCTGTAAAGGAGAAAGTTAAAATATTTTTTCCTTCTTCCTTAGATAACAATTATCATCGTCATTATCATCATATCCTGCTAGCAGTATGGATATCCATGAGAATCTCCCACCAACTATCCATATGTCATTTTCCCCAGGAGGGTCCTCTGTGCAGCATCCGGAATACACAGAGCTGATCAACGTAGGTCTTGCTGGTTGGTCCACACTGGTGTGCTCATGTGTAAGTTTTCACTGGAGAATGTCATCCTTGCTCCTCCATCAGTGTCCAGCCTGTCTTGTTCATCTTACTCGGATGGTAAGTTTAATTGGGGCAAGTGACGAACAGCTTGATTTCTTGAATAGGGGAAATAGTTACCACTTTTCAATCAGCTCCCAAACCACCTTTGAATTCATGGGTAATCATCTGAAGATTACTTATTTTAAGGTAATCAACACCTAAACAGAGTCTGAGGTTACAGCGGCCTGTACGTTGTTTGGTTTTACGGTATATCAATCACGGTGGGTCATTTAATGTCGGCAAAGCTTTGAAAGATCCGTTCCGATAGTTTCGAAGATTTTTAAAACTCAGATTTTTTTGGAAACAATTTATTTTATTTAAGCCATACATTGGACACTAACAGATACTACTATGCCGGGTCAGAGTGAACCTGGTAGCAATGGTGATGAAGGGTGCTTCACATTCCCCCAGGCATCCAGAACTGGAACCTCACCATCATATAGAATTTAACGTCATACCCAAGACATTATGACCCTCAGCCACCACCTTCTTGCACATATGTTAGAATTGGAGCTTGTCATAAGGGCAATAGGGTCAGAACAATCCTAATTGCTTGGGTTTAATTTGACCAGCTGATTGTTTGGAGGTGGACACGCCGACCTCCCTTCTAGCCTAAGTAAAGGTCAGAGTGGGTGCTGCATATCATGGACCTCCGATTCACCAGGATTCCGTCCTTAAGTATCATGGGTAACCTCCCACTGCCAAAAGCTGGACCTATACGGGGATGCCTACCCCTCTGCAGTGGTGCAATCAGTGTATTCGAAAGCCCCAGCTGTTGTGTTCATACATAATTATGAGAACTACAGTCTGAAATATCAAAATTATTCAAGAAAATATAAGTGTATAATGCTCAATATTTTCGTGCGAATAATAAATGTACAATTTTGTCGATGATCTGTAGTGCTATGTTAAAACTCATAATTTTCTAACGTAGCTACGAAAGGAATAACGTTATCCATTTTAACACCACGTTATACTGAATTTAAATAAATCATTTCATATTACGTCTCATTTATTAGCGACAGGGCATCTAAATACATGTGCCCACAAGAAAATGGAGAATATGTATAATCATGGAAATGGGTAATTTTAAAAACGTCTGGTTGTGTCTTTAAAGCAGCAGATGGGAGGGGGTGCAAAAGCTGTCTCGTTGCATCGGTTAACCTGGTGTTATCTAACTATGGTAATTTGGCGGGAAATTGCAGACTTTATAAAATTTATTTACGCATTACTCTGAAAGGAATTGCTTGAATTTGTAATGGTGGGGTTGGTACAATCAGACAATGTATATTGATTGAAGGAAAAGAAAAAAAGAAAAAGAGTGTTTAATACTACTACAACAAATAAATAATAATAATAATAATAATAATAATAATAATAATAATAGAAGAACAAGAAGGTTTAATACTACACCTACTACTAATAATAATCAAAATAATAGAAGAAAAATAAGAAAGAATATTAATTAAGGCCTAGTACTAATACTACTACTACTACTACTACAGGTAATAATGATAATGAAAATAGAAGAAATGCAACTACCACTAAGCGGCGTAATGGTTAGTAAGCTAGTCTTGAAGATCCATTACTACTGAAAGGTGAGTGTGATTATCGCTGGATGCACCATACCTGCGACCTTGTGTCCTATCCTGCCCGGGCGAATAGGTTTGTTGAATTTCTACTACTACTACTAATAATAACTAGCAGGACCTGTGGATATACCACAGTATAATTTAATTAATACAATATTGATAAGTTTACTTAAGAGCTATTGCAAAACAGATCAATATGGTAAAAAGTATAATAATCTTGATTTAACTCTCTCCCTAACTTTTCTTTATTTCTTTTCATTATGTTTAATTTTGAAATAGATTAGCGTTATCATTTCCGCGTGCTCAGTCCCTCTTAATCTTTCCTGTATTTCTTTATAAAAAAAAACAGAATGGTCCATTGTTTAGCGGGGGGTGACAACACTCATGTGAAATGGGAAATCGGCGGATAGTAAATACTAGACAATCAGGATTTACATTTTTGCATTTTCATCTTAGACGATTTGGACGGTCTTATTTTAACCAAAGGCTTTGCAAAATGATAATGGTCGTCCTTTTATGAACACGAGTATTAAGGAAGAGGAGAAGAAGAAGGAAGGAAAAGATGCTGATGATAATGAAGATTAATCAGAAAGAAGAAAATAGTTAAGATTACAAAAGGGAAGAAGAGATAACTAAATCAATATAAAGATTAATTACAACAGAAAAAATAAATGGATGTAGAAAATAAAGTCTCAGTACTTTTTGAACAATGATTTTTTGAGAAAGACAGGATTGTGCATGTGGAGTTCTCTCCATATGTTACCAAGTAAGGTACCCAGTCTATGAGAAGGAAAACTCTGAATTCAAAACTGTTAAACTCCGCTTAAGAAATTGACAACGTGTCGCATCCTGCTGGTGCAGAGGGTTTGATAAATATATTCATTAAAAACAGAAATATGACTTCGTGTTCCTAATTAAGAAAAAAAAAAGATGGACACGGAGAGATACAATCCAAGAGATTACCAAGACAACCCGAGATGATCCAGATGAAGGGAAAACCCAGAAGATGTTTCACAACCCGACCAGAGTAAATAAAGAAAAATGTGAATAAAGAAAAAACCGGAAAAGAGGAAACAATACAAAATTATTAGAAGGAAAGTATATAGAAAATAATAATAATAATAATAATAAGTAAGTAAAGTCGACGGAGCGGTCTATTATCGGTATTAGCCAGACAGCGATGGAGTCTATCCCTTCTTCACTAGCGCTCCCCACTTTAGCGCACATATCGCTGTGCAACTCTTACGCTCATATAGTAAGCACGGACAGTATTGAACCAGGTACCTTGTGTTTATGAGGGATGATCTACTGACTGATCTAAGAAAGTTTAATATTACTATTACTACTACTATAGACAATTATACTAATCATAATAATAATAGTAATAAAAATAGAAGAAAAAGAAGCATGTCTAATGCTACTAATATTACTACTACTACTACAGATAATATTATTATAAGAAAAATGTCTAATACTACAAATATTACTACTATTACTACTACAGATATTATTATTGCAAGAAAAATTTCTAATACCACAAATATTACTACTACAGATATTAATAACAGAAGAAGAATGTCTAATACTACAATTATTACTACTACTATACATAATACTAATAGTAATAATAATAATAGAAAAATAATGTCTAATATTACTCTTAGTACATATGATAATATTAATACAAGAAGAATATCTAATACTACAAATATTACTACTACAGATAATATTAATACGAGAAGAATGTCTAATACTACCGATAGTATTACTACTACTACTACAGATGATAATATTAATACAAGAAAAATATCTAATACCACAAATATTGCTACTACTACTACTACTAATGATACTATTAATACAAAAAGAATGTCTAATACTACAAATATTACTACTACAATATGAAATAACAGAAGAATGTCTAATACTACAAATATTACTACTACATATGATAATAACAGAAGAATGTCTAATACTACAAATATTACTACTACATATGATAATAACAGAAGAATGTCTAATACTACAAAATTACTACTACATATGATAATAACAGAAGAATGTCTAATACTACAAAATATTACTACTACATATGATAATAACAGAAGAATGTCTAATACTACAAATATTACTACTACATATGATAATAACAGAAGAATGTCTAAGAATGTCTAATACTACAAATATTTCTACTACATATGATAATAACAGAAGAATGTCTAATACTACAAATATTTCTACTACATATGATAATAACAGAAGAATGTCTAATACTACAAATATTTCTACTACATATGATAAAACAGAAGAATGTCTATACTACAAATATTACTACTACACATATGATAATAACAGAAGAATGTCTCATACTACAAATATTACTACTACATATGAATGACAGAAAAATGTCTAATAGTCATATTATTACCACTACTATAACAAATAAATGTTGGGTAATAAAAATAAAGCAAAATAAATTCTACAGAGTAGAAAAAATTGAAATAATTGAGAGTAAAGTTTATAATATATGCAATAAATGATCGAAGTCACTGAGGTCGTTTCCTGTGTAAATAGGTTTCCGGAAATCACGGAAGCAATCCATTCGACACTTGTATACGAAAATCGGACGGATGGCATTCTACAGGAACAACGCCGTGTCTAATCAAAAGATCCAGTTGGAAATCTGACCGGCGGCACTAGAAGACAAGTCGAAAAGGAATTGGTATGTCAACAGGCTTCTCTAATTATCTCAAAGACCAACTAGTCAATTCAGGGTTTCGGGCCTACTTTTCGTGAGCGCCATGCGAGCATCGCTACGCAAATCACCAATTAACATATCGTCCAGCTAAACATAGATTTCTCCTGCGGAACTAAATATGTTATTAACTTCCGAACTCGCTAAACGGCTACTGTGACTCATTTGCTTAGTGTTATGCTACTTTAACTTGGATAGTCATGCTTTAATATACTAGTTGCGATATTTATATCCTAGTATGGTACAAGGATATATATATTTGAGTTATTTGTTGCATTCATACATTTTAATTGGTATCATCATCATGTCGCGCATGCAGCACGGGTATCCATGACAATCTCTCGCCAAACTTCCCTATCATTCATTGCACCTAGCAGCCAGAATCTTCGCATAGCTGGTCAATGTAGGTCATTGCTGGGCGCACCACACTTGCATGTCCATGTGTTGGCTTCCACAGGAGAACGTCACTTATGAGTTCATCCTTGCTTCTCCAGTAGTGTTCTGCATGCCTTGTCCGTCTCACTCTGATAGTTTATGAGATGGGGGGGGCAGTGACCGTACAGCTGTTTCCTTGTGTGTGCTGTTTCCACGACTTGTTCAAGACTGCACGCAGCATTCTTGTGCAGCTCCCATCTAGCTTATTCTCAAGACGCTTCGTTAGGGTCCAGGTGGTGCAGCCATATAGCCTGGAAGAACTGTCGCTTCAGCTTGTCAGGAGATCGGACCTCCATATGACGATAATCTATATTGTGGCCGACCATATCTTTGCTATCCGTGTATTAACATCGCTCTCTGTGGAGGAGATATTACCACCCAGGTACTGAATTAAGAGGCTTGCCGTTGAGTGTGGGACGTTTCCTTTCTTTTTTGAAACTTATGAACTCTGTTTTACCGGAGTTCACAGAGTGTGGAGTAACTCTTCATCACAATCATATACCCTGGATTTGCATGGATTTATTTATTTAAAATATTTCCGTTATTTTTTTCTATTCTTTTAGAGAATCAAATACTAACATTTTTTATAGTAATAATAGAAAAATAATGTCTAATATTACTCCTAGTACATATGATAATATTAATACAAGAAGAATATCTAATACTACAAATAGTACTACTACATATAATGTTAATACAAGAATGTCTAATACTACAATTATTATTACTACTACAACTACAGATGATAATATTAATTCAAGAAGAATGTCTAATACTACAATTATTACTACTACTATGATAATATTAATTCAAGAAGAATGTATAATACTACAATTATTACTACTACTACTACTAGTATAGATGATAATATTAATTCAAGAAGAATGTATAATACTACAATTACTACTACTATAGATGATAATATTAATTCAAGAAGAATGTATAATACTACAATTACTACTACTATAGATGATATTAATTCAAGAAGAATGTATAATACTACAATTACTACTACTACTACCACTATAGATAATATTAATTCACGAAGAATGTCTAATACTATAATTATTATTACTACTACTACTACTACAGATGATAATATTAATTCAAGAAGAATGTCTAATACTATAATTATTATTACTACTACTACTACTACTACAGATGATAATATTAATTCAAGAAGAATGTCTAATACTATAATTATTATTATACTACTACTACTACTACAGATGATAATATTAATTCAAGAAGAATGTCTAATACTATAATTATTATTACTACTACTACTCTACAGATGATAATATTTAATTCAAGAAGAATGTCTAATACTATACATTATTATACTACTACTACTACTACAGATGATAATATTAATTCAAGAAGAATGTCTAATACTACAATTATTACTACTACTACTAACTACATAAAGAATGTCTAATATCAATTATACTACTACATATGATAATAACAGAAAAATGTCTAATACTACTACAATATTACTACTACAATATGATAATAACAGAAGAATGTCTAATACTACAAATATTACTTACTACATATGATAATAAAGAAGAATACTACAAATATTACTAATACATATGATAATAATATGAGATTGCGATATCTATATACTAGTATGGTACAAGATATATATATTTGAGTTATTTGTTGCATTCATACATTTTAATTGGTATCATCATCATGTCGCGCATGCAGCACGGGTATCCATGACAATCTCTCGCCAAACTTCCCTATCATTCATTGCACCTAGCAGCCAGAATCTTCGCATAGCTGGTCAATGTAGGTCATTGCTGGGCGCACCACACTTGCATGTCCATGTGTTGGCTTCCACAGGAGAACGTCGCTTATGAGTTCATCCTTGCTTTCTCAGTAGTGTTCTGCATGCCTTGTCCGTCTCACTCTGATAGTTTGTGAGATGGGGGGGGCAGGTTGACCGTACAGCTGTTTCCTGTGGGTGCTGTTTCCACGGACTTGTTCAAGACTGCACGCAGCATTCTTGTTGCAGCTCCCATCTAGCTTATTCTCAAGACGCTTCGTTAGGGTCCAGGTGTGCAGCCAATATAGCCTGGAAGAACTGTCGCTTCAGCTTGTCAGGGAGATCGGACCTCCATATGACCGATAATCTATTTGTGGCCGACCATATCTTTGCTATCCGTGTATTAACATCGCTCTCTGTGGAGGAGATATTACCACCCAGGTACGTGAATTAAGAGGCTTGCCGTTGAGTGTGGCGACGTTTCCTTTCTTTTTGAAACTCATGAACTCTGTTTTACCGGAGTTCACAGAGTGTGGAGTAACTCTTCATCACAATCATATACCCTGGATTTGCATGGATTTATTTATTTAAAATATTTCCGTTATTTTTTTCTATTCTTTTAGAGAATCAAATACTAACATTTTTTTAAAATCCCAACATCTATTGAGACTAATTTGTTATTTCAAATATATTCCAGTCTTTCTATACACGCATAACATTGAGGAATATATACATAAAGCTAACTACAAATTCGAAACTACATCTTTATACTTTTTGAATTAATTCTGATTTTAATTCATTATGATGGATCATTTTTCGTTATAGTATATAAGAATCTCTGCAGCTAATGGCGGCATTTACTTTTCAATGAACTGGAATTCTCTTTGAAATCGTGAGCGGCTACTTCTGAAGATTTTCATTGATGAATTGAATGGATGAAGAGTTCTCCATGCCTCACTTCTGAACTAGAAAGATCACTCAACATTGAAGATTATCTAATCTACTCAATATCATCCGGAACTAGAATTTTGTCATAATCTTAAATTAGGTTCAAATATACTATCCACCCAATAGTAGTAGTCACTAATTATATCGAGTAATTCATCACATAATGCAGTGGTTATGATGAATTAAAAATACAAATTAGGAATAATAGCTGCGCAGAATTCTGTCTTCGCAGGATGATGCACACTTTGTAATTTATGTAGATTTAAGTAAGGGTTATTTGAAATACTTGTAGGCATTTTCGTGCCAGAGACACTGGAAGACAAGAAATTATTTTCGAGCATTGATCTTTATGAAGAGAAAAAAATTAAAAATAAATGAAGTAATAAATAAAAGAAAAGAAAGAAAAAGCTTTCATATTTACAGAAATGTAGCAATAGAAACTTACTTTCAGTCGAATATTATTCCGCTACACAACTGGTAAATCATAATACATATCAAGATAAATTACCCCGAGTTTTAACATCTTATTATAATGATTGTGTATTTGTTTGTCTGTAACCGAAACTAAATCACTACTCAAGTCAATTCCCTTAGTTATTGACGTCACATTCACCATGAATTTATTTTTATTTTAAACCTCAATTAATGATAAAATTCTCATAGCTTATTAATACTGTTGGATTAATATACGTTCTAATAACATGAAAGTATATTTATATATTCAAGAAAATAGCGATTTACAGTGTGAACGAGAAGGCTAATTTGCATATTGATATTAAGAATTTGATTTTAATAAATATATGCTTAGTATTATTGATTTCTAATTGTTTGGTTTTCTCTTAATGAATCTGAGCAAAAATCTCGGGATAAATCTTAAAAGAAATCCATTTAAAAGGCGAAAGAACTGTAATTTTATTAAATACTTCATAATCTAACTAAATAGATAAATTATGAATAATGAAAGACGGGAGTGATGGAAAATGATGGAAGAGTTAGATTTAAAGCTGTTCTATTTTTCGAGTACACCCCCTCAGTTTATCATTTTCTCAATAGTTTATAATTTGATACAATATTTTATTACATCAAAACCTAAATACATGCACCCGGGGGGTGCATATATTTGCTAGTTTAAATAATGAAATTTCTGATAATGTTAATTTTGGGGGTCGTGGGATTTAAAATAATGGAGGTTTTCTGTTATACTGCAATGGCACTTAACGCGCACGCATACAAAGGGCGTATTCACGAGTAACTTTTATTTTTGTTGAAAATGAACCCGGAAACCATGTTCAAATTTTGGATAATACCGTTTGCATTCTACGTAGCACTAATTTGGAAAGGTAGGGATCTTAGTATTATTCTCTGTATATGTAAATAGTTGGTTTGATAGGAACTCTGTAATATGAATTTGGTAAATAGTCTATGAGAAGAAAAAATAATTTCAACAATGACCTTGCTTGTGGCAGGGGTGTTGGTAAGTTACTACACACACAGACACACACACACATATATATATATATATATATATATATATATATATATATATATATGAGGTTAAGTAAACAAACAAATGTGTTTATTTTATATGGCTCTAAGCCAACAATTTTTGGAAAATTAATTAGTTAATAATTAATGAATTTTAGGCGGGCATGTACATTCAGGATTGACATTTTCTCGATTCGTTTAGCCTTACATTTGAACATATATGCCCGCCTAAAATTCATTAATTATTAACTAATTCATTTTCCAAATTAGGTACGACTTCAATTAAGCACATATCCTCCAAAATTTGTCGGCTTAAAGCCATATAAAAATAAACACATTCGTTTGTTTACTTAACCTCATTACTGTCGTGTAAGAAGTCAATAAAAAGTGGATATAAATAAGTTTCAAAACGAACGAAGAATGTGGAATTGGCAAGCTAGTGTAACGGTTAGAGACTTCGCCAGTCAACTTGACAGTCGAGGTTTCGAGTCACACGGAACAGTCTCCCATGTCTATAACCTTGCTGATGAGACCTAATAGGTCGACATGTACATTCAGGGATTGACATTTTCTCGATTTGTTTAGCCTTACATTTGAACATATATGCCCGCCTAAATTCATTAATTAACTAATTAATTTTCAAAAATTAGGTATGACTTCAATTAAGCACATGTCCTCCAATATATATATATATATATATATATATATATATATATATATAATATATATATAATATAAACTAAGGTTAAACAGATTTGAGATATTTTACAACGTTGTCAAACTTCACGAGAATGTAAATGTTTATTCTTGAACAAAATCTAAATTTGATGAAAATAATCTTATCAACTTGGATGCATAATGTTAACACGCTAGTAAACAGTTACATTTCTTTATTGTATAACCTATGGGTTTGAGGAAATATATCGTCAGAATTCTTACCAGAATTGTTCGTAATAAGAGAAGCCATATGAAAAAGAAAATGTATATCGTGTTTTCATCAACATATGGTTGCTATGGAAACATTGGTATATACTTATTTCTCTTCTTTCATTATCACATACAAAAATATTTTCCCATTGGTTTGAACGTCTTTCAAATTGTCAATGTTTGAGAGCAAATATGTGAACGATCAGGTTTACATAGAACGTTGTGAATCCTGTCAAATGATGTTAGGCATTCATTGAACTGTGTTAAGTAGCATAACGGAAATTGCCGAATTATTCCGAATGATTGCATTGAAACTACACTATCTGTCAAGCTGGACATAGTATCAAATATTTGCCCACCCACTAAATCCTTTGTATGTTGTTGCCTGGAACGATTGTTTATATGATCTGCGCCTGAAAAGATTTTCAAGATAACAGTCTAATAAGATTTATTATATTCCCAGTGAAGGATTTGTTTGATTTGAGATTTAATTGGATCCTATGACTTGGTGATTTGATAAGGAATTATGTGGCTTTTATTTTGCCGGGAATTCAGGAAGACAAATGCACAACTTGAAAATTATCTTGAAACATAAACAACTCCTCTATCGGTAATTAACATAAGTCTATGCAATGCCAATTAACGAAGACAATTATATAAGCAATTAGTTAATTTGATTCACTTTGTTAACTGTTACATTCAACGTTTCAGCCGATTTGCCCTCTGGCCTTCTTCGGGTGTTTCTTGCCGAACTCAAGAACCTGGTTAACGAAATGAGAACAGTTTACTCACGTGGATTGAAGAAAGGGTTCTGTTCGAAGTTTCGTCAGAGCACCCGATTACGACATGAAGGTTTACTAGTATGAAGATAAGGTTTACGAGTTTAAGAAGGTTCCTCGGCTCGACAAGAAACATCGATCGAAACGCAGTGTATATAACAATAAAGACGAGACCAATATTCCGACGAATCCAAATAATACATGAATTTAATTAAATACAAAAATATCACAAACATTTATCGGTTTTCTTTTTATCATTTTCATAATTCAAAGAAAATGTAACGTTATATTCTTTCTTTTTTCAAAAATAACCAAAAACTATAAACGAATACTGATTTCAATTCATTCAGTCACTTTTCTAAGTTCATGGGGACAATTCCAAGTGCTCCAACTACTGTCACCTTAATGTTCAAATTCTTCTTATTATTAGTATTAATAGTAGTCCTCCTCCTGCTATTAATAAAGTTTACTTGGTATGACGTTAAAACTGCATCTAATGATGAAGTTTTAATTCTGGAGCTCTGGGGAATGTGGAGTACCCCTTTCCTCACCATTACTCCCATGTCAACTCCGCCCCGGAATAATACCTATTAGAGCCCCATCTATGGGTTCAATAGAAAGACTTGAGTTTGAAAAATGTGTTAAAATTGAGTTAAGAATGAATAAAACAAAAACGAATTAAACAGCATAAAATGACCCAATGGGTTGACATGCTGTAAAACACAACCAAGTAACAAACTACTAATACAAATGCTGTTAATAATAATATTAATTTTAGTATTCCATCAAATTCCCTTTTTAACAATCTAATTATTTGTCGATGTTTTAAATAAATTAACATCCCAAATTATCAAAGAACATTATTCTAAAGATGATGTTGAATCAATGAAGATTTCCTAAATTTGAGACCGAAATTATTGAGTTTGACGTTTGGTTAGATTTATTTTTCAATATTTTTAAAAGGCATTATTTTTGAAGAAAGATGGCGATTTAATTATGCTTACGAAGCCATGAAGCAAACAGGGGTGGTAGTGGGAAGAGACATGACCCAACCTCCCAGGTCAAACTTCTGATTCCAAATTACCCGAATCTTTCGATTTTTGCGTGCTAATTAGAAAGCAATATCTTCCTACCTAATCTTCATGTTAGAAAATTAGAGGGATATCTTGGCGTCACGAAGCTAATAAAAATATTCTTAAATTAAAAAGGTTCAATTGATTATTGTTTCCTCAGAGAATTTTGGCACGCTGAAGTTTGTCATATGTCAAGATAGAAATGGGGGAAAAAAGGTTCAAGCTAGCCTGGCATAATCAGAAATAAATTGGTTTTTCGACAAAGCTGATGATTAAGAATAAATAGAGAAACAAGATAATTTGAGAAAATACGTTTTGAGATTTTATTTTGAACAATTTGATAATTACTGATAATTCAATATTCTTGCGAATATAAAGGATATTGTAATACAATCATGTTTCGAAGATAGAGATATTTGAAACAACTTTAATCTTTTTCTTTAAGAAATATATAAATATCTAAACTATCACAATGAACAATAGACTGAACTCTTTAATCTTGATGAGGCAACGAGTCTAGAAGAAAAAAAAACAACCTGAATTCAAACCTGTTAAATTTTGCTTTAGAAATTGACCTTGCTTGTACAAAAGGATTGAGATTTTATATATATATATATATATATATATATATATATATACACACACACACACACATAGGTTGAGTAAAAAAGGAATGCAATTTTGTTTAGGACAGGTATGATAACCAACAGAGGACCATGTATCATACATACAATTAAACTGGTTACATCCTTAATCCCTCCAGTCACCGTTTCTCTCAATAACAATGTCCCACCTTCGAATGAAAGCAATTATCCTTGCCCCGTAAGATTATGTAAATTATTCTTTGAGCCACTTCTTCACCAGATTTCACTTCCTCATTACTGGAATAATGTTTGCCTCTCAAACCCTCTTTCATTGGAACTGAAGACATGGTAGTCTGATTTTGTATGCATAATACATGTTCCTGTGTTGGTAAAACCTGCCCTAAACAAAATTGCATTACTTTTTTGAGTCACCCTCATATATATATATATATAATATATATATATATATATATATATATATATATGTGTGTGTGTTTATATTTGCCTATCTTATTCTGTTATATCTATGTATCTTAGCCGTTCCCTATCTATCAATCTCTGTTTGTGAGAGGAAGAACATTTTTTCTTAAAAGATGAGAGGAATATAAAAAGGTATATTACAAACCCCTCCGCAAAAGCAGGATGTGACAAAAGGTCAATCTCATAAGCGGGGTTTAGAAGGTTAGAATTCAGTTTTTTCCTTTTCCTTCATTGGTTACCTAGCCAAGGTTTAAGAGCCCAGTCTCCCTACTATTTACCAAACTATAGCTGGAGGGAGAATATTTGGATGCATATGGGTAATGGCGCAATATGAAATTCAAACAGCCCCGTCCAAGATCCTTACTCGAGCTCGATGAGTCCCATTTTTACGCTAACCTTTATACCACGAGCCTCCAATAATATATATATATATATATATATATATATATATATATATAGAGAGAGAGAGAGAGAGAGAGAGAGAGAGATAGAGATAGAGAGATCGAGAAAGAATATATATATATAATATATATATATATATATATATATATATATATAATAGATAGATAGATAGAGAGAGAGAGAGAGAGAGTTTACGGTGAGTACAAATCTATGTCAGCAAATTCCAAAATCCGTAATTACAATGGTGAGAAAATGTGTTTCCCATTATAATTCATTATCATATTACATATTCGTGAACATGAACAGCGAAACGTGTGGGTAAATTTTCAGTTAGTAAATTATCAAATCATAGCAATTGTATTCTCTACATATGTTCAGTCTTGAACCTAATAGTATGATATATTAATACTAGTGTTCCTTAAATTTACGACCGTTATCATCTTGTAAGACCTATTAAGAATAAGACCGCCCAAAATCGCGACAAGATGAAATGCAATCCGCCGAATTCATACTACTTATGAAATATTGTAATCTCAGCTAAATAAGTGACCAGTCCGTGTTTTATTGTAAACTAAGGGAAGAAAAAGGAGATTCTACACGGAAAATTATGATATGAAAGAATATAAGAAGGAATTAAGAAAATACGGGGGTGGTTGCGCGTGGAAATGATAAACACTAATCGCGTTTCAATGGAAAACGCATGAAAAGAAGGACCAGACAAATATACATAAATCAAGATTATTCTTTTTTTTTACAAATTGAACTATTTTGCAATAGTGCTTAGTAAACATCACAAACGTCGTAAATAATTTATATATAGCAATAATAATAATAATAATAATTACCCCCAGGCGATGTAAAAATTAATTTTCAAAAGATATTTGACTGAGAGTGTGGGAGTTAAAACTTCACTGTCAAAGAGTTCGTGCCACAAGTAAGTAAAATCATCAAATCTATTATCGTAGCTAAAAAAAAAAAATAAAATTAAATAAAACAATTTTAAATGGAAACTTACTTCTGATGACTTTAAATATATATTGAAATAAAACGAACTATTTATAAATATAATGCATACCGTCCATGTATTAAAACTTAAAACAAAAAAAAAAACAATGAGAAACGTCTAAGGTTGCATGCTCAAATTTTGAGTGTATTATGACGATTTTAGAGAATGGGACGTAAGCAGTGACGTAGTTTCGGTTACAGAAAAGAGACCTAATTGCCATTATTAATAGATATAGTATATTCACAGGTCTCACTTGTATGAATTGAATATTGAGATGCAAATTGGGCATGTCTATTTGCTGGATGCAATTAAAGCAATAATTACATACAAGAATAAATCATTGAATTTATTTCCAAAACAGCATTTTTCCAAACAAAAGCGTAATTGGATTTGTCTTTTCTCATTTCACATGAATAATCATGATAACTAGCAGGACCTGTGGATATATCAGATTAAGAAGATTATTTAATTATTACAACATTTGTACATTTACTTAAGAGCTATTGTAACAGTTCAATATGTAAAAATATAATCATTTTGATTTAAACATACTCTCATTCTTTCTTTAAAAAAGGGGGTGGTGGAAATGTAAATGATTTGCCATGAAATATAGGGGGTAGAATATTTACATCAATTTGTCGACAAAAAGTGACAAAAACACGACTCGGAAAATAAATAGTTTGACTGGAAATTTGCCTGACACTGGCTTGCTAAAAACATAGCGAAAAATTAAGGCGGGGAAGGGACGACATAAGATTAAAAATTAAACATATTCCTTAATTCAGAATTTCAGCCGACCTGTCGTCTGAGGCGTTAGAATGCCTCGTCTGGGCGTTAGAATGCCTTGACTGCATCTCTGCAGATTGGTAAGACACTCCCAATGCGGGCCACCTGTTGGCCGTGGGTGGTGACCCGTGATGCTTAAGGATGGAACCCAGGTAGTTGAGCAGTCCATGACTTGCCAATACTCCACTGGCCCTTTCTTGGGCTAGACTGGCGGCTGGAGCGGCCCCTCTGATCAATCGGCTGGTCACGTCAAGCCCTAGCCCCTATATCATTGCCCCAACCCTATTGCCCTTATGGCAAGCCCAACACCTTTATTATATAGGTACAATAAGATGGTGGCTGAGAGTCTACATGTCCTGGGAATGGCCGTTAATCTATCTGATTGTGAGGTTCCAGTTCTGGAGTTTTGGGGGAATGTGGAGCACCCCTTCATCACCATTGCTCCCAAGTCCACTCTGAGCCGAGTGGTAGTACCTGTTAGGGTCCCATCTATGGTTAAAATAGCAAACATGAGTTTATAAAACAAAACTGATTATCCATTAAGAATGAATCTATTTCAAAACTTTATCGGCATTAAATGACCCACTGAGTTGATATGCCGAAAACAAACCAAAACCAGAATTTCAGTATAACTTTTTTTTCAATTCATTTTATGTTGATCATTAAGGGACGCAATACTATTTGGAATGTCTCTTTAAAAATTGGGGGAAATAAAATGGGACAAATAAAAAAAAATATCTCCGAGTAAGCGACACTATATAATCTGGATTCACTTTTTTTTCATTGCCAGCTTGAATAATTTGGATGGTCTCATTTTTAAACCAGAGTTGTAGCAGGATGATAACGGACGGAGGGTTTTAGGAACACCAGTATTAATATATAGATTGTTATTGCATTTATCCATTGATAATTGAATATTTAGAATATTTTATTGAATCAGAATTTATCTTTCATGTCGCCAACTATGCCTTTTCATAGAATCAGGATATTTTATCCATTCAATTTTTTTTTCAACGCCGTTGCGATTAATTTGGCAAAAATGAACAAAAATAAACGCATAATGATGTAATTTTAATCAATTGCTTTCACCTAGAAAGATTTCGATAAAAAAAGAAAGTGACAGTCGCCTCGCGGAGGATCGCAGGTGTTTCCAAAAATGTGTTATCATTACCGAGGACAAATAGTAATTCAATGAAAGAGGGGGAGACATTTCAACGATTTAAGATTTAAAAAAGATACTTTGAATTTTCAAAAAATGAAAAAAATGTCCCTTTCATTGTTATCTCTCTCTCTTATATATATATATATATATATATATATATATATTATATATATAATATATATATACACGTAATAAGTGATAGTCAAACAAAGGTATCGCCTCTCTCTCTCCCTATATATATCTGTGTTTGTGTGTGTGCTCTGATTTCAAACCTGTTAAATTCTCCCTTAGAAATTGGGCATGTCTCAGAGTCTGCTCGGGAAGAGAGGTTTTGGTAAATATATGACTATATATATTTACACTTTTTCCATACGTATTCATTGATATTATTAACCACCCACGGAAACACACCTATATACATATATGTGCCGCGCATGAGTAATTATCTGGCTCAAGATATAATATATACATTATTCATCGGTGAAGGTACCTATTTTTGTCACATGATGGTGATGTATTTTTATTGTTTGTTTTTTCAAGAAACACAGATAATTCGTATAACGATGCCAACTCCAGGTGTTTTAGAACAAGAGTCAAAATTTGCAATGTGATACAATGACTTCAAACTTTAGTCAGGTGTTTTTTGTATGCAAATGAGTCGCTGACATCTTCGCGTCTGAGTTCATAGCTATTTCTATACCAAATATTTGCGCCCAAAATAGTGAATTGAAAGTTTATTTTAATGGATATAATTTTCATGTCATCTCTCCACGGAGTAGTATTTTTTATTCCATCTCTTTTTTATGCCACCAGGTCCTTTCACATGACGATCATAACTCTGTAAAACTATTTCTAGAAAAGTTTAATAATCTTTAGAGTATATATGAGGTGATTAAATAAACTCATTGTGTAATATTAATCTCTGACGAATTTCTAGTGATAGGATTTTTTCTACTTTAGGCCTGTAAGAGATTTAATAAGGGGTTAAAACACAAAAGAAATAACTGCTATGGAATATAACTTTGTCTGAATATTTTAGATGAGGCTTGATAATTTGTATTATTTGGGTTTTCTGACTGTTATCCTTATCTTTATTGTTATATACATAATTGGTAATTTATGAGAAGTGCGTCTCAGAAATTGCTAACCCGGTGACTATTAAAAATAACGTCCCCAGCTATGCTGTCTCGGCGGTTTTACTTGAAAAAAACAACTAACTTAAGGGCGTTAAATGTACTTTTGTCATAATTGTTATTTATTCATCGTAATTTGTTTAGAAATGTATTTATAGAAATGTGTCGTAATTCTTTGTTTAGATATGAAGATGGATATCCATCTATCTATCTACCTCAATATGTTCATTTTTAAAAACTTTGTTTATATATATCTATCCACCCATATCTCATCATTGTGTTCATAAAGAGAAGCCCAACCCTCTAAAATACACTTTACCGCCCTAAGTTGGTGTGTTTTCTTTCAGTAAAACCGCCCGACAACATATCTGGGGAGTTATTTTAATAGTCACCGGGTAGTCAATTTCTGCGGCAGGAGACGGATGCCCTTCCTGCCTAAATACCCATAATGTTTTAGCTAATGTCTTTCTTTGGAATGTTTCTTGTCAAACTCGGGGGCCATTCATGTCATAATCGGAGACATTCACGAGGCTAGGAAAAATATTGAATTTTGGTTGTTTTGGTATTGGATTTTTACGACATGCCAATTCGTGTATTTTTATGCAGAACACTTTGTTTGAATCATACTTCATGGGTACTCAATTTCTTCTAATATTACCCATAGATGGGACACTAACAAGTACTACGCCACTCCAGTAAGAAACAACGGAAGTATATGTAATGAAGGGGTATTCAAAATTCCCAAGAGCTCCATGAATTAGAAATCTCAATACCATTATCGT